>SMDT01002768.1:0-394394 GCA_005392925.1 Aquilaria sinensis | reverse complement strand
TTTTTTTTTTATTTTTTCTCCCTATTTGAGCTTCTTGGTTGATAATGGGTTGAAGATGTTGGTTTTTATTGCAGGATTGAAGTGATTTGGAGGTGTTTGAAGGAAGTTAGTATTTTTTTTTTGAGGTAACCGCGTTTATTTCGGATTTTTTGATTTTTTTTTTTCCTTAATAATTACGTATTTTCGGTTTATATTGTGTTAATTTGGTTTGAAATATGTGCAATATTTGTTATTTTGTGTTGCATTTGGTTGGAGATTTATTTTTTAGGTTACCCATTACAATTGTTTTTTTATGTGCATTTGTTTACAATTTTTTTTTATTTTCGGGATTAATTAGAATTTATGAAAAAAATTAGATTTAAGTGATTTGTTTAGGTAGTATATTGACATTTTCCAACGACAAAATATTGTAGAATATTTATTTTTTTTTCATATGGTGAAAAATAATTTTTAAAATAAAAATTAGATTTGCTAATTTCTTTATAAAAAAAATGATACTTCTATTTATGAAGTAATTGAAAAATAAATAAAATGTTAAAAAAGTAAATATTAATATGAAAAGCATTAACTATTGGTTTATAAATATAAAAATCCATTATAAGAACCAAGAAATAGTTTATGTATAAATTTGAGAAAGGATATAAAAATAGGGAATTAGATAAAGTTTACGCTAGAGATCTAAATGGCATGAATGTATATTAACATCTTAGTTAATATTTGTTTATGTAAATATGGATAAAGCATGTTTTATTCGGTACTGTGGTGCTGAGAGCAACAATGTAGTGAGATGCTCGTGTGCTACATTTTATTCTTAAAAAACACTTTTTAATGGCAACTGCTTTATGACTAATTTTTAATAAAAATGAACTCGACAGTCTAAAATACTTAAAAATGAAGAAACAAAAGTAAATGTAAACACCGATCCCTTTTTAAAAATACCCAAAAGGGCGAATATACTCAAACTAATGTTAATAGTAGAGATGTCAACTTGAACCATATACTATTTGCATTAGAACATTTAATAGCTCATTTCTAAAATAAAAAAACCAGGCTTCGCAACAGGATATCATAGTAGAATAACCCAACGTTTAGTTTCAACGGATGATCTCCAACAGGTTAAAAATAAGTTGATACTAATAAGCGATTAAAAAAAGCCAGTTCCAAAAACTCAAAACTCAATCACCACAATATATAGAGATATTACATATGTATATAGTCCAATTGTATACTCAACGAGGAAAAACAGGTATGTACAAAATAATGTAGTTTGGCCTTAATTGAAATTTAAAAAAAAAAAAAGTCTTCAATTTAAAACAGGTATATGTACATAAGTTAACAATATAACTGGATGCGTTTTAGAGAGGAAGGAAAAGATAATGACATGCACGGTGTTGATAGCATAACATCATAAATAAGAAACAAATAAATAATCTATCGGACAGTACACCGTAATTATGTGTTTAAATTGACGTGTGTACATATAAGGCGTACTTTGTTTGCATTTGAAGAAGATTTCTCTATATTTACAAGTATATGTAAGTTTTTTTCCCCTCCATTTTCAGTGTTTATTCGCTCCCTGTTGACATCTGTACTAGCAGTTTGAAAGATAGTACCCATTGTGTTCTCCTCTCCGTCGTCGAGAGGTCGTTTGAGGCAAGTTTCTATTTTTTCTGCATATATTTGATTGAAAACGGCGATTGTTTAAGGGAAATTATTATGATATGAATTCACTAATATGGTAATATAAAAAGCGGAAAGATACTTGCCAATATATGCGTTTGATCACACTTGTGGCTTTAGATTTGAATAGGAAAACTCAGTTTAACATGATTAATTAAGTTGGTGTAATCTGTGCAAATTTTGTATCTTCTGAGATTCTAGTCCAATATGTAATTGCTTGGTGCGTATAGTGCTATATTTATTGTATCGGCCAGCAACATTAGTACATGTTGATTGAAATAGGTATAGTTATGGTTTAGTAGGTTTGCTTTTGTAGTTAATGGTTAGAGTATGGAGTGGTGTAATAGTAATAAAAGGGTTATTCTTATGATGAAACCATGTTGCAAGAATATGACAATAATAATGCATAATA
Organism: Aquilaria sinensis; assembly: GCA_005392925.1. Classification (NCBI taxonomy): domain Eukaryota; kingdom Viridiplantae; phylum Streptophyta; class Magnoliopsida; order Malvales; family Thymelaeaceae; genus Aquilaria; species Aquilaria sinensis. The sequence goes on along the minus strand of SMDT01002768.1, from coordinate 392,302 downwards.
ATACCAGCTTTAATTTGGAGACTTATAGAGAAATAACCCAAACTTTAGGTAGTTAGGCGTTTAACAATTGACTATGCAGAAAGTTAAGAAAAAAAAAAATCTTACTTCACTAAAAGGAATTTGGATATAATAGAGACCAAGATTAAAGTTTACAAAATAAGACATTAATATAAATAACCAACTGATTAAGGAGAGACACTATCAATTTATCATCGTCATAGAAGAAATCCAGGTTATCAGGATTGTCCCACAAACATGACTTTAACGCAAACTTCTTCCATAAAACCCCATAACACTTTACGTTAGAGCGTACAGGCTGTACCTTAAACCTAACACAATACACGTAAACTTGTAAACCCTCAATACGACAAAATCTATACCTAAACTGTAAGTCTATAATACTAGCAGTATGATCCCTATATATAAGTTTAAACTCTATAATAGATTTAAAATGATGAGGCCAAACATAACACTAATTTGTACTTATCAATAAACGCTAGAACGAATTTTATCTGTGCCGAAATAATACCCCATCTTTTCAAAACTCTAGACCTACACCTTTACCTTAATTATGTCTTCAATTGAACTCATCAATCATGAAACCTTACATACTATTGTACTGAAAGTTTCAACGAGTACTTGAATGCTCATAACTATTAAGATTTTTTAAGGTAAATAGCTAGTCAAGGTCTTAATTAGCTTTTGTAGTTAGTAAAATCCTGGCTTTGTAATAAAACTATTCTTTAAAAATTATGAATTTAAGTACTAAGAACAATGACAGTAATGACTACAATAACGAACAATAATGATGACCGTAGGGAAATCATAACAACAACTAGATTGAAATTAAACTTTGGCTATCTAAAAATACTGTAAACTTGAGTACGTAAACATTGAAGCATACTTCTGTTATTTTTACACATACGTGAAACCATAAACTTGAGTACGTATATCATTTAATAGATTGAGGTGTTTATGATTACGAACAGATTCTGTGTGTAATGGAATCCGCCCGTAGTTGGATGTACAGTAACCGTTTCTTGCCTCGCCAATCTGGTTACACACAACAGTGGGAGACTGGGGTGGAAGAATTTATATCATTTGCTGTATCCCACCCTGAAACTATGAGCGGGTCATGCATTCGCTGTCCTTATCGGAAGTGTAAGAATTTGCGGTTTAATCAGGCTGATGAGGTCAGAGTTCATCTGTACAAATGGGGGTTTGTACCTTTTTACTTGAATTGGACCGCTCATGGTGAGCCATTTAATGAAGCATCAGATACGGCTCCAGCTGTGGGTGGGTTTAGGGAGTTTGAGCCGGGGTGTTCGACGAATCCATATGAAAGGATGGTATTAGATGCCGTTGGCCCTAGTTACAATCAATTTCCGGAAGACAATGTTGTGGAGCCAAATGAAAGTGCTCAAAATTTTTTTAATCTTTTGAATTCAGCATCAACTCCTTTATGGGATGGGTGCGAAAGTCATTCTGAGTTATCGGCTGCTGTCCGCCTTCTCAACCTTAAGTCTGAGTATCACATGTCACGAGGATGCTTTAATGGCATTGCCCAACTAATGAAGGAGACCCAACCAACAGATAGTAAGATGCCATCAAATTGGTATGAAACTAAGAAATTAGTTTCCCAGTTGGGTCTGTCTCACGAGAAGATTGACGTCTGTGTGAATGATTGTATGTTGTTCTGGAAAGATGACAGTACCAATCGTATTTGTAAGTACTGTGGGTCTGAGAGATATAAGCCAAAAAAGGGAGGTCGTGGTAAAGATCGACCGAGGAAAACCATGCATTATTTACTACTAAGCCCTCGTCTGCAACGCTTATTTGGGTCATTGGCAACAGCTGAGCAGATGAGGTGGCATAAGGAGCAAACACAGGTCCCAGGTGTGTGTTAAAACATCCATCAGATGCTGAAGCTTAGAAACATTTTGATCAGACCTACCCATGGTTTGCTTCGGAACCACGAAATGTCAGATTGGGGTTGTGTGCCGATGGATTTACACCTTTTGGACCATCTGGGAAACAATACTCTTGTTGGCCTGTGATCGTTACTCCGTATAATTTGCCCCCTTGGATGTGCATGAAAAAACCCTATATGTTCCTTTCGTTGCTGATTCCAGGTCCATGTAGCCCAAATCATAAGATTGATGTTTATCTACAACCTCTAATAGACGAGCTACGACATCTGTGGTTTGATGGCGTTGAAACATGGGATGTGTCATTGAAACAAAATTTTATTCTGCGAGCAGCATTAATGTGGACCATAAATGACTTTCCGGCTTATGGCATGCTATCAGGGTGGATGACACATGGGCGATTGTCTTGCCCTATTTGTATGGGTGAAAGTAAGGCATTCCAACTTAAGTATGGTGGGAAAATTTCTTTTTTCGACTGTCATTGGCAATTCCTCCCCCGGAACCACCCATATAGAAGGAATTGTACTTGCTTTAAGAAAGGGAAATCAGAAAAGTCATTGCCTCCTCCGTGCTTATCAGGCGAAGATATATTTGAAAGAATCTCATGGATACCATCAGTTGGTAACGATGGTCCACAAAATCGACCGTGTGATTATAGGAAATCACATAATTGGACGAAGTGAAGCATTTTCTGGGAGTTACCATATTGGGCCACGAACTTAATTTGACATAATCTTGATGTTATGCATATTGAGAAGAACGTGTTTGAGAATATATGAAATACTGTGATGGATGTAAAGAACAAAACGAAAGATAATGTGAAAGCACGGAAGGACTTGGAAATTTATTGTAATCGGCAGGAGTTAAACATGGTTCCACTTGATGATGGTCGTTCGTTCAAACCAAAGGCGAGGTTCACATTGGATGTTAACCAAAGGCAAGATGTGATCACCTGAGTAAAATCATTACGACTCCCTGATGGATATGCCTCAAATCTTGGGAGATGTGTTGATACAGTTGGTTGCAATATGTATGGTATGAAGAGTCATGATTGCCACGTTATGATGCAAAGGCTTTTCCCCATTGCCCTCGAAGCGCTACCCGACAATATTTGGAAGCCATTAACGGAGTTAAGCCTATTCTTTAGAGACTTGTGCTCTCCAGAGTTGCATGAAAATCACTTGTTTGCGTTGGAGGAAAATATTCCAATTATAATTTGTAAGCTTGAGAGAATTTTCCCTCCAGGGTTTTTTGATGTCATGGAGCATCTCCCAGTTCACTTGCCCTTTGAAGCAAGGGTTGGAGGACCTGTTCAGTACCGATGGATGTATAAATTTGAGCGGTGCATGCATGACCTAAAAATGAAGGTTTCTAATACTGCTCATGTTGAGGGATCGATATGTGAAGCATACCTTATAGAGGAAACTTCCATCTTTTGCTCTCATTACTTTGAGTCCCATGTTCCCTCAATGATGAACCGTGTACCAAGAAATGACGATGGTGGTCCTGTCTAATGTAATGGTGACTTGTGGTCCACATTCACTTTTCAAGGACGACCATATGGTGCATGCCGATATAGATTCCTCACGGACAATGAACTCAGACTTGCAATCACATACGTTCTTCTAAACTGTCCTCAGATCAGGCCATACCTAAAGTAAGTCATTTGATTCCTCACGGACGATGAACTCAGACTTGCAACCACATACGTTCTTCTAAACTGTGCTCAGATCAGGCCATACCTAAAGTAAGTTGTCATTCATGTGAAGCCATTCCAACTGTGATTATGTTGAAATTCAGTACTACTCATCAAACAAAACTAACAAATTTTTATTGTTTCTGTTATTGGCGACAGTATGTTTGTGGACATGGTCAGGGAAACTGCACCCGAGATAACAATGTCCGAGATGGACATACACATTGAAAACAATTTCTCAGCCTGCTCCGACAATATGTACGTGTGCTTTTAGGACAGAATGTATTGTAATATGTTAAGTTATAAAAGTCTCCATATATATTGTCCTAAATTGAAATATGTTTTACATAGGTTGATGACCCAGGTAACAATATTGTCGATAACATCTTGTGGGATGTTGCATGTGGGCCCTCGCGGAGAGTTCAGACATGGCCGGTGTATTTCACAAATGGGTACAAGTTTCACATCAGTGAATGGGGGAAGGACAAATCAACATTTAATAGTGGAGTCTGCATACGTAGCACAGATGCAAGTGAAGTTGAATGTGATTTTTATGGTATATTAGAAGAAGTCATTCAACTCGAATATCCCGGCTTTTCGCATAAGAATGTTGTCTTGTTTAGGTGCAACTGGTTTGACCCAACACCTGAACGTGGAACTCGAATGCATAAACAGTTTGGGTTAGTTGAGATCTGAAATAGCCGCAGATATCAAAAGTTTGATCCTTTCATTCTAGCATCACAGGCTGACCAAGTTTACTACACACAATATCCGAGTAAGTCACGTGAAAGAAACGGGTGGTCAGCTGTTATGAAGATAAAACCTCGATGGATAATACAGGCTGCAATTCTGGACACGAGTGACGTGTATCAAGACAGTGGATCCGTTAATTGTCAAAGAATTAAAGATGACCCAATTGAGGAGTTAGCTGACCCGGGTGTCGGTGATGATATTGAAGAAGATGTACTTGAGGAGGGGGGATCTAATGGCGAGACAGAGGATGATGAGGAGTTTATATCCGATGACAGTGACTTTGAAGAGTCCGAGGAGTTTGAGTCGAATGACAGCAGTGGGTCGAATGAATGATTAGATAACATGTACTAGGAATAACGATAACTTGTAATTTCTAAGTAATGTGTACCAATTTGTTTTGAGTACATTTATGTACCCCTAATACTGCACAATATATGTTAGTAAATATATGTTATGTTTAATTTACCAACTTACCTAAAAATAAATGCAGATGCCTCGTAAAGGGGATAATACCTATAAACGCCGATCTGGGAAAGGACCATTTGCGCAGTTTAAGGAGGTAATGGAGCCAATATTTAATGAACGACATAGGATGGGTTCTTCATCCCGGGCACAGGAGGATGTCGGTGTAGAGACGCAGGGAACAACAGTGCCACCCACGCAGGTCCCCTCACATGAGCACCGATCTGATGGCGGTGGAGGCACGCCATCTAGACATGGATCTGGTGCACGCCACTTGAGGCACCCCATAGTGACGACTCATCCCTCAGATGATGATATACATATTGATGACATCCCATCATCGATGTCACAGACAGCAGGCCGACCGCGGATGAGGATATCCCCACATGGTAACACGTAAGTGATAAATACCAGACACACGTATTAATATTAGTAAGAGTAAATACTTTACATGGAATCATTCTTTGAAACTTAAGTCATATAATTTTAATGTCACAGATTCATTCCAGCTGCGGCGACACGGTTAGTGACACCATGTTTCACCACACATTTCAAACCATATTCTGATTGGTCCTCTGTCTCTCCATCAGACCTGCAGCAATGGTGGCGTGTTTTTTAGGTATGACAATAATATTACTATGTTAATGATGTAATAATGTTATAAGATATAGAAATGTATTTTCCCATGCTGATAGTTTAAACATATTAACCTGTACAGAGGAGCTGTGAGTGGGATCCCATACACCATAATGAGGTGTATCGGGTGTGGAATAGATTGGGAGCACAACATTACAGAAGCATGATGTCAGAAATTCGGCGTGTGAAAGATCCGGTTAAACGTTGAGCGAAGGTAAACTTTATGTCAGATGCTGCATATGCAGAAATGGAGGCATATTGGGCGAGTCCGGAGTTCATTCAAAAGTCCGCTAAGTTCAAGGAAATGCGAGAAACAATGACTGACGAGGATTCACAGTCTGGCTCTTGCAGCGCGACATATGCTGGGGGATCTATCTCGATGTCTGCACATTGAGAGCAAATGGTATGTATCTCGCTAATGTTTTTTCAAACAACAGTTCAGATACTAATGAAATTAAATTACATATTAATGTTACGTTTCATTCAATTAGAGAGAGAGAGATTCTGAGAAGAAGGACCCTGGCTTGTTTAAAGTCCTTCAGGCAACACATAAAAAGAAGAATGGGAAATATGTTAGTAAGCGCTGTGAAGAAGTTGCTGTAAGTAGTAAAACTGTTTGGCCGCAGAATATTCTTAAGTTAATTACATAGTTTTACAAATTATGACATGACTAAATGTATTTTATGACGTTTCTGTAGACTCGTATCAGTGCAGAAATTAAGGAGCAAACACAGCAAGAGGATGGAATAGAGGCCATTGATGAACTAGCAATCATTAGTACTGCATCTGGCGGTAGAAGGAGAGGCCCGTGTATTTGGATTAGGATCTGAGCAGTGTGTTAATAAGTGTGCGTAAATGTGCTATATATGTGCTATAACCAAAACAAAAATAAAAATACCCGACAACATAAAAAACCACCAAGAAAAAAGTATAACATAAAAACTACCGACCCACTACCCGCCTCATCCACCTGCACGTTTAATCATTGATTGAGGCTATCCTTCACCTTTGGCCCCGGACGGGACCCGACCAGCATGGGTCCCATCCCGCCTATCGACATCACACAAACACGTAATTCAGATCAAGTACCGCAAATGATGGCGGAGGAGAAATTGGCGCGAAGGGATGCGGAGTATGAGAGGAAGCTCAAGAGAATTAAGAGGAGATAGAGAAGCAGAGATTGAGGCTCAGAGAGCCGCATTAGAGGCAAACCGGGCTTAGTTGGAGATTATTTGGTCGTTTCGCTAAACCTTCCGTTGCTCGCCCAGCAACAACCAAACCGGTTCCACATTATCCTGATGACTCGGAGTCAGAGGATGAGGAGATAGTCGGGACTCCGTGATGGGCGTCATCAACAGGTTAGCGCATTTCCAAAGTTTCTTGTGTCAGAGCCCTAGAACATAATAATTTTGTTTCGACCTAAATCAGACTGACTTGATATTTCTGAAATGTGTAAGGCGTTGAATGTTGAATGCTTTCTTTCAGACATATCTGTTATTGTTTTAATTATGCTGTATTTGAGAATATTTTATTTTCAATAACGTTGGCATAGCTGTGTAATGTTTATTGCTGAGTAACAGCCGGGCATACTTTTGAATTGGTATTTTAATTTTGAATGTGGATTGAAACGGGGAAAAATACGAAACAACCGAAAGCCATGGAACGTTTAATATACATTACCAATGCGGAAATGGGGAACTTACCAACTTGCCGCGACGTTGTTAATTACCAACCGGCTTCATAACAACTACCTTACCAACTTCCGGCAGTTGATACAGTTGGTAATTGGCAGTTGGTAATTTACCAACTGCTGACAGTTGGTAATTTACCAATGTGCAGCAGTTGGTAGTTTACCAATTGTTGCGCGTTGGTAAATTACCAACTGCGCAACAGTTGGTAGTTTACCCAACTGTTGCACGTTGGTAATTTACCAACGCGTAGCAGTTGGTAAGTTACCAACGTGCAGCAGTTGGTAAACTACCAACGGCGCACAGTTGGTAAACTACCAACGCTCAGCAGTTTGTAAGGTTACCAACTGCAACTGCGCACAGTTCGTAAGTTACCAACTCGCGCGTTGGGAACTTACGAACTGTCAGCAGTTGCAGTTGGTAAATTACCAACTGCCAGCAGTTGCAGCGGTAACTTACGAACTGTAAGTTGGTAGTTACCAACGGGCAACACGTTGGTAAGTTTACCACTGTTGCGCGTTGGTTTACCAACGGGCAACAGTTGGTAAACTACCAACTGCTGCGCATTGTGTAATTTACGAACTGGCAACAATTGGTATGTACCAACTGCTGCACGTGGGTAACTTACGAACTGTCAGCAGTTGCAGTTGGTAACTTACGAACTGTCAGCATGTTTTGGTAGTTTACCAACTGCCGGAAGTTGGTAAGGTAGTTGTTATGAAGCCGTTGGTAATTAACAACGAACGCAAGTTGGTAAGTTCCCCATTTTCGCATTGGTAATGTATATTAAACGTTCCATGGCTCGGTTGTTTCGTATTTTTCCCCATTTCAATCCACATTCAAAATTAAAATACCAATTCAAAAGTTACGCCCGGCTTTACTCAGCAATAAACATTACACAGCTATGCCAACGTTATTAAAATAAAATATTCTCAAATACAGCATAATTAAAACAATAACAGATATGTCTGAAGGAAAGCATTCAACATTCAACGCCTTACACATTTCATAAATATCAAGTCAGTCTGATTTAGGTCTAAAAATTATTATGTCTAGAGCTCTAACACAAGAACTTTGGAAATGCGCTAACCTGTTGATGACGCCCATCACGGAGTCCCGACTATCTCCTTATCCTCTAAGTCCGAGTCATCAGGATAATGTAGAACTGGTTGTGCCGGCGGGCACGGAAGGTTTAGCGAACGACAAATAATCTCTAACTGAGCCCGGTTTGCCTCTAATGCGGCTCTCTTAGCCTCCATCTCTGCTTTCTGTCTCCTTTTAATTCTCTCGAGCTTCCTCTCGTACTCCACATCCCTTCGCGCATTCTCCTCCGCCATCATCTTCTGTACTTGCTCGTTGAATTGCGGTGTCTGTGTGATGTCGATAGGCGGGATGAGACTTGGCTGTCGGCGTCCCGGTATAACACACTGCTCAGATCCTAATCTAAATACACGGCCTCTCCTTCTACCGCCAGATGCAGTACTAATGATTGCTAGTTCATCAATGGCCTCTATTCCATCATCTTGCTGTGTTTGCTCCTCAATCTCTGCACTGATACGAGTCTACAGAAACGTCATAAAATACATTTAGTCATGTCATAATTTGTAAAACATAGTAATTAACTTAAGAATATTCTGTGACCAAACAGTTTTACTACTTACAACAACTTCTTCACAGCGCTTACTAACATATTTCTCATTCTTCATTTTATGTGTCGCCTGAAGGACTTTAAACAAGCCAGGGTCCTTCTTCTCAGGATCTTTCTCTCTCTAATTGAATGAAACGTAACATTAATATGTAATTTAATTTCATTAGTATCTGAACTGTTGTTTGAAAGAACATTAGCGAGATACATACCATTTGCTCTCGATGTGCAGACATCGAGATAGATCCCCCAGCATATGTCGCGCTGCAAGAGCCAGACTGTGAATCCTCGTCAGTCATTGTTGCTCGCATTGCCTTGAACTTAGCAGACTTCTGAATGAACTTCGGACTCGCCCAATATGCCTCCATTTCTGCATATGCAGCATCTGACATAAAGTTTGCCTTCGCTCGACGTTTAACCGGATCTTTCACACGCCGAATTTCTGACATCATGCTTCTGTAATGCTGTGCTCCCAATATATTCCACACCCGATACACCTCATTATGGTGTATAGGATCCCACTCACAGCTCCTCTGTACAGGTTAATATGTTTAAACTATTAGCAGGGGAAAATACAATTCTATATCTTATAACATTATTACATCATTAACATAGTAATATTATTGGTATACCTCAAAAACACGCCACCATTGCTGCAGGTCTGATGGAGAGACAGAGGACCAATCAGAATATGGTTTGAAATGTGTGGTGAAACATGGTGTCACTAACCGTGTCGCCGCAGCTGGAATGAATCTGTGACGTTAAAATTATATGACTTAAGTTTCAAAGAATGATTCCATGTAAAGTATTTACTCTTACTAATATTAATACGTGTGTCTGGTATTTATCACTTACGTGTTACCATGTGGGGATATCCTCATCCGCGGTCGGCCTGCTGTCTGTGACATCGATGATGGGATGTTATCAATATGTATATCATCATCTGAGGGATGAGTCGTCACTATGGGGTGCCTCAGGTGGCGCGCACCAGATCCATGTCCAGATGGCGTGCCTCCACCGCCGTCAGATCGGTGCTCATGTGAGGGGACCTGCGTGGCTGGCACTGTTGTTCCCTGCGTCTCTACACCGACATCCTCCTGTGCCCGGGATGAAGAACCCATCCTATGTCGTTCATTAAGTATTGGCTCCATTACCTCCTTAAACTGCGCAAATGGTCCTTTCCCAAGTCGGCGTTTATAGGTGTTATCCCCTTTACGAGGCATCTGCATTTATTTTTAGGTAAGTTGGTAAATTAAACATAACATATATTTACTGACATATATTGTGCAGTATTAGGGGTACATAAATGGTACTCAAATATTTTCTACACATTATTTAGAAATTACAGGTTATCATTATTCCTAGTACATGTTATCTAATCATTCATTCGACCCACTGCTGTCATTCGACTCAAACTCCTCGGACTCTTCAAAGTCACTGTCATCGGATATAAACTCCTCATCATCCTCTGTCTCGCCATTAGATCCCCCCTCCTCAAGTACATCTTCTTCAATATCATCACCGACACCCGGGTCAGCTAACTCCTCAATTGGGTCATCTTCAATTCTTTGACAATTAACGGATCCACTGTCTTGATACACGTCATCCGTGTCCAGAATTGCAGCCTGTATTATCCATCGAGGTTTTATCTTCATAACAGCTGACCACCCGTTTCTTTCACGTGACTTACTCGGATATTGTGTGTAGTAAACTTGGTCAGCCTGTGATGCTAGAATGAAAGGATCAAACTTCTGATATCTGCGGCTATTTCGGATCTCAACTAACCCAAACTGTTTATGCATTCGAGTTCCACGTTCAGGTGTTGGGTCAAACCAGTTGCACCTAAACAAGACAACATTCTTATGCGGAAAGCCGGGATATTCGAGTTGAATGACTTCTTCTAATATACCATAAAAATCACATTCAACTTCACTTGCACCCGTGCTGCGTATGCAGACTCCACTATTAAATGTTGATTTGTCCTTCCCCCATTCACTTATGTGAAACTTGTACCCATTTGTGAAATACACCGGCCATGTCTGAACTCGGCGTGAGGGCCCACATGCAACATCCCACAAGATGTTATCGACAATATTGTTACCTGGGTCATCAACCTATGTAAAACATATTTCAATTTAGGACAATATATATGGAGACTTTTATAACTTAACATATTGCAATACATTCTGTCCTAAAAGCACACGTACATATTGTCGGAGCCAGGCTGAGAAATTGTTTTCAATGTGTATGTCCATCTCGGACATTGTTATCTCGGGTGCAGTTTCCCTGACCATGTCCACAAACATACTGTGGCCAATAACAGAAACAATAAAAGTATGTTAGTTTTGTTTGATGAGTAGTACTGAATTTTTACATAGTCAATGTTAGAATGTCTTTACATGACTGAGGACTTACTTTAGGTATGGCCTGATCTGAGCACAGTTTAGAAGAACGTATGTGGTTGCAAGTCTGAGTTCATCGTCCGTGAGGAATCAAATGACTTACTTTAGGTATGGCCTGATCTGAGGACAGTTTAGAAGAACGTATGTGATTGCAAGTCTGAGTTCATCATCCGTGAGGAATCTATATCGGCATGCACCATATGGTCGTCCTGGAAAAGTAAATATGGTCCACAAGTCACCATTACATTGGACAGGACCACCATCGTCATTTCTCGGTACGCGGTTCATCATTGAGGGAACATGGGACTCAAAGTAATGAGAGCAAAAGATGGAAGTTTCCTCTATAAGGTATGCTTCACATATCGATCCCTCAACATGAGCAGTATTAGAAACCTTCATTTTTAGGTCATGCATGCACCGCTCAAATTTATACATCCATCGGTATTGAACAGGTCCTCCAACCCTTGCTTCAAAGGGCAAGTGAACTGGGAGATGCTCCATGACATCAAAAAACCCTGGAGGGAAAATTCTCTCAAGCTTACAAATTATAATTGGAATATTTTCCTCCAATGCAAACAACTGATTTTCATGCAATTCTGGAGAGCACAAGTCTCTAAAGAATAGGCTTAACTCCGTTAATGGCTTCCAAATATTGTCGGGTAGCGCTTCGAGGGCAATGGGGAGAAGCCTTTGCATCATAACGTGGCAATCATGGCTCTTCATACCATACATATTGCAACCAGCTGTATCAACACATCTCCCAAGATTCGAGGCATATCCATCAGGGAGTTGTAAAGATTTTACTCAGGCGATCACTTCTTGCCTTTGGTTAACATCCAATGTAAACCTCGCCTTTGGTTTGAACGAACGACCATCATCAAGTGGAACCATGGTTAACTCCTGCCGATTACAAAAAAATTCCAGGTCCTTCCGTGCTTTCACATTATCTTTCGTTTTGTTCTTAACATCCATCACAGTATTCCATATATTCTCAAACACGTTCTTCTCAATATGCATAACATCAAGATTATGTCGTATTAAGTTCGTGGCCCAATATGGTAACTCCCAGAAAATGCTTCGCTTCGTCCAATTATGTGATTTCCCATAATCACACGGTCGATTTTGTGGACCATCGTTACCAACTGATGGAATCCATGAGATTCTTTCAAATATATCTTCACCTGATAAGTGCGGAGGAGGCAATGACTTTTCTAATTTCCCTTTCTTAAAGCAAGTACAATTCCTTCTATATGGGTGGTTCCGGGGGAGGAATTGCCGATGACAGTCGAAAAATGAAATTTTCCCGCCATACTTAAGTTGGAATGCCTTACTTTCACCCATACAAATAGGGCAAGACAATCGCCCATGTGTCATCCACCCTGATAGCATGCCATAAGCCGGAAAGTCATTTATGGTCCACATTAATGCTGCTCGCAGAATAAAATTTTGTTTCAATGACACATCCCATGTTTCAACGCCATCAAACCACAGATGTCGTAGCTCGTCTATTAGAGGTTGTAGATAAACATCAATCTTATGATTTGGGCTACGTGGACCTGGAATCAGCAACGAAAGGAACATATAGGGTTTTTTCATGCACATCCAAGGGGGCAAATTATACGGAGTAACGATCACAGGCCAACAAGAGTATTGTTTCCCAGATGGTCCAAAAGGTGTAAATCCATCGGCACACAACCCCAATCTGACATTTCGTGGTTCCGAAGCAAACCATGGGTAGGTCTGATCAAAATGTTTCCAAGCTTCACCATCTGATGGATGTTTTAACAACACCTGGGACCTGTGTTTGCTCCTTATGCCACCTCATCTGCTCAGCTGTTGCCAATGACGCAAATAAGCGTTGCAGACGAGGGCTTAGTGGTAAATAATGCATGGTTTTCCTCGGTCGATCTTTACCACGACCTCCCTTTTTTGGCTTATATCTCTCAGACCCACAGTACTTACAAATACGATTGGTACTGTCATCTTTCCAGAACAACATACAATCATTCACACAGACGTCAATCTTCTCGTGAGACAGACCCAACTGGGAAACTAATTTCTTAGTTTCATACCAATTTGATGGCATCTTACTATCTGTTGGTTGGGTCTCCTTCATTAGTTGGGCAATGCCATTAAAGCATCCTCGTGACATGTGATACTCAGACTTAAGGTTGAGAAGGCGGACAGCAGCAGATAACTCAGAATGACTTTCGCACCCATCCCATAAAGGAGTTGATGCTGAATTCAAAAGATTAAAAAAATTTTGAGCACTTTCATTTGGCTCCACAACATTGTCTTCCGGAAATTGATTGTAACTAGGGCCAACGGCATCTAATACCATCCTTTCATATGGATTCGTCGAACACCCCTGGTCAAACTCCCTAAACCCACCCACACCTGGAGCCGTATCTGATGCTTCATTAAATGGCTCACCATGTGCGGTCCAATTCAAGTAAAAAGGCGTAAACCCCCATTTGTACAGATGAACTCTGACCTCATCAGCCTGATTAAACCGCAAATTCTTACACTTCCGACAAGGACAGCGAATGCATAACCCGCTCATAGTTTCAGGGTGGGATACAGCAAATGATATAAATTCTTCCACCCCGGACTCCCACTGTTGTGTGTAACCAATTCGGCCAGGCAAGAAACGGTTACTGTACATCCAACTACGGGCGGATTCCATTACACACAAAATCTGTTCGTAATCATAAACACCTCAATCTATTAAATGATATACGTACTCAAGTTTTAGGTTGAGTTACTAAAAATAACAAAAGTATGCTTCAATGTTTACCCTCTCAAGTTTACAGTATTTTTAGATAGACAAAGTTTATTCTCAATCTAGTTGTTCTTATGATTAACGTACGGTCATCATTATTGTTCTTATTGTTCTTATTACTGTCATTGTTCTTAGTACTTAAATTCATAATTTTTAAAGGATATTTTATTACAAAGCCAGGATTTACTAAGCTTTTAAGTACCTTGATTAAGCTATTTTAGCTTAATAAGTTAAGCCATCAAGTTAAGTAAACTCATGTACAATATGATCAAGGGTAAGAAATAATAAGTTAAATTTAAGACAATAATTTAATCTTGTAGTTAGAACATAAAAGTTGGGGTAGGATTTGCACAATAAAATCCTTTCTAGTAACCATTGGATAAGACCTTAGAATGTTTGAGCTCTCATTAAATTGTATGTATATTTTGTTATATATACTGATCCTAAGTATTTAGGGTTTACAAGTTTAGGTATATTGTGTTGGGTTTAAGTGTAGATGTATGGTATAAGGTAAAGGTTAGGGTTAGGAAGAAGTTTGCGTTAAAGTCATGTTTGGTACAATCAGGCTACCTGGATTTCTTCGAATGACAGTGACTCCTCCTCTTCGGTGGTCCTAATTTATTTGTTTTAATATTTTCTCTATTGGTCTCTAAATTCCTTTATGAGGTATTTTTTCTGCATTATTATTGTCATATCATTAAAACATGGTTTTATTATAATGAATAAAGTTTTATTATCAATACATCTTATGACATAATATAACCATTTACACTAAAGCACTCCAACTAAATCATAACTACACCTATTACCATGAACTTATTTAAATAATCATGCCATAAAATAATATACACAACGCAAAAAGAAATTACATATTGACTATAATACAGAAGAAAAAATATGCACAGATAACAAATAATTAACATAAATTGCATATTCAAATCTAAAGCCACAGTGTTCAAACCATAGTGAGAAGTATTTCCGTTTTATTACCAATATTAGTAATTAAAACAATTTCCCTTAAAATCATCCCGTTCTCAAATATACACGAAAAGAATTATAAACTAACCTCGAACGACAGGAGAAACAATGGGTACTTCTTCACGCTAGACAGATGCAGGGAGGAACTGAAAAATGGGGGAAAATAACTTAATATACTGGTAATATAAGAAATTTCTTCAAATGAAACCAAGTATCATTAATGTACACGATCAATTTAAACAAAATACGGTACGGAGATTATTATTTGTTTCATTATAGTTATGTATAACCGTCATGTCATTATCTTTTCTCTCTTAACGCATCATTTATTTTAACTTATGTATATATGTTTTAAATTGAGACATTTTTTTTTTTAAATTTCAAATAAGGCCAACACATATTTTGTACATACCTAGTTTCTATCGTTGAGTATAGAATTTGACCTATATATATATATGGCAATGAGTTTGAGTTTTTGGAACTGGCTTTTCTTAATCGCTTATTAATATGAGTTTGAGTTTTTGGAACTGGCTTTTTTTAATCGCTTATTAATATCAACTTTGTTTAACTTGTGGGATCATTCTTTGAAACTAAAGTTGGTATTCTACCATATAATCTGTTCGATAGTTTTTTATTTCAGAAATGAGCTATTAAAAGTTCTAATGCAATAGTATATGGTTCAAGTGAACATTCCATAATTAAAAGTAGTTGACTATATTCCTTTGGGTATTTTAAAAAGGGATCGAGTTTCATTTTAATTTTTCTTCATTTTTAAGTATTTTAGTTTGTTAGTTCATCATTTTAAAAATGAATCATAAAGAGTTGCCATAAAAAAGGGTTTTTTAAGAATAAACATAGTAGCATCCACTAATTGTGATTCTCAGACACAGTACCAAAAAAATGCTTATAATATTTACATAAACAAATATTAATAATATGTTAAATACATTAAACGCATTTACTTATAATAAACTTTATCTATCTAAATAATTTATATTTTTCTCAATTTACTAATAATTTCTATATCTATAATGGATTTTAATATTTATAAACCAATACTTAATGCTTGTTGCAATATTAATATTAACTTGTTTAACATTTTATTTATTTTTCAATTACTTCATAAATAGAAGTATCATTTTTTTTATAAAGAAATTAGCAAATCTAATTTTTATTTTAAAAATTATTTGTCACCATATGAAAAAAAAATAAATATTCTACAATATTTTGTCATTGGAAAATGTCAATATACTACCTAAACAAATCACTTAAATCTAATTTTTTCATAAATTCTAATTAATCCCGAAAATAACAAAAAATTGTAAAAAAATGCACATAAAAAAACAATTGTAATGGGTAACCTAAAAAATAAATCTCCAACCAAATGCAACACAAAATAACAAATATTGCACATATTTCAAACCAAATTAACACAATATAATCCGAAAATACGTAATTATTAAGGAAAAAAATTAAAAATTCCGAAATAAACGCGTTACCTAAAAAAAAAAATACTAACTTCCTTCAAACACCTCCAAATCGCTTCAATCCTGCAATAAAAACCAACATCTTCAACCCATTATAAACCAAGAAGCTCAAATAGGGAGAAAAAAATAAAAAAAAAATTTGAAAAGTGCTGAAAAAAATAATTAACCTTCGGATCTAAAAAAACGCCACCAGATTGACGAATCTCCGACCTCAAAGAAAAAGTTTCCGGTCCCAATCGACGCAAACAAGTGAATGTGTGTGATGTGTGAGCTTGGAACGGAGGAGAGAGATACAGGAGAGAGAGAGAGAGAGACGAACCAGAGGAGAAGAAGAAGAAGTTCGCGAGCCGCGACGCTGGGGGGGGGGGGTTTTAAAAAAATTAATCAAAACGCACCGTTTAACTAAAGCAAAAAAAAAAATCAAAAAAAAAAAAAAAAAAAAAAAAAAAAAAAAAACCTCACCAACTGCTGGAAGTTGGAATTTTACCAACGGCTAAGGCCGTTGGTAATTACCAACGGTTTGCACGTTGGAAAAAAAAATGTCAATTTTTTTTTTTGAAGCACTTACCAACGCGTGCACGTTGGAAAATATTTACCAACGGCTAGCCGTTGGTAAATCACCCTTTTAAAAAAAAAAAAAATTTTACCAACTGCTGGGAAGTTGGAATTTTACCAACGGCTAAGGCCGTTGGTAATTACCAACGGTTTGCACGTTGGAAAAATAAAAAAAACACTGTTAAATTTTTTTGAATCCATCACCAACGCGTGCACGTTGGAAAAAATTTACCAACGGTTCTACGCGTTGGTAAATACCAACGGCGTAGCCATTGGTAAATTAGCAGTTGGAAAAGTTGGTTTTTTTAGTAGTGTTTTGGATGACCTCCTGAACGAGCAATGATGAATTTGAAAAAGACTGAGAAGACATAGCAACAGATATTACTACAAAAAGAAAATCACACCAGACTGTACAAATCAGAAAGAATGTACAGCAGACACTATATGCATATCAGTTGGCAATTTGTGCAAGAACATCTATTTTCACCTTCTTTTCTGAAACCCTTCATTCACATTCAAGCTAAATGCATTACGTTGGCACCCATTCAACTCAGTAATACCAATTGTCTATAATACCAATCAATGGTAGATGCAAGGTATAGATGGTTTTCGTAGAATTTATTTGACAGAAAGCTTAAATGTAACACAGGTGACAAACAAAGATAAAATGTCAAGTCATAGAGTGAAGCCAGCAAATCTCAAAATGTAAACTATGAGAAACCAATTGTCCGTCTATAGAGGATAAACAGAGGAGAAACAAAGAATAAGAAGCGTCGGAAATGGCATCCATATAAACTAAAACCAATGGCTTCAAATCCCTATGTAAATTAACAATGTCAAAAACGAACAACATAATTAACAACATCACACTTACCGTCGCAGCGTTCAAATCGCGAAGCAGCAATGGATGAATCGCCAGTCATCGCTCCTACTGCGGCGATTAAAGTGTCAACAACAACATAGGTATGGCCGAAACTACCATGGAAGAAAGAGAAAATCAAAATGCAACGCAAATGAAACCCTAAATATAACTAATGATTCGAGGCGAAAATTGATTTCAAGTGAAAGTGAGAGATATTTACCTGAAATAGAAATGATTTGAACCATGATTCCAAGTTTCAACGCCATAGTGCAGGGTGGAGAGGACCGATCGTAGATTGGGAAGCAGAGAAGGGACTTCTGTCTAAGTATTTCGAAGTGTGGACAGTGCGTCTCGCGTATGTGAGAAAGGCCGAGGAAGGCGAGCTGGGGAATTTTAATTTGCAGTAGTGACAGTGTACCCTCACAACAAATAGCGACGGCAAAATGTCACTTAATACTAGTGACGTGTGGCCTTCGCTATATCAGGCTAAATTAGATCCCAATATATTATAAAATGACTAAGCCTCTTGTGCCAATAAACGTATTCAAATTAATTTAATTTTAATTAACATGATTTTTTGTTAAATTACCTAAAATTTCGTAAAAGAGTTTAGCTTAGTAAATAGCAAAAAAATTCTAATTACCCAAGTTATAATTTGTAAAAATTAAATTTAACAAGGTACTCCCATATAACTAAACAAAATTGTGAAAAAATTAACATAAACAATAACTAAATCAAATTTAACATAAACAATAATATTATGTTTATTGATCAAGAATTTAATATTGCTAAGGCCAGGCAAAAATCAATTGAAATTCAAGAGATTTTCAGTTCTTTTTTTTTTTCTAGAAAAATAATTGAGATAGATAATTTTGTTAACCTAAATTATAATCTATATTTTTTTCCATAAACACATAGATCTATTGATCCATATATCTGAACTAGTTTAAATACCTGTCATTACACGGGTTCAAAAAAATGGGTGAATGCAAAAGATGAATAGCTAATGTACACGAAAAAAACATGTCATTGAAAGTAACAATTGCTAAATAAGAATTCATGTAAAGCCATTAATTTTTTTATATTTTATCACTTTTTTAGATGTAATCAATTTTTTTATAATTTAATCACTTTTTTGAAAAAAAGTTGGCCTTTTTTAGTTTTAATCGTTTTTTTTATTTAATCACTTTTTTTAAAAAAATTTCACTTTTTTTAGTTTTTTTATCAATTTTTTTATTTAATCATTTGTTTAAATTATTTCTTGCATTTTAGAATTATTTATCACTTTTTTAGTTTTTAATAGCTTTTTAAAAATATTTCCAAATTTTTTAACATTTATCACTTATATATATATAATCATTTTTTTGAAAAAATTTCACTTTTTTTT
Source organism: Aquilaria sinensis (assembly GCA_005392925.1). Lineage (NCBI taxonomy): Eukaryota > Viridiplantae > Streptophyta > Magnoliopsida > Malvales > Thymelaeaceae > Aquilaria > Aquilaria sinensis. Next base: position 373,041 of record SMDT01002768.1, on the reverse strand, counting down.
AGTTTTAATCACTTTTTTTTTTTAATTTAATCATTTTTTTAAAATTATTTATTCCATTGTAGAATTATTTATCACTTTTTTAGGTTTTTAATAGCTTTTTAAAAATATTTACCAATTTTTTTACATTTATCACTTTTTTTTATATTTTATCACCTTTTTATATATTTTAATCACTTTTTTGAAAAAATTTCACTTTTTTTTTAGTTTTAATCGCTTTTTTTTTATTTAATCACTTTTTTGAAAAAAGTTTTTTTTTTTAATTTAATCATTTTTTTAAATTATTTATTCCATTGTAGAATTATTTATCATTTTTTTCAGTTTTTAATAGCTTTTTAAAAATATTTACCAAATTTTTTAACATTTATCACTTATATATATATTTTTTATCACTTTTTTTATATTTAATCACTTTTTAAATATATTTAATCACTTTTTTGAATAAATTTTCACTTTTTTTAGTTTTAATCACTTTTTTGAAAAAATTTCACTTTTTTTTAGTTTTTTATAGCTGGAACTAGGATTTTAGCTAGGGCAAATCGTCACTAAATTAGCGAAGGTAACCCGTCACTAGTACTACATATAATTTAGTGATAGGTAGCCTTCGCTAAATTAGCGAGGGCAAGCCGTCGCTAAATTTAGTAACGCCTAACCGTCGTTAAATTAGTGAAGGCAAGCCGTCACTAACATTATCTCTAATTTAGTGACAGTTAGTCTTCGCTAAATTAGCGAGGGCTAGCCGTTACTAAATTAGCGATGGTAAGCCTTCACTAACTATGACATCAATTTTGTGACGGATAGCCTTCGCTAACTTAGTGGGGCCACACCATCTCCATAAGTTACTGACAGGTAACTATCACTCTTAAAACTTTATTCTTTCATTTTATGAAAAATACCTGAGTTAGTTAATAAATCTTTTAACCATAAAACAAAATTTAGTCTAAATTATAGTTTTTTTTATACACACATGGATACATCGATCCATACATGTTCATTGAAAAATAAATTGAAAGCAATTAAAATTTATCATTATCAAAACAAATGAAAAAAAAATGAATGAAAAATCTCATTAAAAGCCAATCATAATTAGTCATCGATAGTTTTTGGAATATTACCAAGGGCAAGATGAATGTAATTTTTGAACCGCTCACTAAAATTAGCAACGGCTAATAGTCACTAAATTAACGAAGGCAAGTAGTCGCTAAATTTACCGTCGCTAAATTAGCGAAGGCAGGTAGTCGCTAATTTTAGCGACTACCTGCATTCGCTAATTGCCGTCGCTAAAAACTAACGACTGTCAACCGTCACTAAACTTTCACCGGAATTTTAGTGACTATTTGTCATCGCTAATTTGCGACTGTTTTTAGCCGTCGCTAATTAAACCGTCGCTAAATGAGATTTTTCTAGTAGTGTATTTGGTGAGATTAGTATAAAATATTAGTTAAGTGTTGGTGTTGCATCTTATTATAATTAATAAGTGGAAAATTTGCACTCACGAATTTTATGAGCAGACATGACGAATTTACCTGTGATGAATACCTTACACCCACCACCCGTCATACCTGCCAGATGGATGTGTTTTGCTACCCATATCCGCTTTATCACCGTTATTTTTACTCGTTTATCCATCAATTATAAGTGGATACCTCATACCCGTCACTCTCAGATTTCATGAGCAGATATGACAGATTTACTTGTGATGGATACCTCATACCCGCCACCCATCATACCTGCCAGATGGATGTATTTTGCTACCCATATCCGTTCTATTACTGGTATTTTTACTCGTTTATCCATCAATTATAAATGGGTATCCATGAATCTCAGATTTCATCTACCTAATTGTCACCCCTGTCTGGCTCGCCTAGAAGAGATGATGTGGCATGTGGGCGCACTACCGACCGGCCCTCCAAAAAGCAGAAGTCGGACAGACGTACCTTCTCCTTGCCTCTCCGTTTCTTTGTTTAACGATGATCTGAATTTTTCAACGTCCATGTCCCAAAAATAAAGAGGAAAAGAAAAATCTCTTAAAAGAAAAACCAAAAAATTTCTAAAAGCAATTAGAAAAAGGCAAGGAAATGAAAACCAACTTAAGCAGATAGTAAAACTAGTCCACAAGGCATGAAGGTATGTGATAGGACAAAAAATCAAATTTTACAAGAAAGCAATGAAAGAATATGGTACTAAAAGTTAAAAAATATATATATAAATACAAATCAGACAATCAACTTGAGGAGCCATAAATCTTCTTCCCAAAAAAAACCACCAAATCATTCTCCAAAGGACTCAGGTTTAGGTCCAAGCACAAAACCCTCTTGCTACTATTTGACCTCCTTAACACCGGCATGTTGATAGAGCTTTGGTTCATGGCAGCCCTATGCCTCCTCATATGTCCTCCTAATGCTTGCCCCTTGGGAAACTCTTGGCCACACAAGGAGCACTCATGAACCTTGGCCTTAGCGTTGCCCCCACCAGCACCAGTAGCTAGACTTAGAAAGTTGTCTTTCTCACTGAGCATTAGTTTTGGTCGCTTGTGACTTGCTCGGTGACCTCCTAGAGCTTGAAATGAAGAGAATCGACGATCACATGTCTTACATTGAAAATGGTCATTTGAGAAGTTGAAGTTCCTTTGTGACATGTTTCCCAAGTTTTGAGATAGCAAAACTAGGAGCCTTTTCATGTCGAGTTTCTCTGTCTCTTCGTTTTCTCTTTCTCTCTTCATTGCCATTGGAAATAAATTGAGCGAAAATGTGAATGCTTTGATTTAGGGAATTGGGTAGGAGAAGACGAGTTATATAGGAGATGATAAACGTTATATATAGTCGGAGGAGTAGAAAAGAGCGCTTGCAAGTTGTGAAGTTGGCTATTTGTTTGACTCTGACAAAAAAGACATCGATCAGACAGTTTCAAGGCCACAAGAAATTATATAGCTGTCCTCCATTCCCATGCGTCGAATTACGCGGACCAGGGTCTATTTTGTACCAATAAAATCCTTGGGTCTTGGCGGTTAACATTTGACCACCCTAGTAAAGGGTCGCTGGTGGCTAGCTACCCTAAAACAATTGGCTACCAAGCCTATACAATCTGGAAGAACTGGAGGAAGCTTCGATGGTTAAAGTAGTTGCTTGCTTGCTTCTTCTTCTTCGTTTTCTTTTTCAAATGCTAGCATGTGATCAGGGCGGAACAAAAAATTTTTGTTAGAGGCAACTATTAACACCTTAAAATATTTCAATATAATAAAAAAAATCTAAAATATAGATATAATTTATTTAAATTATACTCATCTTTTTGTAGGAAATTAAACTTGTCTATAATTACATCGGCATCAATTTTTGCAACAAACGCATTCTCTATATGCATTAATAAAGAACCCCTAAAAAAGTTATTATCCATTTTACTGCAAAGTCGAGTATTTATAATATTCATAGCAAAAAAACCTAGCTCTGTAAATGCTATAGAAACTAAAAGAGTAAGCACAAGTAGAATCAATCTACTAACTAGAGTATATATTTCTAATTTCCCACTCTACACTAGTCATCGATAAGGCTATTGAATTGAATCTTCTCGCAAAGTTGCCATTAAACAAAAAACATGCAATGCAAAATGTAGGATCCTTAGAAGGTGAATACTCTAACCAAGAAAATTGTTTGTACCATAATTGTTGAAAATAACGACCATGCTTGTCTGTTTCAGAATGAGGATATTCTTTAATAATTGGTTGGAATGAACTGGCCTTGATATAAGCCCTTCGAATCTCATCTTGTTGGGTAACTGAGTATTTATGAATTTGTTTATGAAGTCCAAGATCATGCTCAATTGAAGAAAAATCAACTTTAGTGGCTTCAACTCTTTGAAACTTGGTTGGGCGAGTTTCATCTCTTTGAATTACATGATCAGCGAGTATGGGAGATTGTGCATCAATATTAGAATCCAACAATGAGCTTTTAGTAGCTTTTTCTACTGTTGAAGATGAAGATGTGTCAATCTTATCTTCCTTTTTCTTAAGGAATGAATCTAATGTTTTTAACTTCATTGCAAACCTATGCAAAAATAAACTATCAGAATTCAGAATTCAAAAAAAGAAAATAATTTGTGACAACTATTGAACTAATGTATACAAGTTTGTCAAGAACTATATAAGACAAAATAATAAGAATTAAGTTGCATACCTATGGAAATGAAGAATATGTGTGATAGTCAAAATATGTGTAGAGCACAGAAGTCATACAATCCGCACCTATAAATCAATGGCATGAGCCATGAGACATCAAATTAGTGGACTTATTTTACAAATTGGCAATTAGGAGAGAACATAAACATGGTGTATTTGTGCAGAGCACTAGAAATAAATTTAAAAAAATTAAGAAAGGTTGTTGGCTTCTTGCGGCTTGTGCACTTGGCGAATTATTAAAGCAAGTGAGCAAATTTGGCTTTTGCCAACAAGTAAACAACCAGCCGCTGGCACCATGGATAGCAAATTGAAGAAATAAAAGATGATTAGATGAACGGAAATAATACTTACCAACTGGGATTTTTTCCTTTTGCCCAGTTTTGCAAAAGAAGCCAAGAAGGGAAGAAGAGTTAGAATGTGTTCCGGTTCCTTGAGAGGAATTTTAATTACAGAAAACTTAAATTTATTTTTTTAACAGTAAACTTAAATTTATTTTTGAGAATTATTTATTTTAAACAACATTTAATATAATAACTTAATTTAAAAGAACTAATCCTAGTTATAATGAACACTTCACATAAAAAAAAAAAAAGATAGAAATAGAACCAAATGTATAAATAGCTTATGAAGCAGACATATAAAACTCTTTTAAATATTTCTAATACTACTTCCATATGCATTTCTTAGACTCAAGGGGGAGCCGAGGCCCCTACAAGCCTCTCTTAGTTCTGCCTCTGCATGTGATATTGAATATGTGGAAGAATATCTAAGGTTAGAACTGGTTAGAGCATAATTAGTTGAACTCATAACGGTTTGTTTTATTATTATGTTCTGCTTGTTAATCGAAAACGACCCTTTAATTTTCCAAATAATTAGAAAAATTATTACTAGTCGGAAGCTCCTTTTCCATACATGTCATGTATCCGTCCATTCTACTTGCTCATATTATTGGATACAACGGAAGTACATTGAGATGAGCCGTAGCAAAGAAGGAAGCTTCTTTGAGCCGTGAAGAGTGGACCATCCATCTATACAAAAGAAATGCTTTTTACCAACTCATCAGCTAATGAGTTACCACAAGGCAACCTTTTTAGTCATGGCCTAAGCTTGAAATCACAATCAGTTGACATCTGCAAATGGGGTCCTGCTTGGTGCCAATGCCAGAGAAGCCACCAGTTGCTGTACTTTGCTTTCTGTGAGGCTCCATTTTGATCCAACCTCTGTTGGGTTGGCTTCCTTGGACGGTGTCCTCATCTCTTCGATTGAAGCCAAGCTAGGCACAGCCACATCTCTCTTTTTTGGCGTCGGTTGCCGATCAACCTAATGAAAGTAGCCACATTTACGAATTGTCCCAGAAGGGGAAATATGATCTAGTCAACCAGTGTTCATTACTGTAAGTTGTGTTCACTTACCAAGTAATCTGTTATGAGGCATTTCTCAGCTTCGCTTCTGATGCTTGAGATGCTTTCACCATGATTCGCTTGTAGTGATTTCAGCTGCTCCAAGCATGATGCAGTGAGTGAATCGAGTTCCTTCTTACTTCCTCGGTCCCGCATAAGTGAGTCTGAAGGATTACCGGAATTAAGGTAGAGACAAGGTTTTCTTTTTTCAAAAGGAAAGAATTGCATGGGGGAAGAGGGAAGGAGCAAAGATGGGAAACAGGAACTTGTATAGTTTCTAAGTTAGGCTACCATTTATTGCTGCCATAATATCACTGGTCTTAGCACCAAGATCTGCATCCAAACTGGAGACTGCTGATTGGAATTCTTTGTGTAGAGTCTGATTCTTGTCAATATTTTCTCTGTGTAGGTGTACAAAGGTCAGAACAATAGACGTTAGTACTTCTATGTTAAAGTTGACAGGATAAAAGAAACCAAAAAACAAAAAAAAAACAAAAGACAAAAGGAAAGTTTTTTCAGAAAAAGAAGCAGGAAGAACATACCTAATGTTGGATTCAATCTGCGCCATACTTCCCCTAGTAAGTCCATTTATATATGACTCTGTATCTTGCCACAGCTTCTTAGAATGATTCACTTTGTTTGAGCTGGGACAGTACATTAAAGGCAAACGCAGAATCAGTAAAAATACAAGTTATAATTCATTCAATCACTAAAAGGGCCAAGTGGAATGAGCTAGCAATGTGGAGAGGGCAGATTATCCTATTTCAAACAAAGAAATGGAAAGCATACCACTCTTGGCGGCAGTCATCCATCATACATCTAGATTCATCTGCTGAGAATGTGTCCTCCATATAATGATTTTGAACCTTCTTCACATATTTGTTCACCTCCTCCAGTGCATCAGTTGAAACCTGCTGCATGGCAGACATCTGATGCTGCAATGCACTATTCTCTTGCATGTCTGATTCCTTTATGTGCATTGATGCCTCTGAGACCTAAACAATTTTCACAAGCATGATATAATCAGAAACATTTGAACTAACGGACTATGCAATTATTTTTGCCGCAATGATTTCTTACCAGTGCAGTTTTCTTTAATGTCATACTCGTTAATATTGCTGCTATCTTGTCCAAAGCCTGCTTTTCCTCTCTAGCAGCCTCTTCCTGTTGCAACCAAAAGTTTATAAAATCCGGTTGAATAATCCCCAAGCATTTCTCATTAATCTTGCGAACGGTATGAGGAGTCCAAACACCAAGTTACCTTGAACACTTTCTCATAATCATCTAATCTCTGGGACCTCTTTTTATGGCTTTCTTCAAGAAGTGTCACGAACTTAAAAGCATGATTTTGGATATCAGTAAGGAACTCCATAGTGGCCTTTGATATTTCTTGTGCTGAAAACAAGCTTCTATGAAGTCTCTGTCGGCGTTCAGTAAATGCTTCAGTTACACTTATAGAATTGCAATATATAGAATTAGTAGGAGGCAGCAATTTGAAAACTACACATGAAAGCTTTTTTCCTACCTCTTGATGCTGCTGAGCAGTGAAGACCAGCAGCTCCTTTTGATCATTAAGTGAATGCTGGATATCCTCAATAACGTCCTTAGCCTCCGACGCCATAGAGCCAAGAAACTTAGAAGCAAATTTTTGATACACTTTAGCTTCATCCCGTGGAGCATCAAAACTAATAAATAACTGTTTCAATGAGAAATCTGAAATAATTTTTCCGAGTTCCGTACCTGCTCAACAGCCATTAATTGAGATGAAACTTTAGAGTTTATCTGCCCCAAGTCAGAACAAGCTTTGCTTTCCATCTTCTGGGCAACCTCCTTCAGAGTTGTTGCTCCCGAAGCATATGCTGTGGTCATGTTCTTAATCCTAGATTCCAATGCTTGTGTTGCCTGACAATGTTTAATTACTTATGGTATTAGAAAATGGTGCAAGAAATAATGACAACAGTGTGAGACACATTTGTCCTTCTCTTACATCAGATTTACTGGCAAGAAAGGAAGCAGCATGTTCTTCCATGCATCTAAGTTGTTGCTGTTGTTGGGAAACTGATCCAATGATGGTCTTGTGCAGTTCTCTTAAACGGTGGTCAAGATGAGAACCAAACCTCAAAACCTGGCTCCGATTTTCCACCTCCATCTTCTCGTTATTGTCTGTGCAGAAACAACAAAAAGAAAAAACAATCTCAATATGGAGATGCCACTGAGCCATGACGCCATCTCTTAAATTACTTGTGGTTGCTTCCAGGAACAGATTATCAGCTCATGTTGCTTCCAAATATATTTTTCAGAAGGGCAATAGCACCTCCATAAAGTTCTATGATTGTTGCTTTCTCTGGGCACAGCTTGCCTATGTAGGACTACGGTGGTTTTTCTTGCACTCTAAGTGCCAATCTCTTCACTGAAATTTGTTTGTGTAATGAATACAAAAATTAAACAGAATCCACCTAACTCAAGGAATCTTAAAGCATTGAAGGATGTTACAAGAATAAAGAACTTCTGCTCATCAACCCATGTACCAAATATTATTATTAGTCCCTGCATCCCAATTTTTATGACCCATTTGTTTTTTGACATAGTTTTAGGCAACTTTTGACTTTTTAATACCTTTCCAAACTTTACCCTTGCAAAAGCATTTATTGCATATCAAACACCAATTTTTTTAGGGCAATATTGGAAATAGAATGGCTATTCATTGCTTCTTTAGGAAAATGGTTCACCATTTTGTGACATCCCATAATAGGAATTAGCTCACACAATCTAGGACGGAGAGAGTAACTAGTAGTATATACATGCTATATGACAATCTCGAGTTACTTAACAAATAAGCATCAGAGATAGCAGTTCAACTGCCAATAACATTTCATTTCCACCATTAGCTCTATTTGTAGTGCCTCCGAGTAGCAAATGTACTGTAAAAGTGGGTGCTGCGTGCAGCACTCTAGACTGTACACTATGCAGTGTCTCAAGCCTCTGAGGCAAGCAAACAACCGACACCAATCACCAGCAAGTCCTACGCCCTAACTGCTTGTGAATCTTAGCTGCTAAGAGCAATTCTTTGCCAGAATCAAATACGCAAGCACTTGGAACCAGGGCTTGTATGAGTAAAATACTTTTAGTACCCTTAATACTGAGGTTGTGAACCTTAAAGTAGAAGAATTGTCCATACCTAATGCTGCAAACAGTGAACTTATGTCGTCTGATGCATTTTGCAAGTCGACACGGAGCTCCTTTGCCCGTTCAATCAGAGAATTCTCTGATGAGAAAAGGGTTAGTGCACGAGGGTTCAATACATGAAATAAAAAAAAAAGGGACACGACCATTATTACCAATTTACTCAATTCAGAGTAGACGCACCTGAGCTCAAGAGTTTGGAGATAAAGATCTCCTTTTCCTTCAGTGTCAAAATGGCAGCTTTGTGGTTCTCTTGAAGCAGAAGTAATGCTTTATTACTCTTTTCTAGATTCATCTGCAACACTCATATCTCATGCTGATCAGACATATGAGTTGAAAGGACAATAAGCCAATGAATGAACGTCAGAAGATGCAATCACCTTGCAATCACTCAGGTCACCTTCCAGGTGGAGGTTCTGTTCTTGCACTGTGAGATATTGCTCATTTAGCCTATCAACTTCCTGCAGCAACAATGGATGTACATCAATTAGATTTATAAAATCAATTTGAAGGTAAGCATCCATATGTACAAAGTTCATACCTTTTCACTAAGATTCAGGTCATTCTCCAGCTGCTCTATCTTCTCAATTCTTGCCTAGATTGGTTTATTGAAAATTTGAATCAATCAGACCAAGCTTGGGGTAAGGGGAGACCAAATATTCTGATGATATCTCTTTTGATAAAATTCCAATCAATGTTTTTAAACAAAGGTGATTGAGTATCCATGGGAACATGGGGATTTAATTGCATGCAGGTGAATTTAGTTCAACAATGTTTGTTATCTTCAAAAGGCATAATGGCAGTAAAAAGCTACCTTTTTCTCAGCTTCCTCTTGGGCATATCTTTCATGGGGAACATGCACACCATTTTTATCCCGTGCTGCTCGAACATCTGCATAGATTTTTTATAACCGTAGGTGTAAGTTCTAAACCTTTTCTCTTACTCGACAAATAAAGCCAAGATGGCTGGTCTCTATCATCCGACCTTCTTTCATTCTCTCAATTTCCAGGTATAGATCCTTAAGTAACACAGCCTTGGACATTTTCTGGTTTGCCTGCAGTTTATCCATCGTTCAGTTAATAAGTAGGAAATACAAAAACAAAGAGAAGGACAACATGATCATCATATTAATCAACCTCTGGTCTGTTTTTGATGTTCTTAGCTCTATAGGCATAATCGAGAGTGCTTAAGGTTTCATCCAGTGAATGAGCAGATGGAGATATTGTGGCAATAATACATGTTTTTGTTTTGCCTCCTAGAGAGTCTCGTAACAGTCTGGTCAGCTTGCTATCCCTGCATTACATAGAAAAACATGAAACAAAAGCTCTCAAAAAATAAACTTGGTAGACAGAAATATGTGCTGAAAGAGTTCCAGACTGGAACCTATATGGTATATGCGCAGAATGCTCGACAAGAGCATTAATGACACGGCCAAGGGTGAGCAAGCTTTTATTTATTTCCCCTGCTTCCCTTGCACGACCCTGGATTTCAGTTGAAGATTGGTTAATATAGTGACATCATCCAAGCATCAAATAGAGGAGCAAATGTTTCTTAATTGGAGAAAAACACCAAAAAAGAATATATAAGCTTCAATTTATCCATGATAATTGGTGGACAAATAAAATTAGACAATGGATATAGTGTAAGCTTATATGAACCTGTCCACAAATGTTTAAAGTAACCCAGGTACATTTTAACGCTAATAAACATACCTCTCGTGCACCTGAACGAGAAATATTCTCTGACCCTGCCAAATCAACAAGATTAAGTTTGCCACATTTAATCAACTCCTCCTCTCCAACGACTGCCTCTTTCACATGGATGGTGATGGAAAATACAGAATGAGAGCGGCTGTTGGAGTTTGCAAAACAGAAAATTAATATGCAATTCAATCTCATGAACTAATCAAAGCAGTAACTACAAAAGAAAGCACAACCTGCTTCTTTTATTCAGCAAGGTATCAGCTGTGCGCCTCTTGGCCGCTCCTCTTTCCAGGAGACTATAGATGTCACTAGCGCTGTAAACAGCCTCTTCTTCAAGCCCTCTTACAACAACACAACCCCTTCCATCCTCCATCAAGGAAATGGGTTTCTTTTGTTTATCGTCCCCCAATCTTGTCTGCTCTTCGGGAGCAAGCAAATCAGTTATTTCCTCATTATACAACTCCAGAAAGGTAACTTTCATGCTGTAGTCAGCGTTTTGGGCCTCTAGGGTATCAAAAATATGGCGAACCGCTCTTGGGATTACCCCAGCCTCAGCAGGTAAATCCCCACCCTGGCATATAATTCAGTCCCCTGAGCAAGTCCATATGTGTACTAAGTTCAGTTAATTCCAACAAATGCTGCATACCTTAGTTCTCATCCCGCCTTCCATTGTGTAAGTCTTTCCTGTGCCTGTTTGCCCATATGCAAACACTGTGCAGTTGAAACCTTCAAGAACCTCATTGACAATTGGGGAAATTGCTTGATCAAATATCGTTCTCTGTTGTGCTTTAGGCCCAAACACCTTGAACCATCATCCAATTCAAAACGTTTAAGAACATAGAAGAACATGATGAAACATAGAGAGAGGGGGTAGTTTTCAAAGGAAAATGGTGATCCTTGCTTCCTCACCTTGTCAAAAGTGAAAGTCCTATCTACCTGCTTGCTGGCTACATTTTGGGTAACAGTGACTTCTCTTTTATGCTCACTACAAGATATCACTTTGGGGACATTCAACTTCTGCTCTTCATCAGATAATGGTCTGAAAAAAAAAAATTAACCACAGATATATGCGGACGGTTTTAACAGGCAGGAAAAATTAAACCCTAAACCCCAAATCCCAATATTGAACCTTCAGCTAGAAACAGGAATTGAGAAGGAAAAAAGGAATCAAGGGCGAGAGAATTCAATACCTGCATCTAAGCAACACCTGCACATTAATCTCTTTATCCCTGTCGAGACGGCTGGGGTTCCATTCGGCCAGTCTGGGATCGGTGCGGCGCCGTTCCAGGCGAGGAGTGAGGAAAGGAGATGGAGATGGGGTAATCCCAGTCCCGATCTTTCTAAAAGAATCCGGAGTAAGGGACATTCTTCTTCTATTTCTGTGATCAAAGATGGAACCTTGGAGAGGGTATCTGCAACAAGAGTTGAGGACCGAAAGAAAAGAGCTTTTGGGGGAAACTTTGGGAGAGAAAACGAGGGATCAGGAAAAAAGAGAGCGCTTTTGAATTTTGATCTTGCTTTCCTTATTCACTTGCTTTCGGGAGTGTTTGTTCTTGTTTGTAAGAGTGGAAAAAATGGCTTTCGTTTTCTGTTTTGTTTGAATTAATAGTTCCAAGTTGCATTCATCTGCCCCCTTTGCAGCGCATTTGGCAAATTTGAAATCGACCCGCCTCCAACGGCTACGTTGGGGATGTATAATGGAGCGACACGTGGAAGTATTTGGTTGGGGCCTTCCTTGGGTTAGCGTTTTTCGAACCAGGCGGCTGGATTTGGATAATCTGCATGGTGCTCATGAAAACAGGATTCGGCTGCAATGGCAGCCCACACAAAATTATATGGCCCAGTAACCCGCGGCGCCAGGGGGGGTGCCGTGGTAAATTCTTCTCATTTTTCCCATTAATAATTGGCTTAAATGCGCCAATCATCCCTCAACTTTGATGGAGCAGGCGAGTTCATCCCTAAACTGTGACTCAGTGCGCGTTAGTCCCTCAACTTTGCAAAATTGGGTGAGTTCATCCAAATTGGTAATTGGATGGAAGCGTGGAGCTGTGCTGAGCTGGTCAAGCCACATCAATCCCTTTTTTTTTTTTACATCAACCCATTTTTGTCCACATCATCTTGTCTCGCCTTTTTCGTCTGTTTTCGATGAAGCTACATGGTGGAGCTCACTTCTCAACCACTCCGGCTCATCGTTGTCTCGTCTGTTCATCTTCAATCTACTCTAAATTGACCCATCAACTCTTTGTCTCCAATCAACTCCAATCGACTCATCGATTCCAATTGACTCATTGTCTCTTCGTTGCCAATCGACTCCAATCATCTCCAATCAATTCCAAATTGACTTCGAATCGCCTCCAATCGACTCATCACCTCCACTCGACTCATTGTTTCCAATCACCTCCAATTGACTCATTGCCTCCAACGGACTCATCACCATCGCCGACTCTTCGCCATCGAAATCTTCTCCAAGTCCCACCTCGATGACGCTGATGAACTGATTTTAAATTTGTTTGGCCTCGCCAATCATCCACATCATCCCCTCCTTAAAAAAGTTAGGAGCAAGTGATACCCATGCCTACCAAAAAGACTAAGGTGCGTAGCCAATCGAACTTTCAAGACTAAGTTGCAAAATTCATCAAACTTTGTGGAGTAAGTCATGATGAGTTCCACTTTAGGGACCAACTCGTCTAATTCATCAAAGTTGAGGGATGACTGGCGTATTTAAGCTTTAGTAATTTAAGTGAAATGAATTTTTATTTGGTGGGATAAAAGTCTAGAAGGGATACTCTAACTTATTTTTATGTCCTAAATGGGTACTAAATCTATAGATTTGTCCTATCAAACTACATAAACTCATATAGCATGTCTTAATAGGGTATTTTTCATTGATTTCATAGTTAGCTTGGATGGAAAATGCTGACGTGACATTAAATAACATTAAAATAAAGTTAAAATAACAACTTTGGTCCTCAAACTTTTCCAATCACCAATCCTAAACCTTAAATTCAAGTAAAATCAATTCTGCGCACCTCTCCAACACTTAATCCTTCGAACAACAGATCCTACTACCCATCTCCAACTTTTGGCACCGCTACTCCTACCCACCTCCCACATCATCTGACAGTCCCCTGACTTCAATCATCAACACTCCTTCGATTTACAGTGGAACTCCGACTTTAATTCATTCCAAACAATTCAAAAATCAGATTAAATTAGGATGGTTTTATCGTTTGATTTGGTTTGCTAGTTGAACGAGGACGGCGAAGATCAAGCTTCAGATTGGTGGCACTTCTTTAAGCACTTCAGTTTGTTCAATTAAAGAACCAAGAGCATCGAATTGAGGTGAGCTAGGCGACAATGATTGGACACTTGGATTGGGTTGGTTTCCTCAAAATCTGTAGACCTCTCTCACTATGATTGCTGATTTTTGGTTTCTTTGTTGCCAATTTCTTGTTTCAGCAATGCTGATCAAATTTTGGATGTCATTGAAAAAATCTTTGAAGCAGCAAAGAGCCGAAGACAATGTGAATCCGATGGGGTGGGCAAATCCAATTTGCTCTCTAGTCATTTAGTTTAACTTAAGTCAACTTAATGTAAAATGACTTATTTTTATTTTTATATTTTTTTAAACCTAAAACTAATGTTATTTAAAAGTCAATGTTATATAGGTGTAATAATCCATTGAAAATACAAGTTTTATAATCTTATTAAATTTTTATGAAATTTTCTTTTTTAATACCTAAAACTATAAAAATTTATAAAAATTTAATAACATCATAAAAATTTACTTTTAAATGAATTATTACATTTATGAGTTAGTTAGATTTGATAGGGCAAGAGCTAATGGTATCATGTCAAGGCTGGGGATCGACAGTGAAGACTGGCGAGGCAGGGGCACTGGGTATCAACAATGAAGGCAAACGACAAGCAGTGATAATGGGGCATGGTTGTTGGTATGGGTGAATCAGAATAGATTTAATTTTAGTGGAAGTTTATGAGTTATAATTGGTGATTGGAAATAATTTGAGGACTACAATTGTTAATTTAGTTTATTTTGGAGTTGTTTAATACCACATTATTATTTTTCATCCAAGTTAACAATGAAATCAAAAGAAAGCAATCAATTGAGATATACTATAAGAGTTTTTATAATTTAATAGGACAAAAGTAAAGTTTTAATACCCACCTAAGGTAGGAAAATAAGATAAGGTTCCGATGGACTTTACCCGAATTATGATTCATTGGATTTAATTCCGTGAAGCTATTGGGTTAGAAGTTTAAACTAGAACAAAGTAATTCAGGTTACAGAAATAGTAAAAAGGTCAAAAATATTCTACTCTGATGTGACATCTTCATATATTCCATCTTCACCGTCAATGACTTTGGCTATTGGTGCTTAAAATTATCCTATTTGCTCCTCCCCTTTAATCCTTTACATGTCAAAATCATTATTCGAGCAGGAATGTACATGCAAGCGAGCCCATATATTTCAAGTGACAGTAATTATAAATTTCCATTAATCCTAGATTAAAAAAACATAAATCAGATTAATGCAAATCAGTAGACAAGACACGCAGCCCAACTCCTATGTAGAAAAAAAATATAAAATATAATATAATATCTATAAAATAAAATAAAATAAAATTCTATCTATCATTGATTGAAAGATAGTAATTACGTCATTTTTTATTATAAATATTCTACTATTTAAAAGTTAATATTCTATTTTTCCAATTATCAATTAAAAAAATGTTAGGAAATATCGAATTTTTGTAATAAACTTTTCATACTTTTCAGAGAAAAAAATAAATAATAAAAAACACAAATTCATTTAAAAAAATGCTTACAAATACTCTCTAGACAACTTAAAGTGTTCTCTTTCAACATTTGTATAAGTTTCAAAATCAACAAATTTATATCAAAATAAACATTTTAATCACTTAAAGATACTCCTAGCCAAATCCAACCCTATTAAGCTCCTAGGACCAACAACCAATTCAGCTCTCAAGGAACAACTCATGGAGGCGAGAACGTTGGGTATTCGTCCTGCAAATTTAAGGCAGACCTTTGAAGAGAACATCCTTGCTGTGATCCAGAGTTTGGCATAGAGACCTCAAAGGGGCACTGATCCATAGAACACAGCTTCAGCCGGGCCTCTCATGTACACGTGGTTGTCCGCTTCCCGCCATTCAATTTCCAGCGGTCCCCCAGGCAAATCAACCGTGCAATTCTGTTTTACAGCAGCAGTCACCAATCAATGTGATCATACAGGCGATTAGAAGCTAATCAACAACCATAGCCAAATAAAGTGCAAAAAGGCAATAGAAGATGCTTAAATTGGGCAGCAGATTAGTGGAGAAACATAGAAATTAAACAAATAAATCTAATTCGGAATGCAGATTAAGGTATCGTGTGAAGCAAGTAGAAACAACAGTAACTCAAGTAACATACGTCCGGACAATAGAAAGAAAATAGGGAAATAAGAGAACTTGGAAACAGACAAACATTCCCTCCAGCCCAAAAAAGGGAAACATTCAAAACTTCTTGGCGCCCCAAAATGAATGGCACCAACCTATACTTGTGGTGTGGTTTTCGACCTTTGCATAGCATGTGAGCTACCAAGTACCATTCATTCTCCATAATGCATATGGGATGAGAATGGACATATCGATATGCAGACATCCATCAACTATGTAAAAATGAAAAGGCATCTTTCTTTTCGGGCAGAACATTGGTATTAGCCCATTTCAAGGGTCACTCGTTAAGAATATTACTATCTAATTCCACGATCCTCATTTCCCCTATGTGAGTTAGGCAGCAAAACGTGGCACCAAACAAGTGACCATCAGCTAAGCAACACCAGAAGTCAGAGCATCGAAAATATTGAACCTAGATTCCAGTAATTCCATTTCACCCAAGGAATTGTGTAAAGCAAATTTTGGAAAGGAATTATAGTCCTACTTCACTTTCAAACACTTGGTAGCAAGGAAATTCTATCTTCGCTAATCTATAGTGATATGAGCATAAGCTCAAAACCTGACACACATGACTATTTCATGACTGCATCTCAGACATATATACTTACCCTTCCAGCATGATCCTCCAAAACAGCAGCAACAACAACTGCACAAGCACCAGTACCACAAGCCAAAGTTGCTCCTGGTAAAAATATAAAAACAATTTGGGATTCTAGCAGAAGCCAGAACAATTCTCAATAAATTAGAGCTTTGAAAGGTGATGTTGCAACTATGACCAACCTGCCCCACGCTCCCAAACACGCATTTTCAAGTGTGAACGAGATAGAACTTCCACAAATTCTGCAGTTCATATGAAACAATTATTATTAAGCCTGCATAACATAAAACAGATCAAAGGTAAATCTTTCCAGAAACATGACAGGAAACAGACAAATAAGGCTGCTCTAATATAGATTACTGATAAGTGAGAGTAAAGTTGATACAATTTGCAGGACAAATCAGAACAAAATTCTAAAATCACAAAGCGTCAAGAATCATTATTCATGTTTGAAACCTTGGAATACAGTGGAAAATTTAAGAATTAAAACATATTTAATTGCAGACCAGAACTCAAAATCTCAAGAAAAATAACTGCTGCAATGCAGGAATGGAGTCTTGAGTGTGGACATTGTGATTTCTAATGAAGGCTCGATGCTAGGATAATTCAGAAACTTAAAGTTCTAAGTTACCACAAACTAACCTGTGTTAGTCCGCCCAGGGAATACTTCATGATGCTCAAATTTGGGACCAATTGTTGGCAACTCTAGTTTATCAACTTGCAAATTCTGCACAAATGCAAACATATAACTGATGAATCAACCGATCCATTCTTGGGCAAAAGAAAAGTAACATAAAAGGAAACAGACAAGGAAAAAGGAGAAAAATGTGTATTTTATTAAATAATCTGTATTTCACTAAACAAATTGGGTTCCTTCTGGCTGCAAGTGAACAAGCATTACAGCACCTACTCTATATGTTTCCAGATTTCAGTTGAGAGTAAAAAATTGTAAGAGGTAGAGTTGAACAAATTATCCTTACTCTTATCTGTTTCCAGGTTTTTTGTTCAGAAAATCCTAGCCGACATGAAGATGTATATTGCTTGCTCATTATTAACAAACCACTTGTAAACAAACTTTGTAAGGGGCAAATAATTTTCATTTCAATCATTAACTTTCTCATGGAAAAACCCTTTTCACTCAGTCTCAGATTATCCCTATACCCCATTTACTAACAATTTCTTGTCATATAGATAGATACAGGATCTTGGGCCAACAACATAATAGATTCTGCGCAACAGCCTTTTCTATTTGAAAGAAAGGACTCTATGATCGTAAACCAATCTTAGCTGCATCTGTGATACTGGATGAAAATCTGTCAAACCTGATGCGGGGGTTAACAGTATGACTGTACATTGCCTTACTCCCAACTACTTGGCACATTAACAGTACAAGATTCATTACAAAATATTATTGTTAAAATGTCCCATTAACATTGTAAATTCATGTGAAGAACAAAGTGGCAGGGCTGCATGTAACTCAGACAACATGTGAATAAATTACTCAGTTATCCCTACACTCCAATGCAACTACTTAAAGAAAAGCATGCAATAAACATTAACAGTATTTCAAAAAAATAATAGCAGTAATATATTACTTAAGCAGCTTGACCTACCATGAACCCAGTAATTAAGTTGTAAAAACAATGTGGAAGTTTACAAAAGTGCAAAAGTTTTACACACATCAATGAATGAAAGAAAATACAAAAAAATTAATAAAATAAGCACTGCAGCCGTTTCTTGGGCAGTCACAATGCAAACCTGGCTCTCTTTGTTGCCGAAAGTTACACAGTGCGGATT
The DNA here is from genome assembly GCA_005392925.1 of Aquilaria sinensis. NCBI lineage: Eukaryota > Viridiplantae > Streptophyta > Magnoliopsida > Malvales > Thymelaeaceae > Aquilaria > Aquilaria sinensis. The sequence goes on along the minus strand of SMDT01002768.1, from coordinate 354,715 downwards.
TCCCATACTGACACATGTTGCAAACCATGTCACTCCATCTACCACAATTTCAGATTTCACAACAGAAGGACCTTTATTTGGTGCCAACTTAGTAGGCACTTCAGCTGCTCTTAGTATTGGTTCACCCATGTCAACTTTAACCTGCCACGAAAAAATAAAATCAATTAATTTAAGCTCCACAATAAGCAAAATAATTAGATTGTAATGAAGCACTTTTCACAAGTCTACCTGCCCATCTTCTTGTATTTCTGGAACTATCAAACCCGCACCAGTATGTATAGTAAAGCTTCACGAAATGTATTTAAGAAACTAAGTTTAAAATACAAGAAATCAATAAATAAATAAATAGAAGAAGATGCCAGCACTGAATGAGATCAAACTCTCGAGAAGCATCATACCTTTGCCGACCATGCAAATTCTCAAGCTGAGCAATGAATCTAGCAAAGCACCGCACCCCATTACCACACATCTACAAAAATTTTCAGATGTTAAAACTTAAAACGAAAACTGACGTGTTTTTCGACAATTATAGTTTCTAAGACAAGCAAAATATCAATTGACGCAGTAGCACAGCAGAAAATTATTTAAAAAGAAAACTTCAAAAAGCTGCAAATTGAATAAGACGGAAGTCACCTCAGGTTCACTGCCATCCGAATTGAAGATTCTCATGGTATAATCGGTGCCATTTATTCCGGGCATCGCAAAAATGACTCCATCGGCACCAACGCCGAAGTTCCGATCACACAACTTTACGGCTTCCTCCGGCGTAATAATCGGCTCCGTCGAGCTCCTATTGTCGACCTACTCCAGAAACCCCCGGAATCGATCAAATTGTTCAGCAAAAAATCTGGGAAACCAAATGGTGGAAATGAAATCGCAGACAAATTTACCAAAATGAAGTCGTTTCCAAGTCCCTGGTACTTAACGAAGTGTAGGATTCCGGTCTCTCTGTGGTCGAGGAAGGAAGCGGAAGAGAATTTCTCGGGGGCTTCGATGCTGCTCATGGAAGAAGCGAAGACAGGAGAGCTTCGGAGAGTGAGAGACGGGTTTGAAGCGAGACGGTTGTTCGTGAAAGAGAGCGGAAGGCGGAAGGCGGCAGAGGAGGGGGAAATGCGCCGCGTTAGGGGCGGAAAGGTCACAGACTTGACGGCGGCTGTGGCCATGGATTGTTGCTTTGAGTTCGCTATTTGGGTTGGTGACGTTGGGTTTCTTCGGGGCTTCTTACAGGAACGTTGCCTCCACCCTCCGGTCGTTTTTGGACAGATTCATTATATTTTCTTAAAAGAAAAATGTTAAAAAGAGAAATTGTAAAGTCACAAAGGGTCACCTCACCTACCCAAATACACTTCTTCTTATTACATGTTTATTTTTCGCTGATTCAACATAAATTAGTGTTCATTCATCACCACCTCCCGTGCACCGTTTCTGATTGAGTGACCTTTCTAGAATCACATAAATTAATTGAGCAGATTATTCTCTTTTTTACAGGTTTATCTTCTTAATAAACCCTAAATCCTTTCATTTTATGCTAAGATTTCTTTGTTTGGTTACACATACCAGATCTTATATCTCTGTCTCTCGATAATGGCTTCAGCCTGTAATAGGTTCATGAAAAGAATATCACTTTCCTCAATTAAAGTTGCTCTTAATTCGAGACTATAAAGTATCTTCTGCCATTTTATATTTGTTTGGTGGCTTTAATGGTTCTGAAAAATATACATTCTCCTACTCTCTTTATTGTAGAGTATCTCTTACCATTTAATACTTGTAAATACATTCCGGTATACTAGAAAAAAAAAATTCTGTGTTTCTTCTGTGTCATGTGTGACTTTTTAAGTTCTTCGACAAATACTATCAATTTTTGTCTAAAATTTCAGCAACTTTTAGTCAAGGCATCTCAATGGCCTAATGGGTAAGATTTTCAAAGTTTAATGGGTGAATGAGCAGAAAAGAAAAAAAAAAACAATGGGAACGGCCATTTCAATCAGAAACTAGCTTTTGCTACTGGCAGTTGGTTGATATACATCTAAATGTGCTGGGTTATTTCTGCAGTTAATATTAGAAACCATTTAGGTGAATTCTGCAGAGCTAACAGGAACACTTGTGGAGAAAAAAGGAGAGGGACTTGGGATGCTCTAGGAACTCTTTTGGGATTCATGATGGCTGATGGGGTTAGATTCAGCATGTGAAGCTGCAGACCTCTAGCAATCAGTACAAGCAATTGCTTCAGAGAAACATAACAGTTCCAGCTTGGTTCTGTGATTGTGATTCAAAAGATTCCATGGCAGAGGAGAGGAGTTTGTACAGCAGCCCTAACAACAAGATAACTTCGGTTGCGTTTCTTCCAAGCTACTAAAAAACGCGGCTGTTTCTTGGTTAAGTTCTTGACAACTTTTGAACTTAATACTTGTACTTCTAGTGGGTGTCTATTGCCTCCACAACTGACTTAGCATGCAAAAACAGAACATTTGGACTAGGAATATAGAAACATATATTCTCAAAGACAAACAAACGAGAACAAATTAGTGTTCAGAATCCTCACAGGCCCTATACAGTATTCTTTTCAATTAACTTGAATATCTATTTTGCACCACCACATGCCCAAGATTTGACAGGTTATAATAGTCACACCCCAAAGACGAAAGAGGGTGACCAGAAACACTTCCAACCTGATATTGACTTGGGCTGCAGGCTAATCTTTGCTTCATCAATTCAAGAGTACTAATGCTACAACAATCTCCTTCAAAACCAGGAGGCACCTGACCCATTTGAAGCAAATCAGGTGGGGGGTTTCTCCACTTTGGAACAGGTCCAGTGATCATGAGAGTCTCAAGCAATGGTCCAGCCTCTATTACAGCCTGCAGAAGCTGCCCCTTTTCAGGCAACGGTCTACCCCGAACAAGGTTTTCGATCACCATCGAAGCACAATCGACAGGGTTCGCGGCATAGTATTCAGAAACATTGTTGCAGGTACCTGTTCCTAGTAGTAATTCAGGTGTCTGGTGAACTGCTGAGAGGACTTTGTTGAGTAGTGTCTTTAGATCAGAAATCTCAACTACTGATATCTGGAGCTGTTCCTTGGCCTCATCTCTTTCTTGGCATGCATCAGAAAGCAACTTGTGCAGCTGCTTTATGGTCTCTTGATATACTCGTACATCCTCCACCAACCGAACCATTGTGTTCTGTATATGTATGATTAATTAGAGGTAAAAAAATAATTGCAGAGGTTAATTTCTAACAATATGCTTATTAAATTTGTTTATGTTTGTTGCTAATTAAGGGAAAAGCAAGAGTAGTTTGATCATAATCCATGATCACAATGCTAACTAGAATCACTCCTAACAGATGAACTACCAAAGAATACTTTGTACATGATTTTCAAACATTTGATTTTGTCACACTAAAACATTTTTCTAATTTTATCAGATGCCCCTGAAGGAATCCCAACACTAATTCAACATATCTAACACAAGAAAATCGAAAATTCTTGAAAATAAAAATAAAAATAAAACAAGAACAAGAACAAGTAGTCCTCAACATTGTGGATGATGATCGATCCTAGTATATCAGAGATTAATAAATTATAAGAAATAAAAAAATCAAACTGAGCTGTTGCTGATTTTCTAATGACCCTTCAAATAAAGTTTTTCTTTTTTAATGAAAAAATAATAATAGAGAAGCCAGAAGCATAATCTAAACAATAAAGCCACAGACAAGACCCTAACAAATCAGCCTGCAGGGTGGTTGAAAGGTGAAAAGTAAAAATTAAAAATAAAAGCTTACATCGTTATTATTTGTGAAGGCTGGAGAGAAGCGTATAGGTAGCCTCTTACCACTCCAACTGATTCCTCTGTCCTGTTATCGGAGTGATTGCAGGGCTAAATGATGATTAAGGAAGGGTAATACGAATAGAGAAGGGTGAGTTGTTATTTAATCACTTTAATTAGGATGACAAATTAACATTAATACTCCGATTATTGCACTTCATTCATATCATTTCCGCTTTGGTAATAAACAAAGAAAAGAAATTTGTTTTACGACTTTCCTTCCAATTCTTGATCCATATTATGGTAAGTGTAAATACACCTTTCCCCATCCGATATTATTTAGGAAGAGTTCGACTTGCGTGTATGTGTATCTGGTGCATAATCAAAACATATGAAAATTTACATATAAAAACTTTCCGTTGCTGGAGAGAATTTGGTCTCGGTGCCTCGAGTATTATTCGGGTGTGGGGAGTTCGAATCCCAAGTCCTGCTCTTCCGTTCTTTTTCCTTTCCTTTCCTTTTCTTTTTTTTTTTTAATCGCTGTTTCGTTTTTTTAAATTATTCCCATTTTTTTAATTTTCTTTTCCGGGTTTCCCTTTTTCTTCATTTTGTGTATTTGTCACCTCTTTCATATTTCCCTTTTATCTAACTTTTCTTCCCAATCTTATTCGTTTTTTATTTTATATTATTGTATTTCTTCTTGTTCTTTTAAGCCAATTGTCCGCTTTTTTATTAAAAAAAATACAAAACATAAACTATAGAAGAACAAAATACTACTAACAAAAATACAAAAATAGCTATTAACAAAAAAACAAACAACTAATTTATCAAAAAAAATATATAAATAGATAAAAAAACAAACACATACATATAAAATAACAAAAGGCTACCAATAAAAGACCAAATGTGAAGTTTATCTAAATAAATAAATATAAATTAACAAAAGAACAAATACCTATTAATAAAATAACAAAAAGTTACTAGTAAAAGAATAAATAACTAGTAATAAGAAAACAAAAAATTACTTTCTCTAAAAAAACAAGTATGAATTGATCAAAATACATACCAATACTAATAAAAACACAAATAGCAACTAATAAAGAACAATTAGTTGATCTAAAAGAAACAAATATAAACAAATAAAAGAACAAACACATATAAATAAAAGAGCAAAAAAATACTAATAAAAAAACAAATATCAAATGTATCTGAAGGAACAAATATTAACTAACAAAATAACAAGCAATACTAAAATTTGGCGATTTTTCAACGGATAATTTACCAACGGTCAGACCGTTAGTAATTATCAATTCGTTAGACAATCACTGACAGTCTAAGTGATGACTATTTTAAAACAATCATGGAAGATGTGGGACTAAAGTATGGCTTGTCACCTATATCTTATGCTAAAAGCCCATATATCCATATATGAAAGCCCATAAAACACTAACCTAACCCATAAAACCCTAACCTTACTCATATAAAATCTCTAATCTCATCTTCCGCCTCTCATTTTCTCCGTTGCCGCCTTTCATCTTTCTTCTCCCTCTCTGCTCGCATCTCTAAACCCTCGTCGTTCTCCTTTCATCTGCCGTTCTTCGCCTCGCCATTCCTCTTCTTTCGCTTGGCCCTCGTTGTTATCTTTTCTCTGTTGCCCTTCCCCCTTGGTATCTTCACCTCACCATTCTTCCTCCTTCTCCTCACCTCTATCATTCATCATTTGCCTCGCCTCCATCGTCTGTTGTTCACCTCACCTTGCCTCTGTCATCTGTCATTTGCCGTTTCATCGTTCCATAGTTCTTTAGTTACGTTGTCTCAGCCGTTTCACCTCTTTGGCCATCGTTGATTCCTCAACCTCATGATTCGTTGCGTAGGTCATTATTCCTTGCCATTGTTTTCCTTTGCTATCCCTCCTTGCCGTTGTTCCCCGCTATACCTCGCCTTAGTCTCCTCAGTCCACCTTGTAGATCTGATGTTGATCTGCTTTTTGTTATCTGATTTTAATATGGTTGTTGTGATCTGGTTTTTGTGATTTGATTTTGTGATTTTGTAATATAATCTTGGGATTTTTTAGATTTTTGTTGGTAATAGTGTGATTTTGTGTTTTTGGATTAGATTTGGCGTTTGAATTTTCTTATTTTTGTGATTTTTTTAATCTTGTAATTTTTTTTTTTTATTTTTTCTTGTAATTTAGTTATTTGTGTAATTTTTTATTATTTATAATTTTATGCAAACCAATTGTTATAAAATTGTTTCAAATTCTTGTAATATTTTTCAAATAAATTATTTTAATTTTTTTTTATTATTTTTTTAAATGGCAATTTTTTACGACTTAACATTGTAAATTATTTTATTTTATTTTATTTTTAAAATATTTACAATTTTACAAACGGCTTTGACCCTTGTTATTTTATCAACAGTTAAACGCGCTAGTAGTTACCAACAGTTAAGATTGTTAATAAATTACCAACGGCTAAATGTGTTAATAGTTACCAAAGGTTAGACATGTTGACAAAAATTAGACCGTTCGTACAAAGCGTTTTAACTTAGACCGTTAGTAATTTTCAACTTTCTTTTTACTAACGGTCAAGCATTTGAAACTTCCAACAGCTTAATATTTAACCATTTGTAAACAATTTTCTAACATGTCGATTGCCAACGGTTTGCTATCAATTGTCTCACTTTGGTAATTTGAAATTACAAACGTGAGACCGTTGGTAGCTAATGTTGATAATTGACCTTTTTTTAGTAGTGACGCACCAACTAATAAAAGAACAAAAACCTACAAATAAAATAACAAATAACTAGCAATAAGAAAATAAAAAATTAATTTCTCTGAAAGATCATTTAAAAATTTATATAAAAAAATGTTACTAATAAAAATACAAATAGCTATTAATAATTTGCAAAATGCTAAAAATACTTATAATTTTACCAACGGGTTTGACCATTGATATCTTATCAACGATCTAATATGTTGGTAGTTATCAACAGCTAAAACTGTTGGTAAATGACCAACGGCTAAATGCGTTAGTAGTTACCAACGGTCAGACACGTTGGCAAAAATTAGATTACTGGTATAAACATTTTTAATTTAAACCGCTAGTAGTTTTTAGTTGCCTCTTTACCAATAGCCAAGTATTTGAAATTTCTAATGGCTTAGTATTTAACCATTGGTAAAAAAAATTATAATGCTTCGATTGCCAACGACTCACTATCAACGGTCTCACGTTGGCAATTTTAAAATTACTAATGCTAGACCATTGGTAACGGCTGTTGATAAATAGCCTTTCTTTAGTAATGACACACCAAATAATAAGAGAACAAAAAGCTACTAAAAAAATAACAAACAACTAGTAATAAGAAAATAAAAAATTAATTTCTCTCAAAGATCATGTAAAAATTTATTAAAAAATGTTTTACTAATAAAAATATAAATAACTACTAATAGGAGAATAAACCACTAATTTACATACCCAACATTGTGTCGGGTTTTGTCATATTGGGTATAAAAAATAATATATATTTAAACCTTATACAAAATTTATTCAGGAAAATATTATCATTGAAATAATAATTAAAAAGTATCATAAAATACTAGAAATTATTGTTAAAACATAAATACAAAGTGAAATATGGAAAAGGGACAAAATATGAAACTGGCAAAAAAAACAAGATTCAAGAATTGAACCTGGCTCCCCAAATTTTATTTTTACCATTTGCAAACCAACATACATACAGGCCGTTCTTGTCAAAAATGTGCGCATATCTATATATATATATCATACATAGATGCATGGCCTAGCTCTTCACCTAAGAATTACGCATTTAGGAATGGGATTCAAAGTTCACTAGCTATGATACACAATCTACCTTGAACCATCGGGTTTATTAGTATTATTATTAGTAGTATTATTATTATTATGCAGTAAAAAATCTTAGTGATTTCGAGATTTATTTTGAAGTCTTAATTCTTTATTACCATAAAATTTTTGTAAAAATAAAAATCATATCAAGATAGAGTAGCTACATCATTTTCATGCATGCGTGTAAGATGTAAGCTTCAACATCCTATTATTTATGAAACTATAACAATGCCTTATGTTTCCATAAATTGTGATAATGTCATCACTCTACAACTCATTATTATATAGCGTGTCTCAATATAAATTATTATAATGTCATCATATAACAACTAATTGATATATTGAAATTGTTCCTTGCCCAGATGATCTTGTTCTATAGCTAAAATTGGTTATTCCTTTAATGCATAGTATTGTTCTCTTACTAAATATAGTTCTATATTGTCTATTATTGTTGTTTTATAACAAATATATTTGTTTCTCTTGATAATTAATAACTACTTGCTACACATCTAGTACTTGTTCTCTGTCAAACGCTTCATGCTATTGAAATAATTATTCTTTTGCCTTATTTTGTTATAAGTATACATATGTCATTTAATAATTAGTAATTATTTGCTATGCATGTAGTAGTTCTTTCTTGTAAGTTCTTGCTTATTCTTTTGATAAATATAGTTATTTCTTAGTCGCATCTTGTTGTTTCATGTTAAATCTACATGTTCTTCCTAATGTTTAATAATTGAGTGCTATGCTTATAGTAGTCATTTCCTGTCAGATTGTTTTTTTATCTTTAATTAAATTTAGGTGCTCTTTTCATTTAATCTTGTTCCTCTCTTTTAAATTTACCTTTTTAAAAAAAATTTTGTTCCCTTCTACTTTCTTCCTTTTTATACAAGTTATTGTTCTCCACTGAAATACTTTTGGTCCCTTCTGATTTCTTACTATTCCCATAAGCATAAGCAGAGTGTTTTGAACCGTATCCCATAACCATTTACACAAGGCTCCAACCACTATTCCACCAATATTGTGAATTGTCGACAATTGTGCCCATTTATTAGATATGAAATCGTGATTTTTGGTCAGAGTGCATTTAGAATTTTAATAACCTATCCTGGCCACCAAAATAAACACCTCAACGACTTTTGAAAAACTTCCACTAAAATTTAGAAATAATAACATTAATTGGAACCCATAAATTTTCTCAACCAAACAAAAACTAAGGACACAGGGAATGCAAGAAATGAGGGAAAGCTCTAACCTTCTCCCAAATAATTCACTAGTTCAACCATTCTAATGTAAAATAGATGGCTATGAGAGACGTTTGTGACAGAGCAATTGAGGAACAACAATTAAATTGAACCAAGGCCCTTGAAAAATAGTTAAATTGAACAAATAAGAGATAAATTGAGCTGTAAATAAATATTTAGGAAAAAAAACAAAAAGCTAATGCATCAAATTCTTGCCCCTTCAGCTTAGTCGATGTTAGGAAAAGTTATAGTGGAGCGTACTGGTCCAAAATCAATCGATCAGGGAGAAGTGATAGCCAAACAGCCGTAGCCGTCTCACTCATTGAAGAATAGAGGATAGTGGAGATGAATCTCGTTGTCGTAAACTGGGAGCGGTTAAGATCGTTGGCCTCGAAGGGCCTCTAAACATCAGTTATTGAGGATCTAAAGAATGAAGAATGGTGGAGATGAGAAAGGAAGCGGCTTGGGCATACTTGGTTTTTAACTTTTGATGGTTTAATTGAAGGGAAACAAACCATCATGAAGGGGGGAGCCAGTTAGGATTGAAGTGGCTCTGAGACAATCGCTTATTGGCTCCAGTCGGAGGCAAAGAGGTAACACAGAATACCATGAATATCATAGACATATGTCTAATTAGACATAGTATTGAATTTACAATTTTACCACTTACCCTAACCGTCTCTCTCTTTCTCTCTTTCCTACCGCCGTTCCTCAGACTGTTTCTATCTCTCTCTCCCCTTCTCATCGCCGCAACCACCGACTACCGCTCCGAACTCTGATCTTCATCGCGCGTCGATCTCTGTCGCACACCGAGCTCCGTTGTACACTGATTACCGTTGAGCACCAGCATCCTAGGCAATTCGACGAGATGAAAGGTCCAGGCGATTCGCCGAGATGACAACGCCGTAGTATTGCCGAAGATCTGACATGGTGACAAGCCGACGCAATGACGAGCGGCAAAGGCAAATGCCGATCCAGAGGCGATGTAACCAATGATGATGTTCGACGGTGCGATTCAAGCCAAAGATGAAAGGTCTAGGTGATTCGACGAGATGATGATGACGCAGTATTGCCGGAGATTCAATGCGATGACTAGTTGATGCGATGATGAGTGGCGAAGGCAGATGCCAATCCAGAGGCGATGTGGAGTCAACGGTTATACAGGAAAGGAGACTGTGGCAAAAAGATCAGAGATGATGGTGAAAAAAAGAAGAAAAGGTAGACGAGAAACAGATAAGAGATTGATGGATAGGAGGCGGACACCTTTTTTATTATTTTCGCATACATTGGCTCAAGACACTTTTGAATATTTTTCAGATATTTTTTTATATCCAGTCAGACATTTTCTTATTACTTCTTATACTAATTATTTTTTATAATTATTTATAAATTACTTCAAATACTTTTAAATACTACATTAGACATTTTCACATATTATTTTCAGACATATTTGCTCATTAATTCAGACACTTCTTTTATTATTTTGTATGTACAATTTTTTATCATGAAAATAAATTATTTGCATATTGCTTTAGACATTTTGTCACTTTTGTTTAGACACTTTTACACATTCATTCAGACACTTTTTTATTGTTTTAATTAGTTATTTTTTAAGAGGGTAAATTGTCTGCGTATTGGTCAAACACTTTTACACATTCATTCAGACATTTTTTTATTGTTTCAATTAATTTTTTTTAAGAGAGTAAATTATCTACATATTGGTCAGACACTTCTAAATATTTCTTTAGACACTTTTCGGTATCCATTCAGATACTTTTCATTTTTTTGAACATGACATATGATGTATACAGCGAGATCATGATGTATGAAGTTTGGTGGCGGCATCAGCGCTAGTGCCGGCGCCGGCATTGGAGGAGACAGCGGTAGCAAGCTAGGATTTTTTTGTAGAAAAGAATATTTTAACTAAAGGTACTTTTGTCAATTTTTTTGATAATTTATGCCTTATATATAGAAGATTAAGAAATAGGTTAGTATGTCTAATTAAACATAGGTGTATAATAAAAGAACTAAACACAGAATCTTTGAGGCAAGAGAGAAGAACTAATGGTATGTTTTTTGGATTTCGGTGGCTAACGTTCTACAGATATATATAGGAAAATAATTTAAATTGAATTCAATTTTGTACTGTGAAAGGATGAAACCAGAGAAGGTTAAGATAAAAGCTCAAAAGAATGAATGGGAAATGAAGTTGTGGACCTGTGGTGGGACTCCTGCTTTTTTCTTTTCTAGAAATATGAATGGTGCTTGCTCCATTTCGAATCGAAATAGGAAGCAATTAACCAAATTAAATGAATAATCTTGTCTCAAAAAGAAAAGAATTTATAAAGGGAAAAGCTTCCAAAAAAAATTATTAATTTTAAATAGTTAATGCTTAAAATGTTTTGTAATTATGTTTGTGATTAGTTTCCTTTTCGGTTTTGAAAATTAAAAATTTGAATTGATTTGCATCCTCCGTTCTATGTTATGGGAATTATTGGAAAATTGGTGTAAAAAATATTTAAATTCTTACCTAAAATGGCAAATCTACCACATGTCAAATTTTAACCCACTCTATTAAGTGAAAAGACATTGTTACCCATAAGTTATAATATATATTAGATTGAGCTAAAGTATCTCAATTCACCAAGTTCAAAGGGTTTTGTTCCCTAAGTTCATATTCGAGCGACAAATTTTAAATATTAGTTGATCAGTGGAAGTTTTGGGGCTTCTATTGAAATTATTGAAAAGTTAAGATTTAAATAATAAAGGGTACCAACTTTTAGTATTTTTTGGTAACCCAAAACTTACTGGTCTCAGGAGGTGATATTAAATAGGCCAACATCTTCATCATCTGGCTAATGATAAGCTAGGGAACAACAGCCTGCCCACGACTACTTCTTCGGGTAAATCATGATACTTAAACTCTACCGGTCCAAGTCGTTCAACATTAGCAATCTACAAGTTGGGCTGGGCCTAAAGGAGTTGACACCATCCCACAAGCTACAAGCTAAAGGCCAGGGAGTGGGGAGTCAAACTCGGGACCACGGGCTAATTGAAATAGTGCTTGAGCCATTGTGCTGGGCCCTTGGTGCTAACTTTTTGTCTTTTTTTAAATCATAATTTCTTCTTGAAATTGAGTCGGTGCTTTCTCGTTGTGCTCAAAGGAATTTTACACTTAGCTCCTTTTATTTAATTTGAAAATACAACGAGGTGGCTTGAAATTGGATCTTGATTTTATAATCAAGCAATGAAGAGAGCTATGTCCAATTAATGAATCTCATGTGAACAAAAAGGGAATCAAAACCAAGGCGTTTGGATTCTTTAGAAAATCAATTAAAGAAAACACACATGCAAAGCACATTTCATTAAGAGAAATAGTTGAAATAAAAGTGTATTCAAGCGCACCAAAATCGTTGCCTTCCAATTAGAAAAAGATGTATGAGGGTAAAGCAGTACAGCGTCATCGTTACAAATGTCCGGGTCATATTTTTAACCCAAATTGAACAAAAACCAGCAACTACGGCTTAAAATGAAATAACTGAGCTTCTTAAGATCATGATTTGTTCAGAATTTTTGCATCCAAGCCATTTGCCTTAATGGTTTGGCACAAATATAAAATGTTGATGTTTATTTGAATTTAATTTGTACGTACCCACCTTTAATTTGTTGATTGCCTAATCTCTGATTTTATTTTATTTTTCTATGCTTTACTCTCTTTTTTATTTTATTTTTTCTATCCTTTACTATTTTCACGTTACTGTGATTCCTTCTACGTACCGCTCGTTTTATACTTTTTAAATCATGTATACAGTTTTTTTTAGATGCAACATGTGTTATGACTCTTTTTTTTTTTTTTTTTAAGACTCATCACTCTTTAATTGAATTGGTTTCTTTTTTTAAAATAGATAAATAAATAAATAAATCCAAAACACAAGTATTAGAAAACTTAAAACAATACTCAAATCTCGTGACCATATATATATACGGATTGGGTGCAAAAAATCAAGATTTTATTAAGAGAATAAAAGAACTGTCCATGTCAGTCCTTGATGAGCAAATTGTCATGTGTAAAATAAGGGCTTACAGGGGATGGAACTAATTAAAATATGCATATTATCATCCTAGGTTATAAGCTCCGCCGTCCAAATACCTCCCTGTTTCATGTATATTCCTCAGATTGTTGTTAATTATGACTCGATATTAATAAATGCAAGTAGAAATGGACTAGTAGTCTTGTAGTTGTATCCTCACCGATTTTGGGATCCTCAAGTAGTATAGATATAGATAGAGCCCTAGCAGCTTCAAGTTGGCGTGTTTCGGTGACTTGGAATGCAAGCGACCTAGTAAGTGAAGTCGACTGGATTTGGGACTACTACAATCATCTCTTGCCTATATATATATATATATATACACACACATACATATTCCCATTCGCCTAGCTCTCCTCTTAATTCAATCTTTTGATTCACATTATAATTGTTTCAATCCCTCCCACCACCATCTCTGTATGTCCATGGCGGATCCCGTCAAATGGGTTAAGAGTCGGGCCCTCGGCAAGGGCTCCTACGGCACCGTCTATCTTGCAGGAAGCAACATCCCTTCCCACCCTCTCATCGCCGTCAAGTCCTCAGACCTTGCCTCCTCCGGAACCCTTCAGAGGGAAGACTTCATACTCCGCGATCTCGCAGGATGTCCCGAGATTGTTGCCTGCTTCGGAAGCCAGACCACCGTCGAGGCTGGAGGCCGACGCGTCCTCTTCAACTTGCTGCTGGAGTTCGCAACCGGCGGCACCCTCTCCGACATCATCCGAAGCAGAGGCGGCCGACTTTCGGAACCTGAAATCAGGTGCTTCACGCGAATGCTCTTGAGGGGACTGAGGAAGATTCACGCTAAAGGCTACGTCCATTGCGACCTGAAACCGGACAACATCCTGGCCTTTCCTCCAAGAAACAAAGGCGGCGTCCCACAGCTCAAGATTGCGGATTTCGGGTTGGCCAGGTTCCCTGGGGAGCCGTACAACACAGAAGGACGAAGGTTCAGAGGAACGCCCCTGTACATGTCCCCCGAGTCGGTTGGATGTGAGATGATCGAGCCGGATCTGGACACGTGGTCCCTCGGCTGCGTAATGATCGAGATGTTCACAGGGCGGCCGGCCATGGAGTGCCATGACGGGGACTTGGGCCGGCTGGCTTGCGATCTCATCTACATGGAGACGATGACGGCGTTACTCCCGGAAACAATGTCGAGCATGGGGAAGGATTTCTTGAGCAAGTGCCTCGCCATACACCCGCAGAGGAGGTGGACTGCCGACATGCTTTTGCAGCATCCATTCGTCCGCGATGTTGGGGACGGAGATGGAGACAAACGGCGGGCTCCCTCGCTTTCGCGCTACGCCCCACCTGCTGGCAGCAGTTACTTGCGCCCTATTGTTCTCGACTCCTGACCAGTTCTGCTAACTCATAGCTTCCACCCATTTTTTTCAAATCTCCCCATGCACCCAACCCAACCATGCCTTAATTAGTACCAGTAATTCTTGAAGATTATGTCGATACTGTAAATTCGTTCTTGTTAATGTAAAGCGATTAATTATCTTTTAATTATGCCAGATAGCTCCATCAGACACAACTTTCCTTAATGTAAGCTTAATGAGGTATATAAATCTTCAAACTTTTCAATGGTCAAACCCTAGCAAAAATTATGAGCTGGGCTAATTCTCTTTCAAATGAAGAAAGTTCTATCATCCTGTTTGATACGCATGTCCATAAATTACTAACACCATGTCATGATCAAATATATTTTCATGGATCTGTTTCGAATAGATAGAGCCAAGAACTGAATGAAAAACATAAAAAAGAACGCTTTTGGTGCACATTAAGTGGTGCATTTCGAGGTTTTGGACATTGGTATAAGAATCATAAGCTTCGAGAATGATGTCAAGTCTTCAGTTGATTTAATTTCAGTAATCAAACCGGCCAAGAATACATGAAACACGATAGAACAAATTAGTGGAGCCGATAGAAAATCTAGCTAACTGGAATTAAGAAAAGGGAACATCTCACTGTACAAAAATGCTCTACAGGAAAAAAAAATGGCAAGGAAATAAAGAAAGATTAATCCATCAGAAACTCGCTCTACATCATATCTCACTCCGACGGTGCTTAATCAGTTTTTCACAAAGGGACTACTAATCACAATGGATACCCACACCTTCGGTGATCTCTAGTGAAGAATGGGTGCCTGAGTGCTTCCCGAGCTCTAAGCCTCCCGGTTGGCTCATAACACAGTAGACCTTGGACCAGGTCGATCAAATCACCAGCAGAATGATCCACATGCTGCATTATTAGATTCTGTGAAAATGTGAAGAACCAATGAGTTTATGTAAATATCATGTGAGCATTTAAGCAACAAGAGAACAGCAATCAAACGGCACCATCTGAATGTCAGCCCTAAAACACACTACAATTTTCACAAGAGGCTTATGTAAAATGAACTACCTGCAGACGGGGCAGTTTCCAAACTGCCCTGATGCTTTCTCTTGAAGTTGCACCATCAGGCCAATCCAACCGTCCATCTCTCTGGAAATATTTTTCAGCACGACGGCTGCAGCACCATGTTGCACATTGTAAGAAGTTTCCTTCATATTTGCTTAGGTAGTGTAATATTTTTATTTTGTTTTTGGCTCTGCTTGCTATATGGTGACTTACTCAGCTTTAACAACCATATGCTGGGGTAATGGTCCTAAAACCCTTTCCATCATGGCTAGATGCTCTAAATTCTCATGTGTTTGAAAGAGCGCCTCACCCTGTTCATCATTAATTAGGAGAAACTTTAGTCACTTTAAAAAATGAAGTACCATTAAGAAGTAATAAAACTACCATTAAGAAGTAACAAAATAGTAGCTTAGAAGTCATAACAATAGAAGAAAACAAATGCAGGAAGATTGTTATTCTGCTAGAAAAGGATGCATTTAGAGGCAAACGAAGATCATACAGAGCAAAGTTCAATGAGTATGCAACCCACACTCCACAGATCACAAGGGTAGTTCCACCCAAGACCTGCATCAGCAAAAAGGCTCCATCAAAAAGAGATTTAACGGCAACTAGGAGACCAAAGACAACATTCCAGATGAAGCAGTTACCTAGTATGACCTCTGGAGCACGGTAATGCCTTGTTGACACCACATAGCTATGATCCTGATGCTCAAACGTTGTACTCCCAAAATCAATAAGCTTAATTGCACTTGACTTAGGCAGATTTTTGAAGTATGAACCATCTTTTGCAGATCGGGACAGAAACTATATTGGATCAGTAAAAGATCAGCAATCTCACATACAAATGTATTATTATGTCTATAGAAATACTTCAGCTATTAGCAAGTCAAATGACAACAGTACAAAATGCTTAGCCACATTTCTCTATTTCCCACATTTCCCATGCTATAGCAGTTCAATTCTAGAATAACTGACCTGCATGCAGTTAAGGCACTGTTTACAATCGTATGGAGGATCCAGATCACTTCAAAAAAAAAAAAAAAAAAAGAGACAAACAAACAAAAGACAGAAAAAATAGAAAAGATAAAAACAGACACTGAGATCCTGGAGTCTGCAGAAAAGTTTCTGCATCACACGCATGTAAGTATTATAAAATGTCATGCTAATGGAAACCACTGAAAAAAAAGCTCCATGCCCTGTCCAATAGAGGCACAGTTCTTGCTAATAATGCATCCTAAGTGCAGCATGGATCTATAAACTAAGACCAAGCTAATAATAGATGGAGAAAACGGAAGACCTTGTAATCTGGCACTTTGATATATTCAGGTGAAACAAGCAGAATATTTTCTGGCTTCAAGTCAGTGTGAATTAACCGCAATTCATGCATGACTGCAAAGTAAATCAAGAATTAGTTTAGTAATCACCCTTGTTTATAAGCATTCTACGTTCTAAGCCATCCCCATCCTTGTTGAAACAAAAGTTGGTTAAAGACACCTAGAATTCTATCTATATATAGGCAACTGATCAGTGACCACCATTTCCTCTAACAGATTAATGCTCAAGTATCAAATAGGTATAATGTAAATCAGAATGGTGCAAGGATTATCAACACACATGCTACAGACTCCAAAATTTGTCTCCCAAGCTCCCGAACAAGATCAATGGGAAATGAACGATAGCTGTTTTTGCGGAGAAAATCGTATAAGCTTGGTCCAAGCTTCTCAAATACCTGTTGAAACCATTTAAATTCATCTGCAAGTTCTTAAACTCACAGAACATTTATCAATGATAGAGCATAAATTGCCCCACAAATATCAGATGGCAATTTGCAAATACCAATAAATACTTACAATACAAATATGATTACGATAGTCAAACCAATTCCGTATTTGTACACAACTGCAAAGCAATGAAACCACTTGTACCATAACAAACTCAAATTACACAAAACAAAATAAAAAGAACATGCTATATTCTTACCGAGTGCCTCCAATATCATGCCTGGAAAGTTTTTGCAAGACATCAATTTCAATCATGGCAGCTTCCCGATACTTGTGTGTTGATCGTACAATTTTAATGGCAACAAGTTCATTCTTTTCATTATCCAAGCATTCCAACACTTGACCAAATGTTCCTGCACCAATGTTTGTCATCAGAAAGGCCAAGGGATCTAACAACCTTAGGAATATACAATAAGTTGTAGAATCAGAACTTTGGAAAAGAACTCCTGAAAGAAACAAAACCAACCTTCACCCATTTTGCTAAGAATCTTGTCTGCAGACCAAAAAAAGTTACAGTAAATTTCCAACATTGAAATGCATTGGAATCCAAGAAGGGCTATCAGAGACACGCTGCAAACAGTAACATGTTTATGTAGAGAAGTATCTAGAAGGCAGAAATTTGCTGACATTTCACACTTTTGTTTCTTTCAATAAATATTTTTTTGCTAAAAAAATAGTAGAAAGAAACTTCGATAACTCCATGAGACTAATTTCTCAACACACAGAAGAATGAACAATACAGGAACTACTATGATGCTGGCCTTACAACGGCTGGTTAGATTTTCACCGACAGCAAAAACATAATGCCCATCCTTATCATCTGGTCTCCAGGGAGGAGAACCATTGCAAGGAGCTCCCCTGTAAAACATACTCGAATATGCAAAAGTGGGAATCACACGATTTCCAAATTCCTGGTCACAGCATATTGGGGGAAGGAACTGCAAAACCAAAGAGCAAGAAAACGCCCCAAAAAAGTTACAGAGTGGAGGTGGATTAAGAAATAAAATTAGGCCGATGTTCCTAGCTACTAATGTTTTTGACTACAGGAGGACAGATATTACTATCCAGACCGTAAGACCAAGACTGGCCACTGAACAATCACTGAGGGCAAAAAATGGCATCCAAAAACAAAATTCAGCCAAATTCATCATCCACGATATTCAAATTACTAAGACCATATCCAATCTGGTAAATGGAAATGAACCTTAGTATAATTAGTCAATTTTCTCATGTTTCATCTAGAGATGAAAAATTCAGCAGAATTCCAATTATAAAAAGTGAATGAAAAAAATCAAGATCGATGATTCCAATACCTTGGAAGGAGGAGGAGGAGCAGGAAGAGGAGGCATGTCCCACGTCAACCGGGGCTTCTTCCTGAGCCTTTTATCAGTGCTTCTGTGCGGAAAATCTACCATCTTTTGCATCTCCATCCCTCTTTCCCTAATTCTTCTTCTCCTACAAAATTTTTTCGCCCCCAATCTTAACAAAAGCAAAAGGATTTGCTGGCTTTTCAGATTAACCCGATTCGATCAAAGACACTTCGAATTCAGAAGGAAAAAATCACAGGGAATTCAAAAGCAAAATCGAAGAAACAATGTGGATTTTATGGCGAAACATGAATCAGATCAGAGCAGAGGAACGAGATCTGAGTCTAACTAACCTTGTTCAGAGGTCAGTTAACTCGGGTTTCCTAACTATGGTTTCCTAACTAACCCGTGCAACGAAACGCTGTCGTTTAAGGAAACCATAAAACGCTGTCGTTTGACTCTTTAGAGTTTAACACGAGTCGCGAAGGTTTTGACTTCCGGCGCCTGAAATTCCCATTCGCTCTGACCTTTATCGTCGACGTCGGCCAGGGTTTTAGCTGCCTCACCCCCTCCAACTTCTCTCAGAAATGGCGTCTCTTGCTTCAGTAAATTGCCGTCACCAATCACTCCAACTCTCTCTCAATCGCCACCGTCCACACTGTTCGAACGCTACCTCTTCTCTTTCCTTCAGAACCAGACCCATTCCTTCGCCTTCCAAATCGTCTTCCATTCGAGCTTCATCGAGTCCGCTCAAGCAAACCCCGTCACCTCCCAAACGCTCAATTTTCGAATCCTTGAAACCTCTCCTGAAGACCACCTGCTTCGGCGTCGCGGCTGCCGCGTTGTTCTTCTCACGGCTCCAGCACAAACCCGCAATCGCCTGTCCGACTACCACAGCGGCGCCGGTAGTGGAGCCTAGCGCAAATGAATCGGCTGACAGTGATAGTCATCTGGGTGAGCAAGAGAGAGCTGTCGAAGAGAATCTTACTCAGCTCCCAAACGACGTCGAGGGTTTACAGTCCCTCATGGAAGAGAAAGTCAAGGCCCGTAAATTTGGTGAAGCAATTGAGGTAATTGACCGTTTGATTGAACTTGAGCCCGAAGATCCCGAATGGTCAATGTTGAAAGCACAGATTTTCAGCTATAGTGAGGATTATGATTGTGCCAAAGCTGCTTTTGAGGGGATATTAGCGAAGGATCCACTAAGTGTCGAAGCTTATCATGGTTTAGTAATAGCATACTCGGAATCAGGGGTTGAAATGAGTGGGTTGGAGAAGAGGATTGAGGAGGCAATGAAGCAGTGCAAGAAGGAAAAGGAGACCGAAAAGTTGAGAGATTTCAAGTTGCTAATGGCGCAACTTCGGGTAATGGAAGGGAAGAGTTCAGAGGCCTTGAAGGTGTATCAGGGTTTGGTTAAGGAGGAACCGAAGGATTTTAGGCCTTATTTGTGCATGGGCATCATATACTCTTTGTTGGAAGAGAATGATGAGGCTGAGAAACAGTTTGACAAGTTCCGGAGGCTTATTCCCGAGAATCACCCGTATCTGGAATATTTTGCTGACAATGTGATTGCTTCGAAGCTTTTCCCAGAGAAAGTGAGGAGGCAAAGTGCTGGAACCATTTAATTGAAATGGGGATTCAGTTCTCTACCATGGCCGAAGTACACCAGTAGCTTTTGCAGTGAGGTCCCTTAAATTTGGTTTTAGTTCGTCAATGTGTAGGCATATTTGCTTTATGCGGTGCACATTGACTAGACTGCAGGAATCAACTTTAGTTGTTCTTTGTGTCTCAGTCTTCAGTGGAGATGGCACCCAAGCTATGGATATGTAATTCTGTGCATAGATTATATACTAATGTTTTTCCGCCTTTTATTCTTCAACTGTGGAATTATTTTTTATTAACAAAGGAATAATTAGTGTGCCATAAATTGAGAGATCAAACAACCATCATCAATTCAAATGGCATGAGGTGTTTTAGCTCTTTCCTAAGGTGTATAATTGAGTCTTCTATTCCTCTCAACTGTACTATATACCATTGAAAAGGCTAGCTATTCATTAGCTTTTTGGGTTGAAGTCCACTTTTCCAAGTTATTGGGTTACATTTGTTTGTGAACCCACGAGGCATTGGTTCCATTTGATACTTACTATTGGAGGCGGTGTTTGAAATAATGCCTTAGCCATTATAGCGCAACAAGTGTGGATATTGTCAGGCGTGGTTCTGCAGTTGGTGCTTAAAGTTTACTGCACTATATTAGGTGTAAATGTCTTTCTGGATGATTATCATGCTGTATTTGGTCTCATGTTTATTATGATGGCATTGTCTTCTATGGTAGACTTTAGCCTGAGCTACACCAGCTTAGCAGAGCAGTTTTCCTGTACAATTTTGTGAAGAGAATTTAAGACTTCAAAGGTGCCATGGATAAGTTTCATTGTAATGGCTTCCTGTACTAGGCAATGACTTTCTTTGAGAAGTTGTTGTATTCAGAAGTTGCCATATATCATCTGGATCCCCTAATCTGGTTGTTGGAATCTGAAAGATTTTGACGAGGGGTAAGACCCACATACACACAAAAAGTTGGAAAGGAAAATGGAAGATAAAAAGCACAGAACTCCAAAAAGAAGATCTGTGATATATGGTAGGTAGAGGGTTTTTATTTCCAGCATCACCTCAGGATGATGTTTTACCTAATTGTGCAGTGTGTAGTTTAGTATTGCAATTGGAGAGCAGATCAGTGGCTTTCCCTATGGCTTGTTCACCTCATGTATGGAAAACGTGCCATTTTACTGTTCTAGTCATCTTTTCTGTGCATTAACTAACCTAGAATCTTCCTGATTCAGGGTCTGCCGATGCTTGTAACGATTGTAGAGTGGAATTCTGATGCTTAATGGAGCTCTATTATCTGCTAGTTTATTTGCTATCACTATAGCCGGCCAGTAGACCCAAATGGCGCCTGAGGAAGTTATCTAAAGCTCACAGTATGCTTGAACCATGTCTTGCTTACCTACGCAGAGTGATGGCTTTAGAATCCAGCAGATATACTTTCCGAGCAAATACACGCACGTGCAGAGTTGCAGATTTTTGCAGGTGATGTTCTTGCTACTGAGATTTGTTTCGCTTGTGAAAGTGATGGGGAGCTGATGATGTTAGAGCCTTGATTAGCTGAAGTAGCTAGCTTTATTATATGGCAAGCTCCAAGCTTTTTTAATGGGGCCCTGATTTGTTGAAGCTGTGGAAGAATCACAAACGCCGCCTTGTGTCCCCACGGAGGTAACATGTACCGCTAGACATGTCCTCTTTTCTTCCGTGATCTCATGACTCACAAGGCCAAGATTCGGTCGACTAGAGAACTGCCGGGTTCAATGATTATCTTCTTTTGGGCGTCTTTCTCGCACTGATTTTGGGGCGTAACCCAGCCATTGCTGGCAGCCTTTGGCCCCACAAATCTGCTACCCTATGCAAATTATATGAGCCTTTGCGGAAGGTTTTGTCTAATATTAGCATTAACAATTAGTGTGGGGTGGAAGAGTTTTACTAAAAGCTATTTAAGTATAATTTTTATTTTTTTATTTCAGCAGTTTTATCTTCTTTTTTAGTAAATTATTTAAAACTATAATAGTAATTACAAAAAATTGTTTCAAATGGAGTATATTTGCCGCGGTACATACTTGGTCTAGGGCATGAGATAGAATGTATTAAATGCATTATTTAATGGGAAATTTACAGAAACCCCCCGTGGTATACCGTCACCTACACTTACCCCCTCGCATATTAAATAACCTACAGTTTGTCCCCTGAAACATTATTTTCGTGACTGTACGTTGAACTGGAAAAATAACAAAAACCTAGCCTTTTCCCTGGTATTCTCCACCAGTAAACTATGACCCCTAAAATTTTTACATCTAACAGATTAACCATCATCTTCAACTAGTCAACGTCACTGCGGCTTCCAACTTTAAATCTATTACTATTTCTTATACAACTCTCTCCAAATGATGGAAATTGAACGCAAGCATTTACATTTATGAATTCAACCAACCGAAAGCGGTGCTGGAAGAACCCAAAAATATTCGGAAGATTCAGCACGAAACGGCGTCGGTGGGGGGCTTGAATTTGACCGAGTACCCATGAATGCAATCGAGAGAGGAGATCGCTGGAACGATGTCGGAGGCGGGCTAGACGATCACAACAGAGGAGGAGGGCGAGCTACTGCTCCTTGTAAGAAGATAGCCTGTCCGGGGGGAGATGCGATTTTCCGCTCACATCGTTCGGAACCGACCAGCGAGAAAGCTCTGATTCTTGCCTTCAATAAAATTGAGGGCGACGAGCTTCTTCTGTGGCTGTGTCTCTTCAACAAGATCAACGGTAGAAGCACAATGTGGTTTCCGGCGATGAGTGTGAGGACGAAAAAAAGAGTCAGAATTTGGAATGATGGATTTTAATTTAGAGCAGTTGAAATTAGACTAAATAAGCTGATCGCCAGCCTTTAATCGGTGTACTCTGGCTCTTGATGATCATAATTTTGGCAGAGAAACAATGAGGAGGGCACGAACATAGGGGAGAGGACAAGGCCGAGCCGAAGAGGATAATAGAACCGGCAACGAGTGCCGCCGGAGGTGCTACTGGAGGGAGTCACAGTCACCATCAAACAGAGAAGAATGTGCAATCTTTAATTTGAGAACTAAAACACATCAGCGGATCTGGGCAGTGAGAATTTAGTTTGATTGGAGAAGATGGTTATTTTGTTAGAAATAAAAGTCTTGGCACTTAATCTCAAACAAGAAAAGGTTGAAAAGTAATTTAGGCATTTTTCCCTTTGTCTTAACTGATTAGTTGACAGAGTTAGTAAGTGAGGGGGGTATTTGTAGGTTTTTGAATATACGGAGGGATAATTGTAGGTTAGGGAAAATGACAGGGGGGTTTCTGTAAGTTTCCCTTATTTAATTCACAAAGATCCAGAGCGCTAAAAATGTGCAAATTAAAGGAAGCAAATGTTAAGGAGTTGAAGTTGAGAAGGGCTGGTGGGTGATTGGAAGTTCGGTGTCTTATCTTGTCCCATCGCCTTCCCCGACGAGAAGGCCATCTTGTAGCAGAAAAAAGCAAAAGTGAGTTTGTGTCCTACTAGTTCTACTGGACCCTACAGCAATAATGGTTAATCATTTTCCTTTTACGATCGATCCGCTTTTGCTCTCGGTTCTTCTGCACTGAAATAAAGGCCCCAAACAAATCCGAATCATGCACACAAATAGCCAAAAGAAACGCAAATAAATAAATAAATAAAATAAGAAACTAGGTATATGCTGTAAAAAAAGTATTATATTTCATTATAGATTAAGAAAAAATTGTGGTTTTACAACTCGTTGAATGTGTTAGGTTTTGAGCAAAGAATAAGTAATGATACAGAAATTAGCATACAAATATGTTTGTGTGTGTGTGTGTGTGCGCGCGCCTTATTCAAATTATTATTAAGCCAAACATGAACAAAATTTTAAGCTGAATACAAAATTCAAACTAACCTCAATTTACTTATTACTTGGCTTAGTTCAACTTAATTTTAGTTTTTTTTTCGTTAATTTAAGTGAACAACTGTAGGTCGATTGGATAAAATGTCGTTTATGGCTCATTCATATTCTTTTCAATCTAAATATAATCAAAATATCAAGATCGATAGATATTTTAAGCCAAACACTATCAATCTACTACCCAACTCAACTTGACTCATTTTCATCATTAGAAGCTTTTAAAAGTCATAACAGGATTCTCCTAAAACAAAATAAGACTCAAAACATAACAATGTAAGTTGGTTTGTGTCCAAAAAATTTTAACCATGAAGTTAAATACTGCGGCACAAATGTTTTCACATTTTATCATTTTACGGTATTTCATATACCACTTACTTTTTGTGTACATTTTATCCGAAAACCACGGTATACAGCAAATACCGTGAGGTAGGTACCACAGTACTTTATTTTTTGCGGATGTGTGTGAGATATTTTTTTGTCATTTTACATCAAAATATCATAAATATATAAAATATTAAAATATAATTAATACACATATCATAAAATAAATATTTACTTTTATTTTTCTGGTTACTTTTCTTATTTAACATACAAATTTAATGGTTACTTTGAGCCACCTAGAAACTCAATGTGGTATTAGAAAATGTATTATTATTATTATTATTATTAAATTATTATTTTTTCTCTTATATCAATAAATTAGTTTCTTGCAAAGTATTATTTATTTTGCTCTATACATATAACATTTTTTTTATGTTTTTTGTATTAAAAAAATATCTTCTATCATATATATTTTATTTATATTTGATAAATTATGATGAGAAAAATTATAATACATATAAAATGTGTAAAAAAATTATTAATTTTATATCATCTTAAAATAATATTTTAACGTTTACTTTTTTATGAAAACAGTAACAGTATGCAGTGTGATATATCAGGCTGTATACAATAAAAATTTGAGGTACGGTATACCTAATTATAACAGTATTTAATACCTTAATTTTAACACCTTAACATAAAAATCGTGAATTCGAACTTGGTTGGGAGAAGCCCGGCTTCAGTACCTAGCCGTTACTCTATGAGAATAGTTTTTACTTACCAATATAGTTCCTTGCAGGGTTAAAAGAGTAATAAATAAATAAATAAAAGAAAAAGAAAAGAAAACCCCCCAAATATTTGGCCTCCACCTACGCCTATATTTAGGCATTTTTGGCATTACATGCTGATTTTCCAAACCTATAGATTCTGCTTTTAATCCTATGTAACTTTGTTTTGTCGCCTCGTGTGCCTCAATTTGTTTTGTATGGAAATTCTTCTCAACTGATCGCCACTTGGCTCCTGGAACGGATCCTAAGCCCAACTATTGTGCCTTCCAAATCAACTGAAGGCAAAATAAAGCATTTTTAAATTGGTAACGGCAAGAATTAGTCACTAAGAAAACGAGTGTTAACCCTACCCGTCACAAGGCTACACATGCTAAAATAAATAATTAAGGTGGGCTGACAGAAGTCAAGAGCTAGGCAGAAACGATCAGAAGTCTTGTGGTTATCAAATGGGAGAATTATAATTTGTCCCTTATGTATCATAAATTACACTTTACCTCATTCTGTTTTAGAAATATTTTAAAAGTTTCTTAAGGTTTTAATAAATTTACACTTACATCTCTATAGTTATTTTTTAATATTCAAACCAATGGATTAATTACACTTTAAAACCCAAACTCTAATTCCTATTTAAGTTTCCTTAACATATTAATTATTTCATTACTTGTCTTTTTTCAAACAATATAATATACTCTCTTCGTCCCAATTTATTTGACTCGTATTTTTTTTTTGGATGTCCCAAATGATTGAAACGTTTCCTCTTTTAACAAAATTTAAAAAATTAAATTATTTTTTTACACAAAACCCAATAAAGACTTTTTTTTAATCTCCACTCAATCTCTCACTACACAAAATCTTAAAAAAAATCTTTTCCTTTTTAATCATTATTTAAAAATTTATTATATAAAAAAATAACACAAATTACATACACCTTAATCTCCGTGCCCAAAGAAACGTTTCAAGTAAATTGGGACGGAGGTAGTAATATATCTTTATATATATTGTTCATTTCAACTTACTATCTCCCAATTATTTTTTCTTAATATTATATTTTTATTTATTTTTTCTTATCTGTGCATTTTTTATCTTTATATTTTTAATTTTTAAAATATTTATAATTAAGGACACCATTTTTATTTTAAAATTGATTGTATTTGCTTATTTATATATTTCTATTTGGAAGCTTTACAAGCATCCTCATTGTTTTTCCAAATTTTTTTATGATAACTATTAAATCTAAAATTGAAGAAGTGATAAAGCTTATATTTAAAAGGCAAAAATAACAAATAAACCACCAAAGTTTCTGAGTTGGCCCAATTTAGCAACTAATGTGTTTTTTGGGCCAAATAAACAACTAATGTTTTAAATCAGGCCAAATAGGCCATTGGTCGTTAACTTGCGAATATTTGGTTTCAAAATAAAGAATATTCCGTTAAAATTTACCATTTTAATCATTAAACTTTTTTAAATTTTCTATATTAGTCCATAGCTTTACATCCTGTCAAATCTAAAAGAACAAACCATGATTGCCATTGTCCCAGTTGCCAGGTCCGCCCAATCTCCACTGTCGCACCCATCTTGGTTGCACCCACCTTCGCCTTGAAAATGAATCGGCACCAATTGATGACCATTGGCACCAATCGATGACCGCTTCTTTCACCTACCTCTCCACCGTTTGTAAGCTGCCACAAGATCTCACCCGATCTCTCCACCGCCATCCGTGATTCATCCGTCTGTGAGAAGACAATGCTAGGGCAGGCAAGCTCGAGAATGGCATCAGGGATGAAGGGCTTCAATCAATTGCGTTTGTTCTCTCTTTTATGGCTTGGCAACGAGGTCAATTCGAGGAGAGCTTGAATCAACATGAACGACAAGGTGGAATTGTGCAACTAGAGACGAATCAACATGAACAGAGAGGTGGAATCATACGACGGTCACAAACGGATGACGAACGATATGGAGTTTGAAAATTTTAAGACTTAAATGGAAAATTTAGCAAAGTTTTAGGATTGAAAATTAATTAATGTTAATGGCAATGGACGAATTAGACTAACTCAATAATGTTAGTGGTTTACTTGGCCTGAAAAAAAAAACATTAGTGACTGAATCGGGGCAACTCAAAATTTTAGTGGTTTATTTGGTATTTTTGCCTATTTAAAATAGTATGAAAACTTCAAAATTGTTTTCATTTCAATTAATACATAATTAGCCATTTTGTTAAAAATTAAATTTTATATATTTTTTCATTAATTAATTGTTTTGTAAGAGGGCCTTCTTCAACAAAATGTTGTTGATTATTTAATAATTTCTCATGTGCTTAGATGGTTTCCAGTTATAATTCTTAGACTACATATTTGATGTCGAGTAAAATTAAGATTGATAAGAGATTACTATCTATTGGGCTACAATTCACTAACTCTTCACATTTATATTTTTCTAAAATATATTCTTTATCATTATTATCACTTAAGAGACTGTGCTATTCAATGGACTACATTGCTTTTTGTTGTATTTTTTTTCTAGTCATCGTCATTAATTAATGAATAAATATATAAAAACAATTTTTTTTTAAAAAAAATAAATAATTATGTATTAATTGAAATCAAAAGTGATTTTGAAGTTTTCATATTATTGTGAATATAAGCCTTATCATTTCTTCAATTTTAGATTTAATAGTAATAATAATAAGTTTTGAAAAAAAAAATGAGGATGCTTGTAAAGCTTCCAAATAGAAATATATAAATAAATAAATACAATCAATTTTAAAATAAAAATGATATCCTTAATTAGAAATATTTTAAAAATTAAAAATATAGAGATTAAAAAATGTACAAATAATAAAAAAAATAATCATAAGAAAAAAATAATTAGGATATAGTAAGTTGAAAGGAACAATATATATAAAGATGTATTATATTATATTATTTGAAAAGGACAAGTAATGAAATAATTTATATTTTAAGGAGAAAACTTAAACAAGAATTAGAGTTTGAGTGTCAAAGTGTAGTTAATATATTGGTTTTAATATTAATAAATGACTGTAAGGGGATAAGTGTAGTTTTCTTAAAATTTCAGGGGTTTTTACATTAATAATGTGCTCTTTTTACATTAATAAAAAAAATGGGACAATCTCTTCTCTCTACTACCACCAATAATAAGAATGATAGAAGTCCTATACTGATTCTTGAATTTTCATACCTTTTGCTATTTAGGATTCAATTTTTTTTTTCATTCTCTTTTTTCTTCAAACATATGAGAAAATTAATGAGTTAGTTAGACACAAGATAAAGTGAGTAAGTCAAATGAAAAAAAATATAAATAAGCTTAGGAGCTAAAATGAAACTTTTTTTTTTTAACTAAGAAGAACAACATAAAGAAGAATTAAGGTCAGAGAGCCTCCCTAGTTAGACTTTTGTTTTTATATTCTATATAACATGAACATCTCATTCATCTTTTCTATATTTCATTGAAGCAATTCAATTAAGGGCAAAAAAAAAAAGGCTAAATCAATACATTTTTAGATTTTCCTCTATAATTTTTTCAATCATTATATTATATGCTATATATATGTAGATTCCCTTTTATAAAAAAATTATGAATCTGTCACTATTTGATGGCCTCTTGGTTCTGAACAAATTAACAGCCAATTCGTTTTAATTTAAGTTAACTTAATTCAAAATGACTTATTTTTATTTTTATATTTTTTTTCATAAAACTAATTTCATTTGAAAGCCAATATTATGTAGATGTAATAATCCACTTGAAAGTAAATTTTTATGATATTATGAAATTTTTATGAATTTTTCCTTTTTAATGCCTAAAACTAGAAAATTCATAAAAATTCATAAAATTATAAAAACTATATTTTTAATGAATTATTACACTTATAAATATTAATTTTTAAATAAACTTAATATTAGATAAAAAAAATATCAAAATAAAAATAAATTATTTCAAATTAAATTAACTTAAATTAAAAAGAATTGATTGTAATATTTCCCATGTCTTTATAGTTGTATCTCCTCGGATGCTATATCTTGTAAAACTAATCCTGAATATAAAAAAATGGTGTCAGTCATGAATTAACCCCACCGAGACAGATGAATCTTTATGAGTCGTTAATTTATCTGCATTAGGTGTTAATAACGAATACACGCCATAACCATCAAGCATGGGTGTCAAGTTTTGCTGCTTGGGCGTGAAAAGAAAGGCCCGGAAAACAAGCGCACACGAAAACTCACACGCGCCCTTCGCTAATCGCCCGTCACGCATCCACTTGCCCGCGCAGAGGCACCCACAGCCCTTCTCTTTTGAACGTTCAAATCACACACACCTCTCTCTCTCTCAAACGGACCGACCTCTTTATTGCTCGCCCTGCTCTCCCCGTTTCAGCTCATTATAGATCTGTTAAACCCATTTAATTTTCGCTCTGGAATTCTTTCCTTTTTCTGGGTTTTCCCCCTTTTCCGGCGAGGATCAGAACTTACTAGGGTTGTCGCTAGCTGTCATGATTTTATCCGAACCTTCCTCTCTCTTCCTCGCCTGCTTCTTCCCCGGTTTCCCGATTTAGATTCTCCTTGAGGCCTGCACATTACCTCTCGTGGTTCCGCCGATGAGTGAGAATGGAGGTTTTTCGCCGGAGCAGGTCCAAGTCTGCGGGCTCTCCCACTGATCGGAGCTCCGCTCGCTTAACTGCTTCATCGCCACGTTCTTCTTTCAGAGGTCTGACTTCTTTCTCTGACCTCTCTCTCTCTCTCCCATCCTTGTGTTATTGCTTTAGCTTGTTGGTCATACTTTCGTCGAGTTAATTTATGTTTCATCTTGATTCTTGAAGTCACATTTCGTTCTTTTTGACTGCGTTTTCCCTTGCTTTTATATCGAGTTCTACGGTATCGAAATCCTGCTTCAAGAGAAAGTATTAGGCCGGCGATCTGCTCGATTGGAAAGGAATTTGGGATTTGACCTTCAATTGTTGTTATATTCGTTAAAATTTAGATCTTCTCTCACCATTGATTTGAGAGTTGATATAGATTTGGTTCTCGTTTTGTTTAAGTATGTATTCTTCTTACTAGCCTTTTTTTCCCTCTTAATTGTTCTGGTGGCGCACTTGCGCTCTTAGTTTTGTGTTCATCATGTGACGTGATTACGGTGCTTCACTTCCGACCGCCTTTTTCAAATTTCTTCCTTCTTGTTGCACTTTAACATTGGTGTGTTCCCTGGGTAAATATGAACTTCCGTCCGCTGTTTTGGTTATTGTTTGAAGCTTGAAGCTCATTTCTGGCTCCTTAGTATGTTACTTACTGTTTTATTTATTTATTTGGTACCTTACTTATTGTTTTATTTATTTATTTGGCAAGAGGAACCCCTACCCAGGTGATTTTGTTATTTTTTCTTCGTTTGTTTCCCTCCTTGAGTTGCTGTTTTGGTTACATTAAAGTAGCATACTGACTTGAACGGTTATGTTTATCCCTGCAAGTTCCCGTTCTTTGCTCTTGGAACAGTTTCACTAATGCTTTTTTCTTTTTTATGAAAATTTCGCTAATGCTTTTATAACATTTTCAGGCAACAGAAGCCTTCCAGAACACAGTAAGGCCCGAAAATTGTCATCTGATCCAGGTTCCTGCAGTAGCAGTATCACGGAGGAACATTTGGTGAGTTCATTTTCTGTATGATTCATTCTCTTTACCGTTTGACATGATTCTATGTTCTTTGATCAACAATTAGTTAAATCAATCTTATTTCATATGCGATCACAATTTTATTTTCTTTAGTTTCATATGCATTCTGTTTTATAGTTCTTAAAAGCAGTGCCGGTTTGTCAGGTGACATTTGATTTTGATCAGCATATTTTGAAAGAGCCAACTGGAACCCCCATTAAAATGTTATTATCACAGGAAATGTCCAAAGAGAGAGAGTCCAAAAGGGGATCCCCCAGTGTTATTGCAAGGTTGATGGGCTTTGATGGGCTGCCATCTCAGCAGCCTGAATGCAAAGTTCTGAAAAGGAAGGACGAAAGTAGTCAAATGAAATCCCATAGGAGTAGTGCATCCTCTAGCCGAAGATCGTCTAGAAAGAGTTCAAGGGATGAACAAGAATTCAAAGATGTTTATGAAGTTCTAGATGCAGCAAGGAGAACTAATAGTGGTAACTCTTCATATGGAACCTCAAACAGAGAGCTTTCTTCTGCAGATATGGATCTTATCCGGCAGAAATTCATGGACGTTAAGCGCCTATCCACTGATGTAAAGTTTCGAGATTCTAAGGAGCTTGATGATGCCCTTGAGGTGCTAGATTCCAATTCAGATCTTTTCTTGAAGTTCATTGAGCAACCAGATTTCTTATTCACAAAGCACTTACATGATCTGCAAGGCAGCACTCATCAGTCGCACTGTGGTCATATGCTGGCTGTCAACCCAACACATACACCCACTTATGACAATAATTGCAGAAATCAGAAACAGAACAGACAGATTTTACACAGGAATGACCAGCAATACTCTCAAAAGCATAAAGAATTTTCCTTGAGTGATTCGCGCAATAAATGCACTGGCCATGGCCACCTCAAGTCATCTAAATTTCAGTTTGAAGAGAAAAATGGGCCAGCTGTTGAACCTACTAAGATCATTGTTCTGAAACCAAATCTTGGGAGGTCACTTGATGTTGCTAGAGCTGCTTCATCAACTCATTCTTCTCATCCCTGTTCATCAGATTGCAGAAATCCTTCTGATTCCATGGGTGCAAAAACCCATGTTGCAAAGACGAGGGACATGAAGGCAGAAAGGAATGAAGTATGGTTTTCAAGGCACAATTCCAAAGAGTCCAGAGAAATCGCAAAAGAGATCACCAGGAAAATGAAAAATTGTCTCAAGACTGACCCCATGAAGTTCTCAAACTCCAGTTTTAGAGGGTATGCAGGGGATGAGAGTTCATGTGAAATTTCCACGAGTGATTCTGGAAATGATTCTGATATTCTTACAGTGACTTCTAGAGAAACATTTAAGCACAATGATCAGTTGAGATCGTCATCATCATGTTCTACTGACTCATTTGTTAGTAGAGAGGCTAAAAGAAGACTCTCAGAGAGGTGGCAATTGACTCACAGATACCAAGAAATGAGTATTATTAGTAAGAGCAACACACTTGGTGAGATGCTTGCCAAATCAGACAGAGAAGTTAGGCTGGAAGATCCCCACGGTAGTGGAGAATGCAGCAGCAAAGCCATGCACAAATATGGTGCAAAAGTTCGGAAGGAACCTTTAGGTATCAGTAGTAAGGATGGCTGGAAAGATGGATGTCTTAGC
Source organism: Aquilaria sinensis (assembly GCA_005392925.1). Taxonomy (NCBI): domain Eukaryota; kingdom Viridiplantae; phylum Streptophyta; class Magnoliopsida; order Malvales; family Thymelaeaceae; genus Aquilaria; species Aquilaria sinensis. Next base: position 322,333 of record SMDT01002768.1, on the reverse strand, counting down.
AATTTATCAAGATCAAGATCTCTTCCTGCATCATCTACTGATCTTAAAGGCCCTAAGACATGCATGCACCTAGAAATGTTTGGAGGTGACAAGTATTTGATGCCAAAAGAAGGTAAGAAGATGGGAAAGAGCAACGTGAAAAAGGGAAATTCTGTTGAGAGGGACCATTCATTTTCGAGAAACCTAAGATCCTGTAGTAAGGAAGCTCATTACTGTTCTAGCTACATGAATAGAAAAAGTAACATTTTGGTAGAACCTTTCCCTCTTCCATATGAAGGAAAGAGGAGTTCTGAAAGGGATGAACAATCTGATGAAAATGATTCAGCTTTAGATCCATCTGCTTATACAACCAATGGTTCAGATTCAGGTGCTGAAAATACAGCAAGTGACAATGGTCAGAGTGGGAGAGCATTTTCAAAACCTTCAGCAGTGGAACCATCAGCTCTTGGATCCAGGATTGGTAGCAATTCTACTTTTTATGCTGGTGGTATGAGCAACCAGGTACTATCTGTTTCTTTGTGTCGATTGTATTAGTTACACACACCCATCCCCCCCCACACACATACCCATGATGCTTATTATTTATATTTAGCAAACAGTTGTATTTCTGTTAGTTTTTCAGTGGCACCTGATGCTGAAACCAGCATGCTTAGGAAGGAAAATGCTTCCCCAACCTGATATTTTCTTAGGGGGGTTTTCTGGATATTGATTCTAGATTCTCGAGCAAGCATCACCCTCTCATTTTTGGGAGTACATGTGAAGAAAAATGAGTGTGAAAGGTCAATATAGATGGAGCACCAAGAGGTTCCTAACCCATTTAAATAGATTGTGTAGTATCTTTAAGCTTTAGCACATTCATGTGCATGGGTTGTGGATTGCATTAAAGCTGATCACAAATGGTCGGTATTTTGTCTTCAAATGTATGTACTCTGCACGAGTCTTTCCTTTTCTTCACATTTGTACTTATGTGAGCATATATGTGATGAGTGAGAGTTCCAATTGGAAGATTAACTATGCAGGCTGGTGTTGAGGCTTTTAGAATCTGCAGATCTTTCTGCAGTGGGCCCATGGTGAATTATAGAAGTATTTAGTTTACTTAAATAGGAAAATGACAAGCAAAGCACCCAGTCTAGGTGTGTTAAATAATTTGATTCTTGCAAGGATTTTATAACACAAGGGTGAGAATTGTATGTACAGATTTCACATACTGAGCTTTCTTGATGCTAATGTACGTCTTTTAAACTTCTGTTTCCAGGAATTATCTGATGGTGAATCAGCCAACGAACTCTCACCTCATCAACCTGCATCTGAACTGGCATCTCAAACAGGCTTGAAGGAGGCGGATCAACCTAGTCCAGTTTCTATCTTGGAAGCTCCATTTGGAGATGATTTATCATCTGGTTCTGAATGCTTTGAGAGTTTAAGTGCTGACATACATGGTATTAATAAATACTCCATACTTTTATGTGTTTACCGCCACCTGTGTGTAATGTGACAAAAAACATAGATGCCAGCAGTTTCTTTGATGTTGCTACCCAAAAATATTTTTTGCCTTCGTGTTCTAGCTTCAGTGAACAAATCTTGGCTTTTTTGCCCGTCTCAGCTTCTCTAATTCTGGTAATAATTTTGACTCCATTGTGTTGGCAGGGCTTCGGATGCAACTAAAACTACTGAAATTGGAATCTGAAGCATATGAGGAGGGACCAGTGCTGGTTTCAGGTGATGAAGATGATGACCAATCTGTTGGGCTGCCGGAAGACAAGGGGATGCTGAGCCCTGAAAATAGCTGGGAGCTGTCATATATAGCTGATGTCTTAAACAATGCTGGAATACATGATGCTGATCCTGATACATTCATGGCATCATGGTACTCCACAGAATGCCCTGTGAATCCGAAAGTGTTTGAAGAACTTGAGAAAAAGTACTGCGATCATTTCAGGTCTCTGTCTAGATCTAGATCTGAAAGGAAGCTGATGTTCGACTGCATAAATTCTATGCTTATTGAGATCCGCCAAGCATTTACTGACCAACAGCCATGGTTGAGGTCCGCAAGAGTTGTTCCTAAATGGAGAAAACAGGAGTTGAAGGACAGCTTGCATAAGTTGGGAAGCAGCAATAGCAAGAACGTGAAGGAGAATTCAGAGGAGGAAGTGCTTGTGCGGGAGCCAAAGTGGTTAGACTGGAGAGAAGAAATGGATGCAATAGGTAGGGAAATCGAGAGTATGTTAATAGATGAACTGATTGCTGAAGTGACATAGTAAGTACCGGATATTATTGCAACTTTTCAGTGTAGAGAATGTACACCTTCACAAATTATATGATGAGAGTATCATTTCACGGTCGTAATAAGTTTGGAAGTGTTACTGGACGCAGTAAGATATGTAGAACACTAGAGTAGAAGAAAGAAGGAATCAAGACTCACTCTCGAATCGAAGGGAGGCCAATGAATGGACGGCACATCACCATAAAAATGAACCTCAATCGTCGGCAACAACTGGAGAAGAAGAGTATGTGAGAAGATCAGAAACCCATCATCGATGTGGCAGAAGCCAGAGACTAAGCAGGGGGAAGCGGACATCAAATAATACGCAGAGACCTCAACAAAAGCCTAAGCAGTGAGAGACCAACCCATGAAGAGCACCTGGGCCGGGCCAACACTGTAGCAACTGTTCTGAGCAACAGTACTACGTCAAACTGCTTTTTGTAAAGAAAGCTCAGCTCAGGTCCCTCACCAGAGGAAGTGTGGAAGAATTCTTGAAATTTTAAAATCTTTCCAGAAGCGTCAGTATGTGGATATGATATGAAGAAGTTCAAAAAATATGTCAGAAGGTGCCAAAAATGTTATAAATAGTTGTAAATTATGGTGGGGTATATTATTTACATTTTAATCAGTTAAAACTAAATAATGGTAGGATATATGGATTACCTTGGTTTTAGTACACGAATATGACAAATGAAAGGATGAGGGAAAAAGAAGAATGAGACACAGCTAAAACCAAACTGGGTTTGAGAAACTGAAGTAGCATATTAGAAAACAAGAGTTTCAAAGCATACAGTTGACAGACAAACATATGATATTAGTCATTAGATCATAAAAACCCTACATGCCACCTCTAATTTCTCTGTGCCTCCCTCCTTCTTAGCTTAGGCAACACAGATTCTGATCCTTTCGAAATTACTAAAAAACTAGTACTATCTTTAATGTACACTACAATCAGCTCCTTCATTTAGTTCAAATATTGTACTTTGCAGAGGTAGAAGCATGGGAGGGCGTGGCATACGGCGAAGTCGCGGCGGCGGCTGTCCAGAACTGGCAATTCTTAACCTTGGAAACGCTGGCCAATACCCCCAGCGGCGTGACGTCCCCAATGATTGTTACCTTCTTCTCTTTGAAGTCTATGTTGAATGATGTCACCCCTGCCCCCCATGTCAAATTTCATTTACATCTCATTAATTAACACCAACAATATAAATGAAACAAAAATGCTTTTCATCAAACATATATTTTTTTTCCATTTAAGACAATGTCACATATGCCCTGAAAAATCTGTAAAAGTTCACTTCTGTGAATTGTTATGTCAGAAAAAAATATATGGAAACAGTAGATAAGAACCACTCCAGTACCTTCCATTCTGGATAGATGCTTCCTCACTTTCCCCTCACAGCCTTTGCAATGAAGGGACACCCTTAGTACCACAACCTGCAACCATAGCTCAAACACAAATTGATTTCGATTAGTTTCAATTGCCACAGCCTAAGTGGGAAATCACTGAACAGATTAGCCAAGCCACCTAACTTTACAAACACTAGTCTAATGAAACAGAGGCTTTAGTACTATGTTAACCTGGTCTGTTTTAGGCTTATCTGGCTGAGATGATGAAGAGAACTTTGGATCAGCAGGTTGATCTCGACCACCATTTATAGCTCCGGCGTTCTTCTTCTTCTTATCTTCGACAGGAACCAAATCTAGAACCGGACCATAATCCTTAATCCCATCAAAGAAAGCAGCATCACCCAGCAGATACCGGGAAGAGCCTGGTGGAGTGAGGAGATGATCAATCAGCTGTGACCTGTCAGCCGAGCTCTTCCTTCCACTCACAACGTTCTTGTCTTTTGCTACAACTGAGCTTTTGTTTCCGTCTGCAATATCATTTGACTCCGAAGATGTCCCGGCATTTTTCTTCTTCTTCTTCTTCTTGGTCTGATGGCTTGGCTTGGAAGACGAGCTGCTCTTTTTGTTGTTTACAAGAAGATGGTAGGGTGCGGGATTGATTGGTGGGGGTTGAGAGGTGCAGGGGTTGATGATGGGGAGGGTTCTAGTGAATCTTCTGGAGTCTCTGATAATTGGGTTGTGGCGGTCAATGGCCCGACCGCCGAGGGAGCCGGCGGAGGAGGAGGAGGAAGGTTGGTCCATGCTCATGCATATAGCAGTGGAAGCTTGTGATGCACAAAACATGTCTTTGTTGGGATTGAGGCTTTGATAATAATGAGACTTGGGGTGGAAGAATTAGTGGTTCAGAGAATCAGAATATGATGAAAGTGAAATTTTTATGTGAGAGAAAGAGAGAGAGAACTTCTAAAGGAAGGATGGAGGAGAGGGAGTTAAAGTTTGATGCAGAAATGGTGCCCCTTTTTTTTTTTGGTTGGAAACAAAGGGAATATAAATGTAGTTTAATCTTACTTTTTGTGAGGAATATTTTGCAAGAAATTAAGCAAATTCTGGAGAGATGAAGCCTTGAAGACAATAGAACATTTTGGACCATGGGTTAGTGAACTCTAGCCATGTTCCTTTAACTGGAGTGAAAGAACGTGAACCAGAAATTGTTCTTTATGAGGAGCAACCAACATTTTGGTGGTATTGGTGATTGATAATGATGTTATTTTTGGGGGTTTTCTCATGATAATTAATGAGATGAGATCCCTTTCTTTTTGTTTTACAATCCAAATAAGGCCCGGGATTTCAAGTTGAGTTAACTATTGCGTTTACAGAAGGTAAAAAGATCACTGTAACAAAATGTTTTGCATACAATTTTGTTCCAATACAACATAAGACATGGAAACACTTTCTGGATCTCGGGAACAACGAAGGGCAGGATTATAAACACCAACTTGGTCAGCAAGCATCCCAACACACAGGTGCCCAAATATAAACTAGGGCAAATTTCGGAGATATTTTAAGCTAATGAACTGACACAGTGGCAGCATATTAGTATATGTTTCAGTGTGGTTTTTTAGCAGTATTCATACGTTAAACAAAACATGAGAGGTCGCTTCACGCGGGGCCTGGCCTGCTTATTAACTATGTGGCAGAAGCTGTCTGGCAATTCAAATTCCTGGCCTGAAGGGAAGCACAAGGCACAGATGAGACAGAGCAACGGTTCAGTATATTTTACTAGTTACTACTAGTATAATTTTATGAAGGGAATTTCTCGTATTTTCCGCTGCAAATGCAAATGGATGGTGGATTAGCTTCAGGGTATAATCCATGGGACTGTTAGTTGGAGAAATTAAAGGAGTCCTTCAGTTCAGCTATGAAGGGTTAAAGATTCATGGGGTGGTGGTAGATGGGCAGAATTTAAACTTGGTGGTCCCAAAGCAATGCCTTAAATCTTACTAGTAGCATTGTTTTTTTTTTTTTTTTTTTTTTCTGGGGGAGTGACCCTAGAGAAAAGAAGAAGTTAAAATGAAAATAGGAGGAAACCCCACCACAAAAGAAGGGCAGAGCAGAGATTAATTAGAGGGACAAGAGGAGGGCCAGAGGGTCGTGCGACGGATAATTATTGGTAGATGGTGTTTCAGATTCTGAGAGAAGGGAACAAAATGCTGCCAGCCATTTTGGACTTTAAAAAGGGGAAAGAAAAATAGACTCATAGAGAAACCATCTGGAATTTGGCTAATCTTATTCTTCAGACGCAACGCAAAGCTCCTTTCTTTCATTCAACTCCCAGTCCCAATCTGCTACACAGCACACCCCTTCCTGGAATCAGATGCTTCCATTACCCTTTCTTTTCTCCCTTTTCGTCCCAAGCATCTTTACCTTTCCACCATTTCAATAGCTTAAGATTTCAATACAATGACTTTCCGTTTCTTCTGTATTTTGGTTTTTTATCATACCGACCTTTCCTGACAAAAGATGAAGAAATAATCTTAATCCAAGTTAATTTTTTTTTCCCTTTTTTCTCCTGGAAATTGAGCTCGAGACTTCATCATCGGCCACATATAAACACTGAGCAAGCCCGAAACATTGCCTATTATTTTCGACCGTATAAGTAATTTTCTCCTCCACGGCTCAATCAGCTTAGTGGGAGGCTTGCAATTCACTCAATACTTGGTACTCCTCTCTAACTCCAGAGTTCAGAGTGCAAAAAAACAAAAAAATCAACTTTCTCCAGGAACAAGACACAAGCCTACAGGAGCACTGCTGCGATAATGGATACTCTTCTTATTTCTAGACCAAGAAAGAATAAATTACAAATGATAACCTATTCTGCGAACACTGCCAAGATGCAGCAATCACCCACTTTCCCTAAGCTTACAAAAAGCAAGAATTCTTGTCTTGGGGAAAAGGAACAGTTAAAACTAGGTAACGAACATAACTTGCAATAAAGCGCTCCTAAGCAAGTGTGATGAAGCTGCAATCCCCAGGTAGTATCATAGAATTTGACATTTCTTATAAAAATGAATCAACATGTAAAGGCTCTTCACACTATACATACTTTCTGCTGCCTGCCACTTGTATCTTAAGCCCCTTTCCCTTCATCTTCATTCAAAATGCGATTCCTGAAATCGCCCACCATGAGAGGCAGTCCCTCTCTTAAGGGAATTTTTGGCTCCCAGTTCAGCAGTTCCTTTGCCTTGCTGATGTCTGGCTTTCTTTTATGCGGATCATCTGCAGTATTTGGTCTGAACTCTATTGTTGCACTTGGATCAATGGTTTCTTTCACAACCTGTGTGTAGAGGAGAGTGAAAATTTTAGTCATGCCAAAAATTTTCTGATGCCCAGCCCACCCAGAGCTTATTTCTTTTTCGTTCCCTTTATCTTTTCCCTTCTAATTATAGACATCAATCCAGAGCTGAATTCTGAGTCAGAGAGAGAGAGAATAACAAACAATCAAGAAATACAAACCTCAGCAAGCTCAAGCATGGTGAACTCTCCTGGGTTACCCAGATTAAAAGGCCCTATGTACTCTCCTTGCATTAAAGCTACTAGTCCGTCCACCTGTCAATTTACAAGATCTCAAACCACGTCAAGTGAAATTCTATAATTGATGTGTTTGTTTAGCAGGTGTTCATAATAATATCACCATATTTTTACCCTTTTTCCGTTGCTTAGACATTTACATCCCAAAATGTTCTCTTACCGTCAACTGCCAAACTTTCAAATGACAATAATATAAGAGGCTATGCATTAGTTCTTTCTTTGGATTATACTACAACTGAAAAAGAAAAGGGGCAGGTGCATAACCCAACTTTCCTACAGTCATCTCCAACATAAAACATCACTTGAAATGCATAAAATGGAGATCACACATACCAAATCAGAAACATATTGAAAGCTTCTCGTTTGTTTCCCATCACCATATACAGTCATTGGCTGCTTGCGGATAGCCTGCATAACATATTCCTGAATTCCATGAGCAGAATACTGATGAATTAGACACAGAAGAATATTATATAAATGAAATACAATGATCAACCTGGGCAACAAAGTTGCTAACGACACGCCCATCGTCCAAGCACATGCGAGGACCATATGTATTAAATATTCGGGCAATTCGGACCTGCAGAAATTAAACATCATTTTAGGCCAATAGTTGCCAAATACTTGTGGTTAATTACTCCAACTTTAAATACATAAAAACTAACCATCTATGCTGATCACAGGGTACATCTTATTGGAAAGCTAGATGCAAGCTTAGAACACAATATGCATTCCTCTTTCTACATCAAACAGATTTAACTAATTTAACAATATACTAATTTAAGTAAACATTTAACAAATAGAAACCAAGCATCCAAGACCAAGATCATAACAAATGCAAGGTTGATATCATGTATGGTTTCCAAACATGATATCAAAAACCATCTAGTTAAATTTTCTTTACAGCACCCTTGTTTTGGACTAGTATATGAGTGTTCACATAGATTGATATATATATATACAATTATAGCATTAGGGCAGGGCCCACATACAAATATTTATAGATCACCCCCCCTCTCCCTCCATATCTCTACCAACGGACATCAAATATCCAAGGCTAGACCATCACCAATGCCTGGTCAATATCATGTATGGTGTGGTTTCCAAACATGATACTAAAAATATCTCATTAGATATTCTAAGCACTAAGCATTCATACAGATTAGTACATGTTCGAGTATGGCATAGGACAGGCCCACATGCAAATAAATACAAAATTAGTTACCTCGACATTGGCACCTCGATGATAATCCATAGTTAAGGTTTCAGCAGTTCTCTTTCCTTCATCATAACAGCTCCTTTCACCTTTAAGATTCAAACACAGTTTTAATGAAAACTGATTACACTAATGCTGCAATAAATGAAGAAAATGTAAAAAGCGAGTAAAGCAATATCATCATGTGCTCCTCACCTATAGGATTGACATGTCCCCAGTACGTTTCTTTTTGTGGATGCTCAAGTGGGTCACCATATACCTCACTTGTGCTCGTGAGCAGGAACCTTGCTCCTACTCTCTTAGCAAGCCCCAACATGTTAAGAGTCCCCATCACATTGGTCTTGTAAAGTCACGGTCAAGGACCTCATTTACATAACAAGAGAAACCAGCATTCACCCTTCTATTACATTACCGCTAACAGAAAGTGGCTAAATTAGAACAACACTACAGCAATAAAACTAATTTTAGCTTTCATGAGGCCGAGATGAATTTGCATGAGAAGTACGTGTACATTGCCTCATGATGAATCCTGACAAGCAAGATCCAGAAAGGGCAATCTGGAGATAGATCACAAGATCAAGCACACCCTTGTTGTCCAAGCGGAAAATAAGGATCATTAACATGGTCCAACAGAAGAGACTTGAACAATTGTTTTTTCCTCAACCAGCCAATACCATAAGTTATGACAATAGAAAAAGCAAAACATTAGTACTGATTTGTGTTGACAGATAAAGGAAAGATACCAAAGTAATGGGGGAAAAGGATATAATAGTCTTGACGGGATTGTACTTGTAGTGCACCGGAGAGGCTGGGCAAGCCAAGTGATAGATCTGATCCACTTCCAAGAGTATAGGTTCAACCACATCGTGTCGAATGAGCTCAAACCTCGGATTTCCAAGCAGATGGACCAAGTTTTCCTTCCTTCCGGTGAAAAAGTTATCAATGACAATCACTTCATCACCTCTGTTAATGAGCTTATCCACCAGATGGCTGCCAACAAAACCAGCTCCACCTGTCACCACGATCCGTAATCTCTTCCGCCCGATCCCGGCGGGCACCCGCGAAACTGTCCCGAATTGCGGAAAGGAATTAGCGCCAGAAATCTGATCGTGGATGGAAGTGGAGATTGTTCTCTCGGTGATGGACGAACGGACGTCCGACGGACCCAGCCTTGAGAGTGTCGGCTGGAGAATGAAGAATGTGGAGCCAATCAAGATACCCACCAGAATGAAAAGGAGCCGCTGCTCTTTGAAGAGGTAGTTGATAGATCTAGGCAGAGATCTGTGGTTCTTCAGAATTTTGGGTGAATAAGTTGGCAGATGGGTTCCGGAGATCTCTTCATCTCGCCTCGCACTGGCTTGCTTGTGCAACTGTTTCATCATGCTGACGGCTTCTGGGTCCTTGAAAAAATCAATCAGACTGGTCGCAGCGAAAATGTTCGATGAAATGCCAAACTGGGTAGAACCAGGAAACACGGTTGCACAGTAGCTTTGACCGGGTGAATTGGATCAGGATTTTCAGAATGCGGATCGTAATCCAACAAGGTCGACGGTCACTGAAAAATTTGATCCAAAAGGAACATGTAATAAAAACAACACACATTGATGTATGTAAGGTGTTCGACAAAATGCCAAAATGGATAGAAAGAAATGTACCTCGTAGGAGGAGGGATCCCCAGGGCGCTTGAAGCGGTTGAATCAGATCGGAGTTCTCCTGATGGGGATTGTTTGTGTTGATGGGTTTGTGAGAAGTGAAGCGAAAGTGAAGCTGTTGCTCAATTCATGGTTATTTCTGGCTGACGTTGGTCGGCCTCGAGGCAGAGTTGGGAGAGAGCGCCAGAGGGCAGAGAAAGGCAGAGGAGATGGGTCTGCTTGTTAAATGGTGGTTACAGGCAGATATGGGGTGATTTAGAAGAACAAGAATCCAACAACCAAAAAACAGACCCCCCAAAACACGCAACAAACGGGCCATCTAGAAAAACACTAACCCAACAATCATAAAACAGGCCCCAACCTACACAAACTGCCGGGGGCAAATAGGTAAACACAATGTAGCTTACTGTTCCTTCTACAGTGACCCTTTCTCGCTAATTAAAATAAGGCCTAAATACCTATTACTCCCCTAAACTATGATGGCTCGAACAGTTTCCCCCCTAGACTATAAACCGTATCAATTCAAACCTTAAACTATGGGGAATCGGTCAATTTGGTCCTTCCATTCACTTATGTGCTCACGTGAGCGCACGTGAGGAGAAGCTGTGAGAGACGCAAATCGAGCTTCAACAGATTGCCCTCTCCTGCCCTTCCCCTGCCCTTTCCTCCACCCCATCTTTGCCCGTCAACCGTTCCCAAGAAATGCGTTCGCATCGTTCTTACTCCAAGCACCTATGCCTTGCATCACCAACCACAAAAAACAATAGATCAGAGCTAGGTTACCTTCACACCACTCCCTTGCCAATCGATGCTATTTGTCGTTGGCGAGGATAACACGGCCAACGGAGTTACCACTATGTTGTGGACAAACCAATGTTGTCGGCTCCGAATGATTTCGCATCTACTATGTGAATTGTGAGGGAGATTGAGGATCGCTAGCCGAGTCAATTTGCGACTGGATTTCGCCACCTGAGTCATTGTCTGCAATTTCATCTTCTTAGAGCTCCACTAACCTGCACGCCACTTGAGCCTGCCCGCTTCATTCGCCGTTGCCATACCTTCCTCCTACATCCGCTTCCCTCAAACCTCGCCCCACCCTTCTCCGTCCGTTTCCCTTATTCCTTACCCAAAAAAGACATGGTGGCTGCCCTCTCCTCCTTCCCCTACCATTGCCTTACCATTTATCTAGTCAATATCACTAAAAATCATCCCATAAATTCAATTTGAATCTCACCCATGTCGACTTGTCCGACAACGAACTCAGGCAAGATACCGGTTGAATTGAAATTTTCAATTTGGCTTTATTCTCACTTTAATTCCTTGTGGGTTTTGACTATTTTGCTTAAATCTTGTCTATGTCTTATTCAAAAGTTGCTCTTGCTAGGATCATTGTCAGGTTTTATGGATTTGGATCGAAAGAGGCTAAGAAGAAGTGAGAAAGCGAAGCAAAACTACTGGCGAACAGAGGCGAGCGTAGGACTTGAGGTTTCTCCATTAAACACCGTGACTCACATGCGCTCACATGAGTGCTTTACTGAGTCAAAGGATTAAAGTGACCGCTTTATCAAAGTTTAGGGTTTGAGTTGATGCGTTTTGTAATTGAAAGGGTAAACTGTCCGAGTCACCATAGTTTAAGGGAGCAATAGGTATTTAAGCCTTAGAATAAAGTAGTAATTTGATTGACATGTGTTTGGATTAAATACCATACAAGTCCCCGACCTTCACTACAAGTTCATCATTTGTATCTTAAGTTATTGAATTTTGAATATTCAATATTGAAATTTTGTCTCTACAACACTTGGCCAGATGGACAGAGTCTTATTCTTCCATAGCCTAAATCTTGGTTTGTGACATCCTTCCTTTTATCCCACAATCCCAATACTTTGTAATGTAATATTTTTTTTTTTGTAGGAATAAGTTTAATCAAGGACAAGCCTACCTAGTTCTCTCACAAAAAAATAAAATAAAATAAAATAATGAACAAGCCTACCTAGTTCAAGCCCAGGGCAAAACTTAAATGATTACAAACTTAATGATTTGGGCTGATTTTGCACTCCCTAGATGTGATTCAGGTCAATTTTGTTTTCAATTATTCGCTTTTAACAGACATCAACACTTTGAAATTTTAATTAATTTTATCCTCAGCCCAAGTAATTAAGGCTTAGGATCATGGTTTTAAATCTCGTACCTTATCAACCAGTACAATTGAATGCTTGTATAAAAAAACCTTTTTTTTTATATATTTGAAAGAAATTTGTTTTTGTTTCTTTTGTCTCTTAAAGTTATATTTTTTATTTTATAAATATATATTTATGTTTAAAAAAATTTAGATACATATCATATACACTTTAAATCTACATACTTTCAATGGCTGCTATATTCTATATGTTCATATGTATATATAATATATATAATATATAACCGGTACATTCAAAATATGACGATATGATATCGGTACTATACCATATCATACTGTTGAAAAAAAGGTACGGTATCCGATATGAGATTTAAATCTTTGCTTAGGATACCAAGAAAGAGGTCAGATATTCAAACTCCGCCTCCACTAAATTTCCCATAAAATATTAATTATGCTAGTTCGGTTGCATTTTGGATCCTAGAAAAGCAGACATTTCTCTTATCCCTTAGCTATAATTTATCACCTACCCATTAACTATAATATAACTCTCACCCTTATATAGATGATTATGATTATAAAAAAAAATTAATTAATTTTTTATCATTTCTATATATGATGACATATAAGCTTTTATTTTTTTTATAATGGATGCCACAATTTCTTTACATACTTTTATTTAATTTCTAATGAATATATGATAAAGATTAGAGATTCGAACTTTGTCTCCACCAAACTTTCCATAAAATTTTAATTATGCTGGTTTAGAGACTTTCTAGGTCTAAGAAAAGCAAGTATTCCCCTTGTCCCTTAACTATAATTTATCGCCTTCCTCTATGTTAGTATTGTGTCAGAGATGATTGTATTTTACACATTGAGTCATGCTATTTTATTAAGGTTTTAATCCAATAATTGTGTTTGTTGTGTTTGTTTACGTGTGGTATAATCAAATATAATTATAACTGTAGAATAATAGTATTCTTAAACGTCCCTGGTTTAGTATTATTGTGGAGTGAGTTGCAATAATACATAAAGACTAGCATGTGTGGAGACTAATATGAGATATATTGTCTACATATGGGTACAAGTTGGAGAACTTGTGTACTGGACCGACCCACAATGGAAACGCTACATAGATCCTTATATAAGTATTATAAGTGATTCTCATAGTAATCATGGTATATGTAGTCCTTTAACCTAACATCATCAAGGTTCCCTACATGTGAGTCACATACTTTGATACTTCTCTTTGTTGCTTATAATTGAGTGAACATGAAGGTGGTCATTAGGTATGTCACATATCATGTGGAGGGTTTTGTATGATTAAGATGAGATTTATCCCTCTTATGTAATAGAAGTGATATCTTTAGGCCCGCTGATTGAGTGAGACTAAGGAAATGCATGGCCATGCTCGGATGAGTTGATATATAATATCAATATCATCATTTTTAATTAGTTTACTTGGTAATCAAGAAACCTTAGATTGGGTTGTACGAGAGTGACACATTTCATGTCTCATACTCGGTCTTGATATCTTTGATAAAGGGATGATAACGTATACGAATAACGATCATCAAGATTTAGTCAAATTACTGACTATTTTGTCACTTGGCTAACAATGATATGTTGCTAGACACTACTCATTGTCTATGATCATAAATTTGATTTATGATCATTGCCAATGTGATAGGAGCCTATAGGGTCGCACACTTAGAACCAATTAGATTATTTAAGTGTATGGGCCAAATTATTTGGTTTTGATTTCATGATAATTTTGGATTAATTTTTGGCTAAAAGGTTGCATCATTATGAAGAACGAAACTAAACCTAATTGAATTACGGTTTTGAAACCCATTAGGCTTGGGAGTTGAGCCTCATTATATATATATATATCAAATAGTGAGAATTTTCGTAGTCCTAGACTTAGCTTCCTAAATGACCAAATCAAAAGGGTTTTAAAAAATTCTAGCCGCACTTTTCTCTTATCTTTTCTTAGAGGATGCAAGCTAGCACCGTGGGCGTAAGAAAAACGCACCTGCTGAAATGTGGTAGAAGCGTAGTAATATGAGTGATTCTTGTAGATACCGTAGAGAGTTTAAACACGTCAACTATTCAAGTTTATGATTTGACTCAACAGTTGGGTGAAAGATCCTAGCGGATTACGTATAAAAATTTCAAACACCTGATTTAGTTTGTTTCACTTGAATCCTGGAAGGTTTTGGTTTATTTTCGCTGCATTTGTTTGGCTCTCGAAACCCTACACTCTTAACTATAATTTACCTTTTATCCTTATACTTATACAGATAATTATGATTATAAAAAAATTTAATTAATTTTTTAATCATTTCCATATATGATGACATATAAGCTTTTAATTTTTTTTAATAATGGATGTCATAATTTCTTTATATACTTTTATTCAATTTCTAATGGATATATGATAGCAATACTTCAAATGAAGGCAAGATTTAGTTAAGCTAGCTCAACTCCAGGGCAGTTCATTTTGGATTAATAATAATAATTTTTTTTGTAGTCAATAATAGCAATATATTGATAGTCCTTATAATGTTCATTTACATGCAAACATTATATTAATTGTGAAAAAAATAAAATTTTGTGTAAAAAGTATTAAATTCTGATTTTAGATTTCTCATATGAATTATTTTTCTCTCAAAATATTTTTACTAAAACTTAGGATCAATGAGAACCTCCAAAAAAATTTTTATTGAAATCTATTCAATTTTTTTTTGCCAGTATTTACTAAAAGATTTCATCTTTGTTTGTTTCTTAAGAATCTGGCTCTATTTCCATTAGATTAATATAAAACATAAAAAATATAATTTCATGATTAGTTATTGTATTTTTAATTGCAGGTGAAAATTATAATGTAAAAAAATCTATAAAGAAAGTTAAAACTTTGTAAACCATTTTTATCAAAACAAAATGTTATTAAGTTACAAATTTTCACCTAAATTTTATTTCATTCGAAAGCTACTAATATAATATTTTATCTTCTCTTCTTAGAGAACAATTTCTTTTTAAGAGTACAAACACATTCCAACAATGGAAGGATACAAATAGATTTGCAATTCGATTTTAAAAAAAAAAAAAGCAAATTATTCAAAAGCACATAAACAAGTACTATTAACAAGCTGAGTAGGCCTACATTTTAAAACAGTAGGATTGGGACTCACTCTATTGTGAGACCTACACTCAAGTCCTCTAAATCTCAAGAACAATATTGTTGACCAAAAGGCAAATATCTAATTGGCTACTAATATGAAACTATTTTTTTGGTCAAAAATTTGAAAAAGAAATTGACAAAAAATGATTACTGATTTTCAAGAAAATAAAATTTTTTTAAAGTATTAGTTTCAAGTCACATGAAATGTTGGTGACACTTGACAGATGAAACAAAACTATAAATTTTTTATGTTATGGTTTTTGTACATAAGAAATAAAGAAAGTGACAATGGTCCTAGAAACCTACTTTCCATAATTGTTTGATAAGGGGCTTCACTATAATTATTATACTGTAGACCTATATCTAATTAAATATATTAATCTATTTCTAATATAATCTAATTATATATATATATATATAAAGCAGGATATATTTACAGAAGTATTTTGTCTTTTCCTTAATTCTGTACATGAGAGAATGAAAAATATCACTTTTTAAATCTCTTTTTGCATAAAACTTTCTTGTAAAAAGTAATAATCTAATTTTACCTATCGTTAAACCTAACGGAATTGTTAACAGCGTTAGATTCTTTTAATGAAATAGTGCACATCGATCTCTTCGCATCTTTTTTGACATGTTTTCAATTGTTTTGTTTAAAGTCAACTCTAGAAATTTGGATTTCATTTGGAATGCATCACCAAATTTGGAATTTGGAAATTTACAATTGAAATAAAATCAAATTATACCGTAATTAAAGCATAGATGAAATAAATCTGATTATATTTAGTAAATAGCATAATATTAACCATGGTGTCTAGCAACGAAAATCAACTTTTATTTACACGGAATACAAAATTAGGAATGCAGAATAATTACTTAACAGCATTGGAAATATCTACATCTAATTTAGGAATGCAAAATTAAGCAAATCCCCTAATATTAATGCAAAATAATCCATTACACCCTTAATACAATTAAGGTAAATATCATAATAACTACAGTTACTGGCAACAGATATCAACTTTTACTCACACCAAATGCAAAATAACAAAAGAAAGCCCTGCTGGAACTCGGATGACGCGCTGTATTTGAGGGTGTTTTTCCTCTTTTTTCCTATCTTGACGTCGAAGTTAAGGGCTTATTAGAGAGAACCCTTTGATCTCTTGGAAACCAAATATGGGTGAAACTCAACTTCCCTTCCACTTCTTTCTTTCTATGTTTAAGTACAGCAATTGTTTAGGAATAGAGAAACAAGATATCTTAACTGACTCCACTACTAGCTACTCTGCCACGTTCCATTAACATGGGATTTTAAACAAAAATAAAGATAACTGAAATAAATAATGTGACAATTAGTTAGCCGCCACTTTCTTCCCTTCCAATCTACTCCACTTGGGCCCATGTGTAAACCTCGTATAAACCTTAGTTCCCTTAGTAGCTGTAGGTTCTGTAGGGTCCGTGAAATTACCCTCCCCTTGGACAAAAAAGCTTGTCCTCAAGCGCACAATATGGGTATCAGGCAATCATCTCGTCAGCAGCCTCCCAAGAAGCATCAGCTGGGGAAAGGTCTTCCCAATGTACCAAAAACTCACACTTGCCACTGCGAGTACGAGCATCCAATACAGCCTGAGGAAATGGGCATGCTTCACCGTGTTGAACATGTGGCAAGGTCAGAGTTATTTCATCAGCTGGTGGTCCATGAAACTTCTTTAAGGTAGATACATGGAAAATT
The DNA here is from genome assembly GCA_005392925.1 of Aquilaria sinensis. Lineage (NCBI taxonomy): Eukaryota > Viridiplantae > Streptophyta > Magnoliopsida > Malvales > Thymelaeaceae > Aquilaria > Aquilaria sinensis. The sequence goes on along the minus strand of SMDT01002768.1, from coordinate 305,214 downwards.
GGATGAATCTTGATCGATGCTGGCAATGCCAACTTGTATGCAACTTCCCCGACTTGTTCAAGAATGGGGAATGAACCATAGAAACGAGGGGAGAGTTTCCGCGTTGTTCGCGACGCCACGGAGAGTTGCCGGTACGGCTGCAACTTCAAAACCACCAGATCACCAACCATGATGGCGATCATACTGTTGTTTGAAGTGTTGTTGAGCTTGTAACAGATGAGCTCGAAGGCACTTCAACAGCTCATCTCTATATCGTAGTTCATGGTCCACCGTTTTGACCCGCAACGCACCTGAGCAATAGGCCAGTAGTTTCGGAGGAGGCCTGCCATACATCACTTCAAAGGAAGTAGCTTGCAATGATGAATGGAAACTGGTATTATAGCAGTATTCAGCCTAAGATAACCACGCTGACCATTGTTTCGGTTTATCTCCAGCAAAATAACGCAAATACATCTTCATGACTTTGTTCACAATCTTTGTTTGTCCGTTAGTTTACGGATGATATACTGAGCTGAAGGATAATTAAGTTCCACTAAGGCAAAACAATTTCATCCAGAGGGCGCTTGTAAAAGTAACATCACGATCACTGACAATAGTTTCAGGGAGGCCATAAAGCTTAACAATATTATCAAAGAAGAGTCTAGCCACACTTACTGTTGAATACGGATGGGACAGTAAAGTGAAATGGGCATACTTGGAAAGGCGATCCACTACCACTAGAATCACATTTTTACCATGAAAGGTTGGGAGTCCCTATACAAAATCCATGCTAACATCAAACCAGACTTGGAACGGAACCGGGAGGGGCTAAAGGAGTCCGGTCGGCTGTAACTACTCCATCTTGTTTCGTTGGCAGACTTTGCATGTTCGTACGAAGTCCTGCACCATCTTTTTCATCTCCTTCCAGTAAAAGTCTTTTGCAAGTCGCTTTAAGGTCTTTTGGTAACCTTCATGGCATTGGTTGTGAATAGCCGAAATGGTAGATAAAAGTAAGGGGTAGTTAAGTGGAAGGTATACCCGATGTTTAAAGAAGATTAACCCATCCTTGAATTCCCATGGCCCAAGGGCTTCACCAGCTTGAATTTGAGAGACTAGTTGCTGCAGGGCTGTGGAACTAGCAACCTCGGAGCGAACCGCATCGAACAACTCCAACTGAGGCATGGAGATGGCAGCTAAAACTCCTTCTTTGAATTGTCGAGAAAAGGCGTTAGCGACGATGTTGTTCTTGCCTGCTCGATAGTGGACCGAAAAATCATAACCCATCAACTTACTAACCCATCGTTGGTGAGGAGAAACTATGTTACGCTGTTCTAATAGGAATTTAAGATTATAATGGTCCGTCTACACCACAAATCGCTGGCCCCAAAGATATGGTCTCCAATGTTGGATGGCTGTAGCTACCCCATTAGCTTTTTCTCGTATGCAAGTAGTTGCTGGTAACACCCGGCAATGGCACGACTGAAGAAAGCAACTAGGTGCCCGTCCTGCTGTAACACGACCCCGATTCCTGTTCTCAATGTAGCATATTCGACAACAAATGGTTTGTCAAATTCTGGTAGTTCATGGAAGGCCATTGTAGCCTCCTTTATCCAAGAAAAAGAATTCTTTCGCAGCAGTGAAGTTAATGGTGTAGCGATAGACCCATAATTTTTGACAAAATGGCGATAATAACCCGTGGAAACCCCACAAGGCTTAGACACTCGTAGGTAAGGGCCAATCGAGCATGGCTGAAATTTTGCTTGTATATGTGGAAACTCCAACCGCTGAAATAATGTACCCCAGATAAGAGATTTCTCGCTGAGCAAACCTGCACTTCGACTTCTTGAGTACTAAGCTAGGTTGCCTTAGTAATGCAAAAACCAATCGAAGGTGTTGGATGTGCTCCACCCAAGTTTGGCTATAAATAAAAATGTTATCAAAGAAGACAAGCACAAATTTTCTCAAGTAAGAAGAGAAAACTGAGTTCATCAAGGCTTGAAAAGTGGAGGGTGCATTTGTTAGGCCGAATGGCATTACCAAAAATTTAAAGTGGCCATGATGAGTATGAAATGCCCTTTTTTCCACGTCGGAAAGCACCATTTGGACCTGGAAATATCTGGAGTGTAAATCCAATTTGGTGAAAATTTCTGCCCCGTGCAGCTCCTTCAACAATTCTTCTATTACTGGAATTGGGAATTTGTCCTTGATGGTCTTAGAGTTGAGGCCTCGGTAGTCAACACAAAACCACCAAGTGCCATATGATTTCAGTACTAATAGAATTGGAGATGAAAAAGGTGATTGGATGGGTCTGATTATGCCCCTTTTCTATCATTTCAGCACACTGGTTTGTCCCTTGCTCCAGAACGATACGATGGTCGAATTGGTATTTTGAAGGTAAGCCATTTGGTTCTCTGAATAGATCCTCAAATTCAGCTAGCAAACGATGAAGTTCCTAGTTCTTATCTACTTCGATAAGTGTAGATGAAAGAGAGTAAGTTGGAGAGTAATCCTCTTACTGGAGTCCACGTAAGATAATGCCCTTGCCTTGCCACTTAAATCTCATCATAAGCTAGTTAAAGTCCCAAGCAATAGGGCCTAACATTTTAAGCTAATTAACTTCAAGGACGACCCCAAATTGGCTTAATGGCAGCACGAATAATTCCACTTGAAATTGCTGGTTGTTCAATTCCAAGAGGACTCATTGGCACAAACCTGGGCTTCGGACTCGTTCTTCATTGGCTATTTGCACCGTAAGATTGTCTCGTGATACCAGTTGCAAATTCAACTTAGACACGGAAGCTGTGTCAATAAAACTATGTGTGCTTCCTGAATCCACCAGCACTATGAACAAGGTCCCTATAATTGATCTATGGACGCCTAAGGTCCGGGCAGATGACATACCGGTGATGGCATTGAGGGAGATCTCAAGAGCTTCCAAACTTTCAGCCAAATTATCCTTCTCTCTGCCTTGGTCGGTCTCTTCCAACAACTTCAACCAAAATAATTTTTTGCACTGGTGACCTGGCATGAAATGTTCATCACAGTTAAAGTAGAGTCCCTTTACTTGCTTTCTTTGAGTTTTCGTCAGTTCAGTTTCTTAACGAATTGTGCCGGTGGAAAGCTCTTCTTGGGAAGTGATGCATCAGTTCTCTTCCAGTTCCCTTTCCTTTCATACAACCTGGCTAGGTTCATGGCTGTAGAGAGATTAGTCGGATAATGCAACTCCACATCCACCGCGATATAATCCTGTAGTCTACTCACAAATATCTCAACCTCTTGCTCCGATATAAGCGTACTAGCTTGGGCAGATAATTGTTCAAAATGACGCTAATAATCCTTCACCGATCCCACTTGACAAAGCTTGGAAAGTTCACTTAGGTTGTTGCTTCAAATTGGGGGCCAAAGCGGAGGTTAGAATGTTGCTTGAATTCCTTCCAGGACAAATCTGGTATGTCTTTCTCCAATTTGAAGAACCACAGCTGCGCATCACCTTCCAAGTGAAACGAAGCCAATCCCACATTTTCTTCCTCCAACGTGCGCTGGTGACAGGAAAAAATGGTCACAACGATTAAGCCACCCCAAGGGGTCGATGTTGCAGTCATAGCGCGGGAAGTCCAGCTTTGAGTATTTAGGGACCAAGGTTCCTCCCTCAGTGGCTTCTACCCTATTCTCTCGTATGCCCCGATAGGAAGAGCCACTTTCTGTTCCCTGCCCCACGTTCAAGCTGCTACCAGAGAGATTGTGAGAGAGTGCTTCCAACCGTGCATCCATCTCCTTGTACCTCGACTGCATTATGGAACTTTCCTACTGGCGTTTGGCCCTGTCTTTTTCTCGATCATCGTTGTATTTCTTTATGAACATCTCGAGTTTTTGGAGTCCTCGAATATCTCCCATAATCTCCGGCTTTAATACCAATCTATTATGGTCCTGGGATACGGATCGAGTTATGGGGCATTGAAGAACCAAGTCTTGCTGGAACTCGGATGACGCGTTGTATTTGAGGGTGTTTATCCCATTTTTCCCCATCTTGACGTCGAAGTTAAGGGCTCATTAGATAAAACCCTTCAATTTCTTGGAAACAAAATATGGGTGAAACTCAACTTCCCTTCCACTTATTTCTCTCCACGTTTAAGTACAGCAAGTGTTTAGGAATAGAGAAACAAGATATCTTAACTGACTCCACTACTAGCTACTCTGCCATGTTCTACTAACATGGGGATTTTAAACAAAAATAAAGATAACTGAAATAAATAATGTGACAATTAGTTAGCCGCCACTTTCTTCCCTTTCGATCTGTTTCAAGTCTATAGAATGGTTGTGCTGAGTTAGTGAACTTGGTGAATGTTTATGGTCCTCAAGCGGCTCATCAAAAAGAAGCTTTGTGGCTAGAGTTAAAGGAGGAGATGAAAAATTGATCTGAAATCTAGATTTTTCTAAGGGACTTTAATACTGTAAGAAGGGCAGATGAACGTAGAGGCAGTAAGTTTGATGACAATGAGGCTCTGGCCTTTAACATGTTCATCAATCAAGCTGAGTTGATTGATATCCCAATGGGTGGCAGGAAATACACATGGTACAACAAAGTGGGTTAAAAAATGAGTAGGCTGGAAGATTTTTGGTATCCAAAAGTTTTGTTCAGCATTGGCCTACATTGCAGGTTGTTGCATTAAAGAGATGTGTCAGACCACTACCCTATTTTATTGAAGTTAGATACGCAAGATTTCGGCCCAACTCCCTTCAGGCTATTTGACATTTGGATGGATCATCCCGATTTTCCTGAGTTGGTGAATTCAGTGTGGAGTGATAACTCTATTCAGGGTCGGCCAAGTTTTGTGTTCAAGATAAAGTTAAAAAAGCTTAAAGAAGCAACAAAGAGGTGGAAGGTCTTAGTCTGGGATTCTGAATCGAACAAAACAAAAAAGCTCAAATCGAAATTGAAAGATTGGGATCTTGTGGCAGAGCAAAGGGACCTCAATACCAAGGAAGCTAAAGCGATAGGGGAGCTGCTATTCAATATTCTAAAGGCAGAAAAAATTAAAGACGATGTCATCAAGCAAAAAGCAAGAGTTAACTGGGCAGTAGAGGGGGATGAGAACTCTTGGTTCTTTCACGGTGTAGTAAATGGGAGGCGTCGGAAAAACAATCTTAATGGGCTATGTGTTAATGGGACATGGAAAGAAGACTCAAAAGAAATTAAAGATAAGGTGTTCAAGTTCTTCCAAACAAATTTCAGGGAAGATAATTTCGCCTGGCCAGCCTTCATAAGTAGCAAAATTTAAGAAGTTAGATTATGGCATGCGCAAGATGTTGGAGGAGTCGTTCTTAGAAGAAGTAGGATGCGGTTTGGAGCTGTGGGGGGAATAAGGCCCCCGGGCCGGATGGCTTTTCCTTTAATTTTTTGAAGTGCTTCTAAAACATCATAAAAGGAGATGTGATGAAGTATTTGCAGCAGTTTCATTTATCCTCAGAGATTGACAAGGGTTGTAATTCCTCTTTTGTTTGCTTGGTCCCAAAATGCAAAAATCCAACATTTTTTCAGGATTATCGTCCGATTAGTTTGGTGGGCTGCCAATATAAAATCATTGCCAAAGTGTTACCAATAGGTTGAAAAAGGTTATGCCTCTATTGATTAGTGAGGTTCAAACAGGGTTTTTAAAAAGTAGATAGATTTTGGATGGGTGCTTGTAGTCAATGAATTGTTTCGGGTTGTAAAAAAGGCAAAAATTGATGGTTTTCAAGGTGGACTTCGAAAAAGCTTATGACAGTATTAGTTGGAATTTTTTAGAATATGTTATGGAATAAATGAACTTCAGCTATAAGTGGAGGAGGTGGATTCGTGGTTGCTTGGAGTCTACCATGGTGTCAGTATTGGTGAATGGTTGCCCAACTTTGGAATTCAAGTTGGAGAAAGAAGTGAGACAAGGGGATTCATTGTCCCCCTTTCTATTTCTATTAGTAGCTGAAGCCCTTAATGTTATGAGGGTTGAAGCCGTGGAAAAGGATCTGTTCACAAGGATGAAGGTTGGAGCTGGAAATTTGATGGTATCACACTTGTAATACACAGATGACGCTTTTTTCATTGCAGATTGGAAGAAGGAAAATATGGTAAACTTATTGAGGTTGTTAAGGTGTTTTGAATTGTCTTCCGGCCTAAGGATAAATTTAACCAAAAGTAGATTATCTGGTGTGGGGGTTCCGAAGGAAGAAGTGGCACTCTTGGCCAATAGGGTGAGTTGCAAGGAGGATAACTTACCCCTGACTTATTTGGGGTTCCCGGTGGGGGAAAATATGAAGAAAGTTGCTTTTTGGTGGGCTGTTGTTGAAAAAATAGAATGAAAAATGAATTCGTGGAGGAGTAAAGTCCTTTCTGATGATGGGAGGTTAACATTGATCAAATATGTTCTGGGAAGTTTGCCCTTATATTTCTTTTCTTTGTTCCATGCCCATGTAAGTATTATCAAACACATTGAGAGCATGAGAAATAACTTTTTTTGGGGAAGGTCCGAGGAGGTTAGGAAAATCATGTGGGTTGCTTAGAAAAAAATCTTGTCTAGTAAAGCAGCGGGTGGTCTAAGAGTGGGCAGTTTGAAGGCAAAAAACCTGGGCTTACTGGGAAAATGATGGTGGAGGTTTAGAAAAAATGGGGAAGCCTTATGGGTTAGGATTATTAGAGCTATTTGGGCGGAGGATGGGGGGTTAGGAAAGTCCAAGGAAAAGATTCGGTTTAGTGGTGTTTAGGGTGATATTGTAAAGGTGGGGTTTGAAATAAAAGAAAAATGAGTTAGTTTTGTTAATTCTTTTAGGAAAAATGCGGGGAGAGGGGATGAGGTAAAATTCTGAGAGAACCCTTGGCTTGGGAATTTTTGTCTAAAAGATAAATTTCCTAGACTGTATAGGGTGAAGGTAAATAAAGATGGGCTTGTTTCTAATAAAGGTGAGTAAGAGGGAGATGAATGGGCTTGGCGGTGGAGTTGAAGGAGGAGTTTAAAGGGTATGGAAGAAGAACAATTATCTGAACTTTATTCTACTTTGGAATGTCTCTTTGTCAATAAAAACAAAAGACGAGTGGAGCTAGTCATTGGACCCAGGAGGCATATTTTCAGTGCGGAAATTATCTGCATTGTTAGATGATTTTTGTTTGTAGTCAGAGTTCTCTACTCCCACCTTCTCTTGGAACTCTCTAGTTCCCAAGAAAGTCAACAATTGTGTCTGGAGGGCGGTCATTGGTAGATTACCATGAAGAGAAAATCTAGTGATTCGAGGAGTATATATTGCAGATGCTCGTTGCCCAATCTGTAATAATGAGGAAAAAACAGAAGATCACATCATGACTCGTTGCAGCATTGCCTCTATGCTATAGAGAAAAATTAGAACTTGGTGCCAGCTTATGGGATCTCCTCCATTGGACATTGAGGATGCTCTATCGGACATAGGCAGTCAGTGGCTCTTAAGTTAGCTTCGAAGCACGTGGTAAGCCAATTGTAATGTCACCTGCTGGATCATTTAGAAGCATAGAAATTCTCTTTTTTTTTTTCAAGGCATTTGGTCTTCTATGTTGCAATTGCTAAGTGAGGTCTAGTTTTATTCATTCTTTTGGATTCATAATAGATGCAAAAAGGTGAATTTTTTGTGGGTAGACTAACTGATTAATCCCTTCCAGGCTTTGCAAAATTGCTCTTAGATTAGCTGTGCAGGTGGTGTAGGCAAGTTGGGGTCTCACTGGGGTTAAAGTTGCTATTGTGAGGGAGGTGGGTTTACTTCTGTTTTCCTTCTAGTTGCTGGCTAGTATGTTTCTCTATTCTTCTTTTGATATAATTTGCTTCTGTTAAAAAAAAAAAAAACAAACAAACTAGCATATCAAGAAATTACTTTCTAAAAATATCTTAATCTATTCAACTTAAAATTTATTATTATCTATGTTAGTTTTGATTAAAAAAAAAAAGAAAAAAATTTATTTGTATACAAACAACATAATATCTTAAAATGTATAACAAACGAACAAATTGACTCAAGTGGAATAAAAGAATTTGATTCAAAAGTTGGATAAATGCAGCCAACTAATTAACAAAAAGAAAATGCTACTACATAAAGAGATACTACCTCATGTTTATATGTATGATAAGCGTTAATTAGTTCATATACACCTATTTTTAAAAAAATAAAAAAAGTATAAAACACGAAAAAGGAAAACACTAAAAGTTTCAGTTACAATGTTTATAACACATTTGTCTATGAGAAAATAATAGTTTGAGTGTGACATAGTAAAGTAATTTATTAGATATAGAAATATTATAAAGATTTTGGGTGGCCCAAAATAGTAAGTATTGTAAAAAATGTGATATAGATAGAGTAATAAATAAAGTTTTCAAGGATGTTAGACACTTATAAGCTAATACGCACAAGTCAAGAACCAACCTTGTCAGGGGAAATTAAGATCAATTCCTCGGTTCCCACGGGGCAGGATAATTCCATCAACTTCTTGCAATATCTCATCAAAATGGTTCAAACCTTAAAAAGTAACAGAAAAGGCATATTGTGGCTAATACTACATAGAAATCAAATCTATGATCTATCAAAGAAAAAGAAACAATTACTATACACATTATAAGCCATAGATTTGTTCTCATAAGCATAATATATAGCATCAAGAACACATCTCTTCATTTTCTATTTTTGCAAATATTTGTGTTTGATAGGGGTCACTCAACTTGGAAAGAAACTCATGAACCTAGAAGCAGTAACAAAATGTGGACGTAGCCATAACAAAGAAAACAAATCAAATTTAAATAATCAACACAGAAAAAGAGAACCATAGGCTGCACTCACTTTGTAAACATCTTTTGCATGTTTTGTGTAAAGAAGTAAATTTTGTTTTGGAATCGCCAAGAGCTTATAACCTAAAGTGAACATCAAAATAAAGCCAAGGACAGTAGTCAATAGACAGAATAAGCTAGAATTACTAACCATTTGAAAAAAACAAAAGCACTACTAGAAAAACCGCATTTAGCGATGGCTGGCCGTCGCTAACCATGATATAGCGACGGCACATCGTCGCTAAAACGCCCGTCGCTAATTCACTCGCAGCTAATTTTCTAACGACAGCTAAACGTCGCAAAACAGGCCGTTACTAATTTTCCGGTAACGGTGTCTGCCGTCGCGACTTAGTGACGCGTAACCGTCGCTAGGTAGTGCTAGTTAGTGACGCATAGCCGTCGCTAGTTACTAACGCATAACCGTTGCTAGTTAGTGACGCATAACCGTCGCTAGTTAGTGCTAGTTAGTGACGCTTTGCTGTCACCAGTTAGTGACGCATAGACGTTGGTAGTTAATGACGCGTAGCCGTCGCTAATTAGTAACGCATAACCGTCGCTAGTTAGTGCCAGTTAGTGACACGTAGCCGTCGCTAGTTAGTGACGCTGAACCGTTGCTAGTTCGTAACGCGTAGCCGTCGCTAATAACTAGTAAAAATTTCAAAATTGTTGCGACCACTAGTTCCATTATATGCATCCATACGAATTCAGCTATGTCATGGTCAACAATTTCATCAGCAAACTTCCACCATACGTGTCTATTCCATACAACCCAAACACAAAACTAGGTAACATTAATCCAAAGTTATGTTATACACTCCCAATAGTCATAAACATAATAATTGATATTTAGAATACATACAATGTCACAATGTATTTTGGCTAATGTACAACCTTGGAAGCATCCACATAAAAGCTACAAAAGTGGTTTCTCTAGGAAAGCTAGTTTCAACTCACTATGATGAATAATGAGTGCGGTTAATTATCATAACAATGAACATTCCCTCTATAAAACTACCAAGACCTCAAAATCCATACCAAGGATAGCAGCTTTTTTCAAGCTTGCCAAAGATACGTAGCAGAATACCTTCAACATCCAGTTGTGCGAATGGAAGAGTAATGAATTGAATTGGGGATCAGAGAATCTTGGCTGTATGGAGGAGATATGTTGCTAAGCAGAACATGGCTATGACCACAACTTGAATTTCCTTCCTCGCATATTAGTCAAAACTGAATAACTGACAAAAAATTATTAAAATGCTGATCCACTGCCCTTTGTCTTCCCGAGCATCACATCTTTAGCTTCATTGATCTTTGATGCAAGGTAATGGCTACCACCTGCATCTGGATGGTTGGCTACCATCACTCTCCTATGTGCCTCCTTTACTTTGTCTGGCGTGGAATTCTCCCTGTTAAATCCAACAATAGAATCATTACATCTCTACTTCAGCAAGATGAAGAAATGCATATGTATTCTTGCATCTGTGATAAACCCTGGTGCACAATTTAGCACCAACATTTATCAAAAACCAATAAACAACAAAACCAAATGAGGATCTAATGTTGAAAACTAAGATAACAATATTAGCAAGGATAATCCTGAATTTGCTTCAACATAAATCCTCTTTTCTTTTCCCTCAGGAACCATTGGCACTTGTGAAATTGTTATCATATTTTAGGCTTAGCATACTTATGAGACTCAACAGTGTCTCACATACTTATGATCAAATTGTTATCGTCTGCCCATCCAGATCTTGCCTATGAAACTGAGCATTTAACTTATGCTGCTTATCTGCATATATTGTTGAAACAAGAGGCTCGACCACATGCAGACACACACACACACACACACACACACACACACACATAGACATTCCGACCAGTTGGGGTTGGTTACATGAGTCCAATAGTTCCATTCCACTTGCTTGGTTAATTTGAAACAATGGGCAAATAGTTCTAACCAAAGGAAGCTCATTCAAACAGATAATTCACTAATGCTTTAAGTTGTCTTTGGGGGATCTCATGTTCTTATTTTCTAAAAATGATAGCTTCACTTGTATATTCACCAGGTGTTGCTGTCCTCTCTTTCCTATCCTCTCCAGTTTATACTGTATCCTCCCTCCATCCCGAAATAGAAAGGTAATCTCAAAACTCTTAGCATCTAAAATTTAATGAAACTTAACATACATTTGAGAGTCGAGATATGCACATACTCTAAAGACAAGGGAGAGAAGTGTAAAATAAATACAGTGATGTAGCAAAACATCCTTAAATTTTATAAGAATAAGATGTTTCATTTTTTGGGATAGAGGGAGTATAATATTTTCTTTCTGTGTTAGCATAGTCCTTCTGTGCTGAAAAGAAAAATAGCTGTCTTTGTTTTAAGGGTAATGATGTTCTATTACATCACAATAATGTAATGTTTGTTTCATATAGGCTAAAGTTAAAAAAAACAAGACATACAATTATGCATGTCATCATTTTGGGACAAAAAATTTTAAAACACCTTCATTTTCAGAATGGTCGGCATTAACTTTTTTTCTCTTATCCCATCTAAAATTGCTAGAAGAACTTACAATTATGGCATTGCGATCAATTGCAAAAAAATGAGGTTAGCAATACCTCAAGCCTCAAAGTGTCTGACCGTAATAGGTCATGAGTTAATGATAGAGAAGAAGCACCAAGGTCTTGGAACCCTTGCTTGACAGCTTGCATTGTATAAGGTATAAACTTTAGAATGAAACCTTTATCAGCAACTGCGCCAACAGCCCCCTGTGCAATCTTCAGCTTAGCTGTATCACCTAAATATCTTGCATCACTCCTATTTGTCATTGCCTCCAACGAGCCCATGCCATGATACTTCTTGACGCGTTGACCATTCTGCAAAGGAAAAATGTTTCTTTATTCTCATGTAGGATATGCACTAATATGGCCACAAGGAAAGTGAACAAAAAAAAAAGAAAGAAAACAAATATCCTGACAGATGCATACAGCGTATCTTCTATGGCGTATTTTGTTCTTCATCTTTTTTTTTTTCTTTTCTAGAAGAGAACGTTGCCATGTCATTTTTTCCTATAGTCTTTGAACCAAAAGATCCTTTAGCTTCAAGACATTCTAGATTCAGGACATGGCGCATTGAGATATGTACTTGTGTGTCATTGTTACTATAAAAAAATGGCTATATTAGAATGGGCACCCCATTAATGGCTAAGAAAATTAACTGTCTACCACAAAGGATAACTTCCAACATGCCATGAAAACAATATGTTTCTTGTGTTTACTCAGGGTTCATGTCAAGGCCCATAAGGAGACCTACAACACGAGAAAAGAACATATTTCATATATCAAAACATACTGTTGACAAAGATTGCAGCCCTAAGATACTGATTTCAATATAACTTCGGATCATGGAAGCATACCATACAGAACACAAAAGAATTGCTCCAATCATAGTAGAAATTATCATGTCCCACAAAACCCTTTCTACACATTGGATTGCCTTTCATGAAACAAGAAAATTTCACCATATATTTTTGTGAAGGAATGGGTATGCTACAAACAAGAAGACTAGTTTTTCAATTGATGGCCTATAAACGTAACACGAGAAAATGTTACCAGATAATGAAATATTCTTTTTCACACACTGCAATACCAGTGCATACCTAATACTGATAAGCTCCAGGAGCCTCAATACTTCCCGCTAAGAAGCTTCCCATCATCACAGTGGATGCTCCTAGAACCAACGCCTTGACAATGTGTCCGGAGTTTGAAATGCCACCATCAGCAATGACATGTACACCATGTTGTGCAGTAATAGATGATACCTTATACACTGCAGTTGCCTTCACAAAAGGGGAAAAGAAGAAAAAAGAAAAAGAAAATGAAAGATTAGAACATAAAAAGAGAAATGTCCAGATGAAATAATATAGATGATGTCTCAATCCAAATCGAAAATTGGAAATCGGAAATCGGAAATCACTCTCCTCCCCTTCCCCTAAGCCAAGCCAGTAGGGAGCAGCACCGGAAATCGAAAATGATGTCTCAATCCAAATCCAGAAGAAAATTCGCCTGTACGCTACTGATCTCGACGGCTTGGCGAGGATGACGAAACCTATGAACCAGTTGAACTCGACGAAACCCATGAACCTACGAGGCTCGATGATCGAACGGCTTCGATCGAGACACAACAAGGACGATGAAGCCCATGAACCAGGTGAACCTGATGAAACCGATAAAACCGACAAACCAGCTGAATTCATGAGCCAGCGAATTGAAGCCCATCGCCGCTCGACGGAGACTCGGCTGTTCAAAAGAGCCATCGTCGTTCGACAGAGACTCGACCGTTCGAAGGAGATTAGGCTAGAGAAGAAGCAAATTGCGATTTGGTGAAGCATCCCGCAGCACAAGCAGAGCTTAGTGTGAAATGGAGGAGAAACAGGAGGCGACTGACTGAAAATTAAAGTGCACCTAGCGACGGTAATACGTCACTTAAAACTAGCGACTAACACCCATTGCTACTTCTTAACATATTATCTTAATCCATAATTAAATGATAACATATAACTAAATGGTTAAGCATAATGTCATAATAAGCCATTGGTCCATGAATTTAATTTTCATTAAATATTTATCCGACTTTAAGGTACACAATAAAACTTCAGTATATATATTCAAAAAAAATTATTTATGTTACAATAAATGACAATTTAGCATAAAAAATAATTATTACATGAGAAGTATTAAAATTTTTGGCCTTTTTTTATTTTAGCGACGTCTAACCATCACTATCTTAGTGACGGTAATCCGTCACTAATTTAGCGACGGTAATCAGTCACTAACGTAGCGACGGTAATACGTCACTAATTTAGCGACGGCAATAAATCACTAACTTAGCGACGGTAATCCGTCACTAACTTAGCGACGGCAATAAGTCACTAAGTTAGTGACGGTAATCCGTCACTAGGTTAAATTAACATTTACCCACTCATAACCCTTACTAAACTTTTATACGGCAATATATATTATCTATTTCTAGTAACATTAGGCCACAATGAGATGATAAAATATTAAAAAATGGTTAAGTCTTATGTGCCAATAAATCAATTCAAATGAATTTAATTTTCATTAAATATATTTTTTCTTAATTACTTAAAAAATATTAAGAGATTTGTAATCCGAATTAATCAAATTAAAATTTATAATTATACAATTAAACAAGTGGCATATAAAAGGATAAGTGATTTTGCTGAGGTAAAATAAAAAATAAGTAAAATAAAGATCAAATAATGGCAAACTAGCGAAGCTATCAGTTGCTAATTATTAGCGACTGCTAATAATGGCAAAAATCATTTGAAATTCAAGAGATTTTCACTTTTATTTAGATTATTTGTTAATAACTCAAAAAAATATTTAGAGATTTGTATGCTTAATTAATCAAATTAAAAATTATAATTATACAATTATAATGTTAGCGACGCATAACTGTCACTAAATTAGCGACGCATAAGCCGTCACTAAAATTTAGTGACGCATAAAAGTCACTAAATTAGCGACGGTTAGCCGTCACTAAATTAGCGACGTATAACCGTCACTAAATTAGCGACGGTAAGCCGTCACTAATGTTAGCGACGCATAACCCGTCACTAAAATTTAGTAACGCATAACCGTCACTAAATTAGCGACGGTAAGCCGTCACTAATGTTAGCGACGAATAACCGTCACTAAATTAGTGACACATAACCGTCACTAAATTAGCGACGGTCACTAATGTTAGCGACGAATAACCGTCACTAAATTAGTGACGCATAACCGTCACTAAATTAGCGACAGTAAGTAGCGACAGTAAGCGTCACTAACGTTAGTGACGCATAACCGTCACTAAATTAGGGACTTTAAGCCGTCAGTAACTTTACTGACGCATAACCGTCACTTATTTAGCGAAGATAACCAACCACAAACTTTAGCGACGTTTAACATTCACTAAATTTGCAATGGTAAATTGTCACGTAGAGCCCGGTGAAACTTTAGCGACGGATATCAGCCCCTACATAGCAGCAACAAACTAATTGGGTTGAAAAGTCTGCAGAAGTTAAACTACGTAAATAAAATTCGTATAATCTTAAAATTGTTTCGTGAGGAAAAAAATATCTACAATCTAAATACATTTGTATTATATCAACTGAAATAATTTATGTTGTGTGAGAATTTGAGACGTAACACAATTTTCAGCTATAATATTTACATTTTTCTGGTAGTGTATTTAAAAGCAATTATTTATGTTCAATGAGATAACAATTTATCATAAAAAATGACAGCCACATGAGAACTCAAACTTTTTTTTTTATTTTTTTTAGTTTAGCGACGGCCAACCGTCACTAAATTAGCGACGGTACGCAGTCGCTAATTTTAGCGACGGCCAACCGTCATTAATTTAGCGACGGTACGCCGTCGCTAATTTTAGCGACGCATAACCGTTACTAATTTAGCGACGGTAAACGGTTACTAAAATTTAGCGACTAACAGCCATCGCTAAAGTCTCACCGGAATATTACCGAATTAGCGACGGTTTTTTGCCGTCACTAATTAAACAGTCGCTAAATTTGATTTTTCTTATAGTGAAGAAAAAAGTAGAGGGCTGACAATGAACAAATCAAATTTAAATAATCAACACAAAACAAAAGAACCATAGACTGCACTCACTTTGCAAACATTTTCTGCGTGCCTAATGAACAGGCATTGTCCAAGAAGCAAAGTGTCCCCAAATTTCACTACCTTGCAAAATTAGAATAGGAGTCTAAATTAGCAATGGGATTGTCATTCAAAAAGATGTAATCAGAAGATGAGCAAAAGAGATTTTAACTTATGATAGCTATCATATTTAATTTATAGATAGTTAAGTTTAAACAATAAATGATCTTTTTTGGCTACACAAAGGCAAAAAAGGGTTTAGATCCATGCCAAAGTAGATTAGTGATAATATATATATATATATATATATATATATATATATATATATATATATATATATATATATATATATATATATATATATATCCATGAAAACTTGAATAAGAGTTGATAACTTGAAAAAGAATACTAATTCCTTGAAAAATTGAATAAGAGTTTGGTAAATTGAAAATTACAAAAATACAAGAACTTTTCGTTTCTCTGCCTCATTACCTTGGAATAAGTTTGCTGCCATGATAAAAAGATACATTTTTATTTACTCTAACCTTTAGTGTTTCAACTATTCAAAGCATTCTCTTCCTTGCAAAACATGAAGTGCCAGTTTGCTATAACTACCCTATCTTCCCAGAAAATAGAATAACTTTAGGAAATTTCAAACAAAGTGTGGGTGAATAACAGATAAGAAAATGTGCTCATAGTGCAAGGGACTTGCAACAGCCAATCTATTCCTTTCAAAATCCTTCTCAGCTTTAATCGACCACCAATGTTGTAACAGAGCCTACAAAAATAAAAATGGAAGCGCGAAACTTGAAACAAACCTAAGATTCATGTTGATTAGCTAGGAAGCGAATGTAACTGGAAAACATAAAAAGCAAAACTAAACTATTCTCTAGAAATGAGATCCCATTTTTCAAAAAGAAAGAGAAAATCAAATTAGGATCAAACGTAGCCGTTTGGTGGTATGTGGCAGCCACACACCGTTTTGGTGGTGGATTATTATACTCCGATGGCAGCAATTGACGCCTCTCCACCCCACCGACAAAGGTCTCCAAAGAAGTCAAGTAAAAAAAAGACAAACTTGAAGCCTAAAAATTGGAAAATCATCTTTTGAAACCGAAACTTTCAAGCTTAATCTATGAAAATTCGTTGAGATTTTGAAGAAATTTATTTAAAGACACTTGAAGATGAGAACAAACGTAATCCATTGATGTAAAAAAATAAAACCGGCAAATTTTTTTAGGCATGGTGGTGCCGTCACCAGAAAACCCATCCGGGCATGAACCAAGAACACGATAAAGAGAAGTTAGAGAGGGAGAGATGGAAGTGTGTCAAAGGTGTGTTAAGAATGAGCATTTAGACTCAGGTGGTAAACTACAAATTTTTGTCCCTCATCTATATTTCTCTTGACACTTAAAGCCCCGACATTACAAACCTACCAGCGACTTTAGCACATGAAAAATTACAAAACGACTCCAACCGTTGGTAAACAGCCCACCTCTAAACAGCCAAGGCTGGTTACCAACATATGAGCCTTGGTAAATTTTTAATTATGTTACCAATAGCTCAACGTACTCATAGTTACCAACAGTCAGACCATTAAAAAAAAAGTTAGAAAATGCACTGATTTTAATAGTGTAGCCCAATCAGTATAATTAGAAAGAAAAACTTTCAAATGTCCAGTTGCACTTTGAATAACAGTGTGAAGTACTTGATGCTTAGTGATTAAATTATCATACGCAACATCTACATGGATCTGCAGCCTTTGCAAGCATTCTTCTTGTAATAAAATTATAAACCAAAGTAATGTACATGGACGAACCATGCACATTATAAAAATAGCATGTCAACAAATTCTGCATCAGAAAAATTCATAATTTCCAAGGAAAAGTCTAAAAGCCCTATGTTTCTTCAAAAGCTAATCTTCTTTCCAAAAGAAATGAACCTGAAACTTCGGAACCCAGTCTACCAAAAAACTGTTTAGTTTTTAAAAAAATGTCTTCAAAGAAAGTTAAAAAAGAAGAAAAAAGCAAGTCAATAACATAATCCATTTAAAATTTTGCTTTTTTTTTTTTTTGGAGTGGCGGCACCACTGCCCTGGAAACTGATTTGCACAACGGCAATGCCACATAACCCAGAAATCAGCACTAGAGCAAGAGAGCAGAGAGTAAGAGATTAGAGAGAGAGAGAGAGAGAATAGAAGTATGGTTAAATGCGTGGAAGCCTGACTTAAATTTGTTATTTATATCCAAACTAGAATTACAGGTTTAAGTTCTAAGCTATCTCTCAGTTATTGAAATAAAAGTGCGTGCACTCTTTTTGTCCCTAAATCTTTAAAATATTGGATTTCTCATGAAAATTAAGAAATGGTAAATTGTTCTATCTGTTGTTTTCTTTTTTGTCATTCATTTTTCGCATGTAAAACTAGAAGAATGGAACAATTAAATATAGAAATAATTGTTTAAAAGTAACATGATAAAGTAATTTATTAAATGTAGAAATATTATAAGGATTTGGAGTTATCCAAAATAGTGAATATTGTAAAAAAAAAATGCGAGCTAGATAGAGTAATAAGTAAAGTCTTCAAGGGTGTGAGACATTTATAAGCTCAAGTAATATGGTCAGGACACCAACGTGTTAGTACTAAAGAATATATATGTTTGATAGATGTTTGAGGATGTTTGACGTTAATGAACTTTTATAAAAATTTAGCTACTTAAGTAATTATTGTGCAGATAAAGTATTAACATCCAAATGCTATTAATTCTATATAAAATAAAAGTGAAAATATTAGATTTCCAATGTTTCTCCTTTTTTATTTTCTTTTATTTTTATTATTTTTTATATATAAAAAATTCAAACCTTAACAAGGTTAGGCATAATTATCACTAAATCTTTAGATTATGAACTTTTGGAATTTAAGGTCTCAAACTTTGGTTTCTTACAAATAGGGGCTACATATTTAAAACCTTAATAGTGTTAAAGGGACTGGATGATCTGTTATTAATACTTAAAGGAGTAGGTCGCCCACAATCATAGTACAAGGATGAAAATGCTTGATTTAGTATAGTTTTAGGACCAAAAGTGATTTAAGCTATTTGAAAACTTAGGTTTGTTATGGTCAAAACCTTTTATTGAATTTCATAGGGAAAAGTACCAAAAAATCACTAAAGTTATGGGCTTGGATCGATTTGGTTACTATAGTTTTGAGTTGTTTTAATTGCATTACTAAAACCATAGTTAGAACCCAAATCGGCCACTAATGTCACAATTTGGTATTGAATATACCACCAACAGTTCAAAACATAATGGTAAATGTAGGAAGTTATTGGTTTGGAAATCATAGGGTACTAACGCAACTTTTAACAAACTTCAGAAACTTTATGTAATTTACCATTTCATATATTTTGTGCACTAGCCACAGTGTTGGTCACTATTGGATTCACCATTGGTGACGGAGGCAATGTCAAATGAAGTAATATTGGACATCATTATTTGCAAATAAAACAACTGTCGTATTAGGAAATAGATGGCAAAAAACACATCAACATTGGATGAATGAGTTTCATTTGAACGAGTTTTGAGTTATTTGTAGTATTGGAATATTGTGACTAATTTAAATATCATTTCTGGATGGAACAGTGAAACATCCGGTGAAGAATATAAGTGATTGTCACACAAAAAAGTAAAAGTCTATACTTTGTAGTAATTTTTTTGACTGCCCTGCACTCCATGCACATTTTCCAAGTAATATATTCCTTAGACACTAAGATCATAGGTACGACAGAAGGGCTCAAGCTTTTTTATGCTTAAAGGAATCCTCTATGTAGGACATCTTCTACTTTGGAGGAACAATAGCTTTAGTAAAGTTTTTACGATGTAATAGAAATAGGGGTTAGGGGTTTCCCCAACCTATTATCGAGGAAAGAACTTCGATGCCCAAGTTTGTAGAAAATGGATGAGGGAAAAAAATGAGAGTAGAGAAAGTGGTTGAGTCTTGAATCCCCCATTGGGGAGCCTACCTATAGTATTCATAGGGTGGTGAGAAAGAAGGCCGTTGCGCTCCACATTATAAGATCAGGACATGTGGTTAGTTAGATTTTAGGGTCCCCATTTAGTACCTTGCAGAAGATATTTCCAGTTAGGTTTTTAACAGCTAGTGGGATAACTAAAACATTAGTGGTCAATTTAGGTCTAAACTATGACTTTAAGTGATGCAATTGGAACCATTCAAAATTATAGTGACCAAAACAGTCCAGGTCCATAACTATGGTGATTTTTTTTTTTACATTTTCCAATTTTATAGTAAATTGTAGTACATTAGAGTAGCTTTTAAAATATAATACTCTCTCCGTTTCATATTAGCTGTTATTTTACTTTTTTTGACTAAAGTTTGACTTGAATATATTTATATTAATATGAATTGAAAAAAATTATCAAAAATAATATTTAGAAACTAGAATCTTTAAAGTTTCATTTTCATGTAAAAATTTCATATTTTTATGATAAATTTTAAAAGAAATAAAATCACAGATTAATTGCTGTGAATAGTAAAGAGGACAACTTTTGTGAAACAGAGGGAGTATAAGTTTTCATTTGTTATTATTTATGCTAAGTTGTTGTATATCTTAGTAAATGGAGAAACAAAAATGTAACTGACGATAACTTCTTCTAATAAGTGTCGAATTGAATATTGAAAAATGACTAAAGAAATATGTAAAAGTGTCTAAACAAAAAATTTATTAATCAACTTGTGAAAAAGTTGTTATATTCAGAAAATAACTGTTTGAAGTAATAAAAAAAGCGTCTAAACCAATAAGAAAATGTCTTTGATTGAATATTGAAAAATGTCTAAAGAAATATGTAAAAGTATTTGAACAAAAAATGTCTGAATAAACTTGTGAACAATTTATTATCTTTAAAAAATAATGTTTGAACTAATAAGTAAAAGTGTCTGATTGAATATTAAAAAATATGTAAATAAATATGTAAATATATTTGACCAAATAACTTGTCAACAATTTGTTATCTTTGAAAAAATGTGTTTCGAATAATTAAAAAAATATATGAATAAATATGTAAAAGTGTTTAAACAATAATGTAAAAGTGTATAAATATTTAAAAAGTGTTTAAATAAAGGTATATAATTCAATAAATAAAGAACTGTCAAAACAAAAAGTAAAAAATGTCTAAAGTGAAATACAAAATAATCTAAACAAATCACTAAGAAAAAAAATTATTTGTTTTTTGAAAAAGAAAGCACTCCAGGCGGCAGTCCCTCCCATCCCTCTCTCATCTCTCTTCCCTCCAACATAGCCACCGCCTTCATCCACAGATGTCGCCATTTGTTTCTTGCCGTTCCTCAGCATTCCGTGTTGTTGCTTAGCCTCCCGTCATTCGCGCTACTCACTCGGTGTCACTTGGCCTCCCGTTACTCATGCAGCATCGTTTAGCCTCCTTGGATTGAAGATCTAAAACTCTCTTCATCGCTACCTTGTCCTTAGAAACGCTCTCCACCATTGTCATCGTCTTCTGCCTCTTCGTCATTTTTGGATCTTAGTCACCTGCTGTTCGTAAAGCCCGACCAAGAATTGATCAACTTCATCACGTTCCTCGGCTTCGTCCCGTCGCCGCTCCGCACTGTTCCTCAGCTTCATCGTGTCACCGCTCCGTCGCTGTTCCTCGGCTTCCTTGTGCAGATCTTCCCGCCACCAGAAAAGTTGGCCTTCGATTTCAAGTTAGGTCCAGTAGATCTGGAAGAGTGGCTCTAGAATCGAGGCAGAGAGAGTCCGGTTGATCTGGAAGAGTGGCTCTAGAATCGAGAGAATATGTGCTTGGGAGGGGAAATTTTGAGGGTAAAAAAGTAAAATAACAACTATGGCTAATTAGACATACGTTCACAATATCCTTTCATGCTTCACTGTTTTTTTTCTTATTTTTAAAATGGGTAAATTTCATTTATGGTCCTTAACCTTTTCACGTTATCCTAAACGGGTCCTTAACATTTATTCTATTGTCTTAAAGTCCCTAACTTCTATATTTTTGTCCAATCGTGGTCCTTCCATAATTTTCATACTTAACTTTGACAGAATTTTTATGAAAATGACAACATTGATCCTACATTTTCTTATTTCTACTCAAATTACCCTCACGCTAATAAATTTGCCACTACAATCATCATCTCCCCCTATCTCCCTCTCTCACAATTTCCGGCTGCTATGATCCTAACCCATTTACCTAAAATCACATCCATGTATCCTTATCTCCATTTGTTACCTGAAGTCGGCCAATTTACTACTACATTTGTCCAGGTTCGCTTAAGATTAATCCAAATCAGACACAGACAAAGAATGATTGAAGTTCAAATTCAAAATCTAAATCTCTTTTTATAAACCTAAACCCATTAACCCAATTCCATCTGGTCATTGAATTGAATGATAGGAACGACAAAAAATAAAAGAACAAATAAGCAAAATTCGACCAAACAAACAAACAACGCCTTGAATCGATCACTAGCCTCTAATCAGGCTCTCTCCGACCACATTTGTGGCATCCGGTGTGCCACAAAGCCACCATGGCTGGTTGTTGTAGTTAACTGGACTTTGTCCCTGACTTACCGAAGAAAAGTATATCGAACCATTCAATTTCGCCTAAGCTTTTCCTACCCCCACGTGCCTCCATGGACAACTTCGCAGGTTCTCCTCTAGATCTGAGTTCTCCCACGCATTGACCTCTGTGGGTTCTTTTCCAGATCTATGCTAGTCGGTGAGGCCACCAGAGTTGATCACCGATGCCCTTGCCTCCATGAACGAACCTGCTTTGAGAAAAGACTAGAAGATGTGAGCTTTTCGCAGACTAGATCACCAGTGGTGATGTGACGAACGCCTAGTCTAAGGTAGAGATAGTTCAAACTCAAGGTGATGTGAAAAACACCACTGTCTGGTGCTTGCTGGCCCTATGGCTCACGAGCAGGGGACTAAAATATGGGCAAAGAAACAGTTGAGAGAGGCGGGGTAGCGGCTAGCCGCGAGAGAAAAGGATGTTCTAGAAGTGGGAGAGGACTTCAAGTAGAAAATGAAAATGATGATACAAGGATGTGATTTCAAGTAAATGAGCTGGGATCGTGGCTGCTGGAGATTGTGAAAGAGGGAAAGATGCGAAGATAATGGTCATAGTGGCAAATTTATTAGCGTGAAGGTAATTTGAGTAGGAATAAGAAAATGTAAGACCAACGTTGTCATTATTTATAAAAATTATGTTAAAGTTAACCTTGAAATGACGGAAGAACCACGATTGGACAAAAATATGGAGATTAAGGACTTTAAAACGATAGAATAAAGGTTAGGGACCCGTTTAAGATGACGCGTAAAGGTTAGGGACCATTAATAAAATTTACCCTTTTCAAAAAAATACTCCCTCCGTCCCATATTCTTTGCACCATTCACGTTTTACCAATTAATCTATGATTTTTTATTTTAGACATTTTAACATATAAATGAAAAACTTTTATATGTGAATGATAAATCAAGACCTATAGTTTCTAAATATATATTTTTTAATTTTTTTCTAACAATCAATAATATAAAAAAATTCAAGTCAAACTAACCCAAAAAGTCAAATGGTGCAAAGAATATGGGACGGAGGGAGTATCATCTAACTTTATTAACCCGTATAGAAATAGCGTTTAACACGTCTTGAGGATAAGCATATATTGTCAATCCAATCTACTTGGAAAGCCCCTTATATGCTAAAAATCACAAAATTCTAAGCAAAAAATAAAACACATGAGATAGCTCTAAATCAGCTTCTAAATGCCTATACTCATCTTTAGTTTAGATGATAAGAGACCAAAATAAAGATATCAAAAGCGGTTGAAACCAAGTAGAATAGAAACATACATTTCTCTCCTCGTAAAAGAAAGCTGTCCAACGAAATACCAAAATTATGAGTTTGTGACAATAAAAAAAGGGCCCCCCGGGGGGGGGGGGGGGGGGGGGGGGGGGGGGGGGGGATGTTTTTGGTTTTGAATTTTCGAATTTTTTTTTATTTCGGTTTTAAATTTTTGCACTTTCCTAAATGAGTCTTAAAAATTTGTAATTGTATAAATAGTTAGTTCTAAATAAGTCCAAAAACTTTTCAATTGTATACATAATTAGTCCTAAAACTGTTTATTTGTCTAACATTTAACTTTTTAAAATTTTAATATATATAAACTATTTGACAAATAGCGTACAGTAGATTTAAAATGTACAATAATTTTTTTGGTTAAATTGATTTGCCCTTGAACTATAACCTGTGTTGGAAATATATCCCTCAAGTAATGTACTAGCAAAATTTTTCTTAGATTAACCATTGATTGCAAAATTTGTCTTCGTGTACAGACATCTATTAGATGTCCAATTGAAAAATGTAATCAGTTCAAATGAACTACTACTCTGTAAGAAAACAAAATCAGATCAAACTATATTTTTTTTTTAGAATTGATTTACTTGCTAATTTTTTAAAATTTGTTTATGGTTGCACTAACAATTCAGATTATCAGTAATTAATTTAGTGATAATAGCTTGTTATAATTCCAACTAAATATGAATTTTTATGTTTTATCTATTTGATGCCTAGCGGATGTTAGCAAATGGAGTGGCAATTTTATAACAGAATACTGCTTTGACAAATTTGCTACATTCATTGGTTTAGAAATAGATTTACAATTTGGGGTATGATATAAGGACAAAGGGTATAATTTAGACAATTTTTGGATAGTTAATGAACTATTTACATTATCATTTTTCCTTTATGTAACTAATATTCATGTTAACTATCTTTCAATAAATTTAAGACTAACTATTAACACATTAGCAAAGTTGTAGAACTAATTTATTTCATCTTAAAGTTGAGGTTTTATAAATTGTTTGCTATTTTTCATGAGTCCGAGGGTTTGGTTTGTTTTGTTCTTATAGTTTGGGTTTAGGTCGACTACAGTGGATTCAAAAATTGGACAATAGATTACATAAGGAGCAATTTGTGTAGACTGACCTTGTTAAGATGGTTTGTGTTCATTCATGGGTAACATTGTTTTAATCTTTTTATGTTCTTGTGTTCTATAAAGTAATGAAATTCAAACTATTCATCCATCATGGAAGGAAATTTAGATATTTCCTGTTTAGGTATAATGCTATGAACCCACTTGTTATATGACTAAGGAACCCTCCCAACATCGATGCAAGCCCCAAGAACACCTTTTGGTACGTCAAAAACCCCAACCCCAACCTAACAATGCAAGTTAGGATAAGGTTGTACTAGAGTCCAAAGACCCTTAACGCCAAGCAAGTTCAAATTAAACCCTCACGGCTACACCAATGGGACACTCAGATGCACCAGGGTATATAAAAGAGGTTTTGTCCTTGTCTTTTGTTGCACTTTAACAGTTGTAACATAAGTGTAGGTTATTACAAGTAGTAAAATCTTGGAAGTCCAAATGTCAAACCATAAGAAAATAAATTAAGAAATATAAATTACATATTTTTAACAAAGAAAGTTTGACAAAAGGTGTAAGCAAATTTCGATTAAAACTCAATTTTAAGGAAATAGTCAAAGTTAGGGGTTCTATTTTTGGTATATCAGTTATAATTAATTTTAGTTTGTCTTGTCATTCAATGTGGAACCACACGTAAAGGAGGTCCCAATTGAGGAATTTAGTAATCAAATTCTAGAAATATTATGTATAAGTTAGTATTATTTTTTATTAATCCTCTAATGCCAACACTTGTCAATGAGTTCAATTATCCATCATTCCAATTTTTTATCACAATAACTCAAGACTTCAACATATCATAGTTAACAGAGACACGCTCTATAGAAGAAATCAAATAGCTTTTGTACCAATAATTGACTATGATGAATAAAAACCCCTACTTAACAAGGAGGATAGCTAAATTGATTAAAAAATTAATACCAATAATGTTATGATCCATTTAAATTAGGGTAAAATCCAAATTTAGTCCTCTAACTTTAAGTGTTGTCCTAATGTGGCCATTGAACTCAAAAAGTGACTATTAAAGTCCTCTAACTTAACTTGCGTGCCCTATTTAGTCCCTATTGTTAGTTCAAACTTTAGTTTGGCCGGAAATTGCCTACGTGGCACCCCCTACTGTCACATGGCATCATTTTTTATAACAATAAGTGACAAAACTAAAAGAATAATAAATCTCATGGCAGAATAGACACTAAAATATAATCCTAAAGACATAAAATGTACATCAACCCAATCTTCTTCTCCTTCCCAAAAACTTCCCTGATTTGCTGGGCAAGGCAAAAGTTGACAAGGCTAAATTGGAGGATCAAGAGGGCTAGTGAAATTGAAGGAGGGCGGTGAAATCAAAGGACCGAAAAGATGGGCGAAATTGAAGGAGGGCAAAATCGGATGGAAGAAATTGGGACAAGGAAAAGGGAAAATTGGGGGAAGAAGGGATCGAGATGAGGACAGGGACAGGGGTAGGCGTGGGCGGGTAGGAGAAATAAAAGAGAGGAGAGGGGCACTGGCATGGAGAAGGTCTCGAGCGGCGGACAGGCATGGGCCAGCTAAGGAAATAAATGACGGGGAAGGGGAAATTGGGACAAGAATAAGGGATCGGGATGGGGACGGGAACGAGCATAGGCGTGTGGGAGAAATAAAAGAGAAGAGTGGGCAGGGATCGGTGTGGAGGAGGATGCGAGCGGTGATGGTAGTGGGGACGGCAAGATGGTTACCGGCTTGGGTGGGTAGCAGCGGACGGTGAAGAGGTGAGAATAGGATAAAATTTAAATTAATCAACCTTTTAACTTCTGAAAATTATTTGTCTGTGTCTATTCTATTCTGAGATTTATTATTTTGCCAGTTTTGTCACTTATTGTCGTAAAAGAGGATGCCACGTGGCAATTGGAGTGCCACGTAGGCAATTTTCATTTGAACTAATACCTGAACTAATGGTAGAGACCAAAATAGGACACACGAGTTGAGTTGGGGGACTTTAATAGCCATTTTTTAAGTTAAGGGACTACATTAGGATAGCTCTTAAAGTTAGGGGGACTAAATTTAGGATTTATCCATTTAAATTAGCTATAACCTTTATACCAAAAGATTCACCCTTTCACCTTAGCAAAAAGAAAAATTAGTTAAATATGATAACAATAAATAACATGTTTGAAAATGAAATAAATATAGATTGAAACACTACTAAAATATAGGACTTTACCAACTGCCATTTACCAACGTGCAGCAGTTGGTAACCTGAATTTACCAACTGCTGCACGTTGGTAAATGGCAGTTGGTATTTGATACGTTGGAAAATTATTTACCAACGCGCAATTAAGAACACGTTGGTAAATTCCAACGTAGGCACGTTGGCAAAATTCACGTTGGTAATTTACCAACGATCATGAACTAGGCGTGGTTTCCATCGAGTAGTTGTAGTTACCAACGGCTAAGCCGTTGGTATAATAACAGTTGGAAAACCATGATTTTTTAGTAGTGAAAGATTAAATGAAGAACAAGAAAAAAACACCTTGAACAAAGCTTCAAGATTGAAAACTAAGAATAAGATTAAAGAAAGAAAGCTAGCTTTGATACAAGAACTCTAGATTTACCTAGGAATTAGCCAAATTTTGCCCTGCCCCTATTGCCTATTTATAGAGCCTTAGGGATGGGGTAGGTGAAATAGTAACGGTTGGTATAATAGTAATGATAAGTGAAATATAAATCAACATAAGTGACTCAAACTCCTAATTATTTTACCACCCTACACATCGAGTTAGATTTTCATGAAAGCACAAGAATCGTAGATCTTTTTCTTAGCTTTAAAACGATAACTTGATCATTCAATACCAATATCTGTAGCTCAAGTTATGATTTTCTGTCAAAACTGCTCTTCAATGCATTATAAAATAGATGGTCTCACTTATAATCAGATTTCGATATTGACAATGATTGAATTTGTTCTTAGCATATAAAGTGAAGTTGAAGATCTGCATGTTGGCTTTCGTATAGCTTTAGAATCACTCAATTCTGACATTCATAGCTCCAGATATGATTTTTCTTATGAAGGATCACTACATGCACAAATACTGAAATTGATTTTGTTTGTGATTCAAATTTAACCTCCTACATCTCTCAATTGGGTTGGACCCTAGGCTAAATATTGTAGACAATTGAGGCTTGATCATTGGTCCAAGAATTGATAGATACCATGATTTTATCCACTTACATAAAAGCAGTTATTAAGCTTAATTTATAAATAAATATTTTTCAATTCCAAATTATAAAAACAGCTTATGTCAAGGAAATTAAACATACTCAAAGTGTATAATGATGATTTAAATTATTAATAGCCATACATTTATGAGTATTTATCATACCCCCTAAATAGGTTTTGCTAGTCCCTAGTAAGTGCAATCTACAAAACTCAGAAAAATAAATAAAATATATAATCTAGCAACTCACGATACACCATATTATGAAAATTTAACATTTGTAAACTTGACTTGAAAGTAGTTAATAAAGGAAGAAAAGTTAAGTCATTGTTACCAAATGTAAAAAATCACTCATTAAGTGTTTGTACTCATTTTAAGGTGGAGTTGTTATAATGGCTTATTTGTATTTCACAATCCAAAGTTTATAAGGGGATCTAACATCACTTTCACTCAATTCCCAAAAGGGAATTACATGTATATATAAGTTCAATGGTCTTTATATAATGTTGTAATGGGGCTGGGTTTGGTGAAATCAGGAATCAGATTGACGCCATTTTAATGGTGGAGCAAATAGAACTATCAATGCAATTAACAATAAATATGGGCACCTAAAACATTAAACACCCAAAGTTTCTCAAATTAACACCAGTCTCTCATATCCTAAACAATCTCTAAGACACAATTTTGCATCAACACATGAGTTTATAGAACAAATATGGTTGAGTTTTTAAACTTATTGAATCTAACACTTTTTTTTTCTTTTTTTCTTTTTATTTTTTCTTATTTTTTTTTTTTTACTTTTTTGTTAGAACTTTTTCTTATGGTCTCACTTTTGATTTTTTCTACAAGAATCAACAAATCAAAACATGTTCGATAACCATCCAATGATATGCAACTCAATTTAATGATTCAAGCTCAACACACCACAAAATCTTCCACTATGACAATTTTAAGTCCAAGATAACCCAACATATCCTAAAGTACAACCCCACACTTATTCTTTATTTTACCGAAAATAAAGCATTCACTTAAATTTTTTAATACTCAAAATCACATAAGCATCACTAGTTCCAAGGACAACAAATGATCAAAATGAAGCGGAAGTAGTTAAACATGTAGGGTTTGAACAAAGAATTAGGCTATAAAGCTCAAGGAGGTTCACTAAGAGATAATGTACAAGCTTAGCCATTTGCTAAGTGATTAGCCCTAAAATGCGATCTTTGTCCCTACATTCACACATAAGGAATGAGGTTGCATGGGTCTTTAAGGCCATCTATCCAAGCAAGATCTAGCTCAAAACACAAAGTAAGCACTCTTAACAAAGAAATTTACACATCCTAATAAATACTAGAGGCTTAAAGTGCTCTCTGGGTTACATATTTTTTTTCTTAGGTAACAAGCAACATACTTTAACTACTTCAAAATTTAATAATCATTTCAAGTTTACAAGGTATACATGCATTGATGATATTTCAATGACTTGGGTTCCTAAATGCAAACAAACAACCTAAATTCATGCTAAATACTCCTACATACAACTACTTATGCGTGCAAATATGATAAGTAAATATGAACAAATAAACAAAAAGGAAAAGGAAATCAACAATCAACATTATCACAAAAAAGAAAATATCACGGTGAAAAACAACTAATAAAGCATGCAAGTGAGGCAATGGAAGGAATCAATACTCAGGTTTTATCTAATATTTTTTTCAATCAATTTCTATACCATAGATAAAAAAATCTTTAAAGTAATGAGCATCAAAACTATGGTAAAAAAAATTCTTCAATGATTCATTCATTTCTAAATTACTTGAATAAGGGGAAAATGATTGAAATTTAACTAAACCATTTCGTCAAACTAAAGTTCATGCATGTAAAATTTAATGTAGCTCATTACTCTAGTAATTCCATCACCAAGCATAGAAATTTTCAAGATAGAAAACATAAATTACTTGTGAGATATGTCATTCAAATAGGGTTGAAACCTATCTAAAAAAAATGGCAAACATACCTACTAGGATGCGTATCAAGAGTAACATTACTCTTTACTCAGCCATCCTAAATTAATAGTTATGTTTAATGGTTTTAATAATAGTTTTAATATCAACATGAGAAAAACTACCTAAAAAAATTGATATGTCAACTATCCCCCCTAACCAGATTGAGATATTATCCCCAATGTCAAAATATAGATAGTTAGAGTGAAAAAGAAATTACCTAAAACGGTAGTCATTAAAAATGAAAATCCTGAAATAACTTAAATAGCAATAAATGCAATAATAAGATAATGCTGATAGTAAAACTAAAAAACAAAATACTACAAATAGATCCACAGGTGCAGATAGTTATCTTCAACAGTGGTTTCATCACTTATTAAGATTGACATCTAGTAAAAAAAGAAGAGTGAAATTAACAAAATAAACTGACGAACAGAGTGAAAGATACATTTAAGATGGAGTTTGTTGGCAAGGATTGTCGTGCCCATTCTATTTGAATTATTGTTGGATATGGTTTTGGAATGAAAGCTTGCATTTTGTTGAGTAATTCATCAATAGTTGATGTAGAGATTAGGATCCATCTATTTGATTCTAAGAGAAATTTCTCCTACATAGTGTGATCTAAGAAAGATAACAAACTTATAAAGAAATTGATAACATTTAATAATCCAATGGGTTTCTGGTGCATATTAAGTTGGTACATCAAAGCAATTTGAAGAATTTTTCCTAATATACCAAACCCTCCTAGTAAGGTAATAAAGATATCAGAATTACAAAGTATTTGCAACAAGCATTCTTGCATATTTGGTACAACTAATTCTTTCCCAATTGCACCTCCACTGATCCATTTCATAGGTGCAAGAATGATACAAAACTTTGTTTACCCTCTACATACGTTGCTGTTGCTACAGCTCCTATCAACCCAACACTACTTCTTTCATATATCAAATGTATTTTTCGCTCAGCTAGGACTTTACCAAAATGGTTTGCTACTCTCAATAATTCTTCATCCTTTTTCAAGGAAAGATCCACAAAATACATATATATTTTAGAATTTACGAGTTGAGGTTGCCTTTATTTATTTGCATAATCTTGTGAAAAATGGAAAAAATAACTTACATTTATAGAAATGAAAGAATAATGCAATGATAACACCTATATGAGTAGGTAGATTATTGTTAGAAAAAAATAAAATTTTCAAAAATAATGGCATGCATATACAGTAGTTGTGATTATGACTCACATTTTCCTCTAGTTTTACATCCAGTAACGACTTCAACACCTTCTATGAGTCAAGGATTTGTTTCTCATCTATTTTTCTTACACAATGGCAAATATGGTATTTTAAAGTCAGTTTCCCAAAACAGTAACACTCTCGTTCTTTATAAAAAATATCCATAAGTCAAGAAGTTTGTGTTGCACTAATCCACCAAAATGCGTTTTAAGAGTCAACCAGATATCATCCAATGACTCCTTACTCAGACCAGTCTTAATAAATTCTATTTTATCTTCTCGATTAGTGGATATCTTCTCTAATGAATGACATTTGGTATTACAAATCTGTCGACCACATTTATGACAAACTCATAATCTTTTTGCTCCTCTTTTTGGCATTAGAGCTTTTGCTTAAGCTAGGCAAATGAGACACAAATGCATTTAGAATTCCACCAGCCAAACAAACCTTAGCTTCAATTAACTAACTTACATATTCAGGAAGGCCTTTATGCATTAAAAGTCTTAATCTTCTACATCTAACTTAGTAAATCCTTTAAAGAACATTTATTAAGAGAGAGGGAAAGTATTTTCGCAAAGTAAAAAGAACAGAATCCATTTTTAAGAAGAATTTGAGAGTGAGGAGAAATAAATTAGTTATTATTGAAAATTAAAATAATCGACTTGAGAGTCACGTAGTACTGTATCTGCCAATTGACTGTGAATAGAAGGAAGAAAAAAAAATTAAGAAAGAAAATGAAAAGAAAATAAAAGAACTTTCTAGAAAGGAGAGAAAAAAATATTGACATTTACTTACTATGATCATTTTGAGGATCACTGAGATGAACAATTTCTTTCTGTAAATCATGATTATCCAAAAATAGTTTAGCTCTTTTTTCGTTTACTTTAAACATATTACCATTTTTAGAATTTTTAATGTCAATGACTTTATAAGGATAGACATGTTTCACAATAAAAGGATCACTTCATCTTGATTTCAATTTTTCAAGATATATATGACGTTAAGAATTATAAAGGAAAACGTTTTGACCAACCTCAATTATTTTTTTAAGATTGTTTGGTCAGGAAAAACCTTCGTTCTAGCTTTATATATTTTCAAATTCTCAAATTTATCATTTTTTAACTCATCAAACTCATTTAGTTGCAACCTGCGCAATACACTAGCATCATCAAAATTTGAATTGAAAGCTTTGATAACCCAGTAAGCTTTATGTTCAAGTTCCACAGGCAAATGACATGGTTTTTCATAAAGCTTTGTATTCAAGTTCTATAGGCAAATGATATGGTTTTTCATAAACTAACTTATAGAGAGACATATCCAGTAATGTTTTAAAACCAGTGCAATAAGTCCAAAGTACATCGGTTAGTTTTAAAGATAAATCCTTTCGACTTAGGTTGACTGTTTTTTCAAGAATCTGTTTGATTTCCCTATTTGCCAGTTCTACTTGTCCACTTGTTTGTAGATAATAAGGGGTAACAACCTTGTGTGTGAAACCATATTTCTTCTATAAGGATTCAAATGGCTTATTGCAAAAATGTATTCCCCTGTCACTTATTATGGCCTGAGGAATTCCAAATTGACTCAAAATA
Organism: Aquilaria sinensis; assembly: GCA_005392925.1. Lineage (NCBI taxonomy): Eukaryota > Viridiplantae > Streptophyta > Magnoliopsida > Malvales > Thymelaeaceae > Aquilaria > Aquilaria sinensis. The sequence goes on along the minus strand of SMDT01002768.1, from coordinate 272,693 downwards.
TTTTACTTCAAAAATTTGAGCATGGTTTTATGATCATTATTTTGATATAGAACTACCTCTACCCATTTTGACACATGATCCACTACTACTAAAATATATACAAACCCAAATGATAGTGGAAATGGTCCCATCAAAATCTATCCCCCAATAATAAAAAATTTCAATCATAAGGATATGAGTTAAAAGGCATCATGTTTCTTTTTTAAATGGATCCTAGTTTTTGACAATTTTCACAGGTTTTGCCAAAATGCATGTGCTTCTTTGAATAGGGATGGCCAATAAAATCCAAACTGCAAAATCTTTGTAGATGTTTTCTTTGATGAAAAATATCTCCCGCATGCTTCTGAATGACAAAATTCAATGACCTTTTTTATTTATTCTTGGGTATGCATCTATGGAATATCTGATTAGGGCAATACTTGAATAAATAAGGGTCATCATAGTAAAATTTTTTCATCTCATGTAGGAACTTCTTCTTTTCTTGGGCACTCAACTGGGCTGGCATATGTCCTGTCACCAAAAAATTTTTGGAAAGGGTTATTGGTTCTTTGTGCACTCCATTTGTTACATCATGATTCTCATGAAGAATCACACTTTGTTTTAGGGTCCAAAATGATTTTTTTTTAACCCCAACTTCCCATTTGTTTAGGTTTTCTCCCTTCATTTAGAAATCTGAAGGTTAGCCTATCATCAATTACACTCTTATAGAAATTCTTTCCTACACTCGGTGAGTGCTTAGCTCACTCTTTTAGATACTTCCCCTTACACCGAATATGTAGGATCAACCTCAAAATAACCATAATAACTCCTGGTGCACCCTTAAAATGCTTAACAAAACCCTTACACGATAGCTTAGGCATTTAGCCCTCTTAGGTGTTTCTTCGTTTTGCTCCACTTAACCACCTTTAAATAGCCATATAGTTTGTCTAGACTTTTTACCCTAACTCTTCTAAGTCATTATTACTTAATTTAATTCTTTATAAAGTTATGAGTCCTTTGCATTTGGCCCTTTGCCTTGGGACCCAATACATCCTTCGCTTGCCTTAGATTTCATCTTGCTAGAGGGTTTTTTAGTTATTTTTAGACTTATACTTGGTTTGAACATTTGGGCATTTTTCCACAACTTCCTTAATCCCTTAGAGACCCATAGAATCACCCATTCTTGCTCCAAACCAGCAATTTATTCAAATACTTGGCTGCTGTCCTTATGCACCTCATGTACCGTAGTATCAAAACTTGATGTTTTTAAGGTACTTTCACAAGACTTGAGCACTTGGTAATTTTTATACACATACTTAGGTCTCCTGGGAACCTTATAACATCTCTCTTAATGCTCAAAACCTTGTAAATTAATGCAGTTTATTTGTGCACTCTTTTGCTCCTCTTGATGGCCAACTTATGCTACACTTGAACCAAACATGGCTTGCAGCCCCTTAATGCCTTTATAAGCTTGCATGGACAATGTTCTTTGCTTTCCCAACACACTCAAACACTTCCTAGATGTAGCATAAATCCTTAACTCACTCCAAACCATGCCCTATGGTGCTAGCAACACATCACATATGCACTATATATGCATGGATAGGTGCAATGGTTTTTTGTGCCAATGAGATCCTCTTAGGTAATTATGCCCTACACTTAGGCATTCCTTGGACATTCAAGTACTTCCTTTGGGTGATTTCTATCATTTTTACATCACCTACCATGTTCAGTCGGCATCAAACAAACACATGAAGAGTACAACCCATGCTTTGAGTTATTTCAACAACATAACTTACACAACTTATCCACAACTAATGCATACACTTAGGGTAGCTTGAACACAATTAAACTCCACACTTATACGCATTATTAAGGCATAATTAGATTACATTTTTTTACTCTTTTAGGAGAACTCTTAATTTCCATCTTTGAACAATTTTTTGCCCAAGCTCTAACCTTATGCCTCACCCTTGCCTTACGGTTAGCATTACTCATGGCATGGGTGTAGATAAAATCTTTGTGCCCCTAGCCCTTACCTTTTGGCTCTATGCTCTTGAAACCCTAGACATTCAAGTCTTTGGTGATAGCATTTTAACCTCGATGTAGCCACGCTCTTTAGTACATCTTCAATCCATTATTCTTGAATTCACCAAATAGCTCCATTCTTTTTGGGTCTACTTGCACTCTATAACTTTAGAGCATTCTTTCACCATAAGGTACTTCACCCTTGTCATTGAAAGGTGTTAACTCAACATTAGAATTTTCTGAAGTCCACAGCCTTCTTAGCCTTGGTGTTTAGGTTTAACCTAAACATAGGCCCTTAACCTCTTTTAAAACTTGGGTTTACTTATTAGTTCCTTGTGGTCTTGAGTCTCTTAGGAATCTCATCTTGCCCATTGAAAAGCCTTACTTAATCTTGAGTTTCTTATCCCCCGTAGAAACACTTACACTCTCCATTGAGTGACTCATCCTTTATAGGGTCACTTAGATCATATCTAGGATCCTATTCCTATAACCAAAATTAAAAAACATCCCCAGGTAGTACACTACAACTATGAAAATAATTATCCATACTTACCACCTGCACAACAAATAACAACAATAAATAATTAAAATAACATTTACTTGCATAAAGGCTTTTACTTCGATCTCAGACACTTGATCCTATAGTAAGATACTTCAAGGCTTTTCTAAGTCTTGCTTTGATACAATTGTAAGGGCTATTACCCAGGATCTCTTGTAATTGGGATGTGGTGGTCTCACATTTAGTCATAGTTGGCTAATCAATACTTGCTAATTCTTTAAAACTTCCATATAACGAGTACATTAACCTAGAACATGAACATATGCATGCATAGCTTCGGTGTTAAATAAGAAACCAAACAAATAAATGTTTAAAAATCTTGCCAGCAATTTAATAAACACTTTGAATTAAACCATAACCAAAGCAAAACAACCAAGTATTTTTATCTTCAAGTATCGATCAAATGTACATCACTAACTCTTAATATACATCCAAAGGCGACCATTATATAAAAATACATCTCAAAGTCTTTATACACTTGTCATTACTAGAGATTTAACTTAATATTGTTAAGTACCTAATTAACTAAGCTATTTGAGATCATGACTAAGCTCCAAATTGAGCTTGCTTGCCTACAAAGTTGGAGAGCCTTTTTTTTTTTTTACCTTCCTTGTACACAACTTTACTTAGCCTAATGTCAAGGCCATAAAAAACACTCATAGTTAGTACAAAATAAAACCAACTATTAACTTAGAATCAATCAAAATTCCCCATATGATCATTTATACATGTATTAGAAATCTTGACATAACACCTACACTTGGTGTTAGTCCCATTACATTATAACTGCACAATATGTAAACTTAAGGGAAAGAGAATTTAAGGATTATCAATAATGGATTTATAAACCTGCAAACAAAATCTTTAGGACAAAGCAATATATATATGCATTCTTGGCATGCACTCATAAAAATATTATACCCCGAGGTCTTATCTAATGGCCACTAGAAAAGGTTTTGTTGTGTGAATCCTACTTCAATCTAATCCTAACTACAAGAATAAATTCTTTCCTTAAAACTTAACTTGTTCTTTCTTACCCTTAATCACATTGTACTTGAGTTAACTTAATTTGGTGGCTCAACTTATTAAGCTAAAATAGCTTAATCAAAGTGCTTAAAAGTTTATAATCTCTCTTTCTTACTTAGCATCCGTAATCTTGCTTAAGGTCCCTTTTTGTTCTTAAACCTTAAGTCACTTCTTTAACCATGCATTAACTCACTTAACAGATTCCTTAAGCTCACCTTAGAAATGGTTCTAAGACACATTCGAAGGTCCTATATGTCTTAGGAAGGTTTGGGGAAGTTAACTGAAACATTGGAAGGTCTATAGGTAGCCTCGAAGATCGTGCCTTAAGGGATTGGCGCTGCAACGCCAAAGGTAGTGCCACAGACAAAAGTTTTCTATCCAAGTCAACCTTCTTGGTGCTACAACACCAGTAATGGCACCGCGGCACTAGGGGCCTCACCTAGGTGCCCTACAACTTGCCCCTTTGTTTGATTCTTGCTTTTTTCTCACTTGTCTTCCCTTAAAGCACTTCCAATCCACTTCTAAACTCTTTCACTTGATAAATAACATGGAAAAGCATATATTGAACACATGAAAACACAAAAATCCCTCACCTTAAAGGAGATTACAACTCTTGAACATCACATGTCACCACAAGCCCAAACAAGCAATCTTGTCAAATTCAATGTAGCAATCTAATTCCAGCCAAGAAATTTGACTACTAAGTATAAAAAAACATGCATATTTAAGTTTCAATTTTAGCAAAGAAATAATGAATTAGGGCTGGATATACTCACCCCCTTAAGACACAAAACCTTGAACTCCAAAAGACCCTTATGCACAATCAAGTTCTAGCTTGCAATTCCACCTTTTCAAGCTAGAATTTAAGCTAAGTAATGAGTAATATAACTTGCCCAAGTCTTATTTAACACACCCACATCACTTAAGCTCAAAGAAACTAGGATTTGAGAGTTTACCAAGCTAGCTTCTCCAAACTCAATCAAGCTCCTAGCTCGATAAAAGCTCAATTGAGAATGTTTTTAGAGCTTTCTTGGCTCATCAATGGTGAATATGGGAGGTTTGGGAAAATAGAAAAACAATCTCCCCAACTTATCTCTTTTCTTCTTCCCTTTTTTTTTTTCTCAATAAGCCTTCCAACTTAGCTAGTTACACAATTTGGTCCTGTTAGTCTCATAGGGTATTGTTCTCTCACTTTTTAAATGCAGTTGGAATTAGAAATTAATCCATTTAATTTATCCTTCCAACTTCATTTAAAACATAAAATATTTCATTTTGGAAAAAATGACAAATTTGCCCTTCTTAACCCTATTTTGCTCAAATAACTAAACTATCTTTCTTTTGCTACATGAACTTACTTAAACCATTACTTGGTTTGCAATTGTTGTTCTTAAGCTTAAAATAATTATTTCTTAAACTTACTTACCTTTGTGATCCACCTTCAAGTCTTGGAGAGCCATTACATTGTTCGCTGTCAGAGTTAGGCACCGTCCAAGCCAGTGGCAGTTGGAGAAGTTTGCCATGGATAGACTTAGCTAATGATACTGAAGCCTTGATGGGCTAGCTCATTAAATGCAAAAGAATAAATTCACTGATTTGCACTGATTTGAACAGCTATTATGGTTCAACATTGATGGGGAGAAAGATACTGTGAGACTGAAGGGCGAAGGTCTACAAACCAGAGGGAAGGGAAGGCATAATGAGTCGACGACAGCGAGGGGACATCAAAGGTGATGAAGCCGTGATGAAGAGAATTGGATACATTTATGTTCCATTTATTTTATTTCTGTTCTTTCCACTTGATGTTCTTAACCCTTTTTTTTTTTTTTTTTTTACTTTTTACTTCTTTCTGATTCTAGTTTTTAGGTCCAGGTAGTTGTCTACCTAACGGAAATGTCTATCTTCAAATGTTGTTATTTATCTAAGTTGCATATTTCTAATTGTTTGATATTCGACCAAATTATATATATATATATATAAACACTGCACTTCAAGAATCCTATACTTTTAAAATATTTTGTTTCAACAAATAAGTATTTTTATTAACTTTTTAGATTAGGTATGTTTATTTTTTACTCCTTGAGATCCCCTAGATATTAAATGTTCTATGTAATTGATATATAATACTTCCCCTGTTTTGCAAAGGTTAGCCATTTTATTTTATTTTTTAACTAAAGTTTGACTTAAATTATTCAAATTAATTTTTATTGTAATTTTTTTTAAAATTATATTTATAAACTAGAGTTTTTAAAGTACAATTTTCATATAAAAAGCTTATATTTTTATAAGAAATTTTGAGAGAAAGAAAATCATAAATTGATTTCTATGAATAATAAAAGAGATAAACTTTACGAAACAAAAAGATTATATAGTATATGTGTTACTACAAAAATAATTATAGAATGATGTATATTTATATAATACGGTGAAAGTTAGTTTTCAACAAAAAAAACAGATTAACTACTAGCTCCATAAAAGCTTAATTGGAAGCTCAATTGAGAATGTTTTTGGAGCTTCCTTGGCTCATCAGTCGCGAAAATGGGAGGTTCGGGAAAATAAAAAAACAATCTCCCTAACTTATCTCCTCTTCTTCCCTTTTTTTTACTCAATAAGCCCTCCAACTTAGCTAGTTGCACAATTTGGTCCTCTTAGTCTCACAGGGTATTGTTCTTTCACTTTTTAAATGCAGTTGGAACTAGAAATTAATCCACTTAATTTTCCTTCCAACTTCGTTTAAAACATAAAATATTTTATTTTAAAAAATGACAAATTTGCCCTTCCTAGCCCTATTTTTCTCAAAGGGCGAATTTCAAAAAAACCCCTGAGGTTTAATGAATACTTCACTTACCCCCATCCTATTTGGAAATTCTCCCCTTTACCCCCTTAGGTTTAGGGCGAATCTCAAAAAAACCCCTGAGGTTTAGTGAATAATTCACTTACCCCCTCTTGCTTGGAAATTCTCCACTTTACCCCCTTAAGTTTAATAAATCCTTCACTTACCCCCTTCCATAATATTGTAAATAATTTTAATTTACTTACAATGCTCAATTATTATTTAATTAAAATTATAGTCTTTCTAGAATTGTAAATTTTTATAGTAACAAATCACATAAATACTAAAATGAATACTTAAAATAAAAATAAAATATATTTATATGAACATTTATATACTGGTATATGAACATTAATGCTCTTGTCAAGTATGGATGCTGCATTTACTTAGTCTAATTGCCCAATAATTATTGTATAATTACTATAAAATTTAAATTATTAATTTTTCTTTACTTAAAGAAAGAAATTTTTTTTCTATTATTGATGAACATTTCACTTAGGTGATTTTTTTTCTATTATTGATGAACATTTCACTTAGGTGAAATTTTAAAAAGTTGACAATTCCGATAGAAAGGAGGGGTAGAAACCTTACTAAGTGTGGCAACGTCGGGTTTTTTGGAGTCGCCACTAATCAGTTTTCTTAGGTCGATTGGTCACCTTAAAATTGGTCTGCGAGAGTTCGGGGATCGGGAGTACGGTTACGCTAAAACAAAATTGTTATAGCGCCCAAAATTGGCACCTTAGTTGATTTTAATTTTGTTTTACTTTGCTTTTAAATAATTTTCAGTTAATTTAGAAATTTTAACTGAATTAGTCGAAATGTGGATTTTTAAGTTAATTTGTATAGAATTTTATACTTCCGAACCATGGACTCTGCCGAGTCATTTGGACACGGAAGATTTGATTCCGAACCATGGACTCTGCCGAGTCACCCGGACACAGAATTTGACGAAATTTTAAAGAATTTAATCCATATCGTTAATATGGATTTTTACCTTTTTATTTAATTTATTTTAAAAAGGTTGATATTTTCCAAACCGTAGATCCTGACGGATCATTTGGACATGGAATTTAATTTTTATTAATTTTTATTTTTTAATTATTTAATTAATTATTAATTTTAATCATAATTTTTATTATTATTCTTTTTTTTAAAATTTTTTTTTAATATTATTATTTTTAAATATATGTTTAAAAAGAATTGATTTGTATATTTTAGAATTATTTAATTATGTTTGTTTATTAATTTTAATAAAGAAAGGATAAAAGATTAACTTTAAAAAGAATAAAAATATGTTCCAAAAATAAAAAAAAAGGATGGGAACTTTTTGTTTAAAATTTATTTTTTTGTTATCCTTAAAAATAAATGGAATAAATTTAATTATTCTCATAAAAATAAAAATTTCTTCTTTCAATTAAAAGTGAAATAAATTTAACTACCTATAAAAAAAAGATAATTACATAAAGCAAATAAAGGACAATTAATAATAATAAAGTGGGGCTTTTTGGCCATCCACACAATAATTATAACAATAATAAAAATTAGCAAAGTTAGTAAAGTTAATTGTTAACAACAATAATAAAAGTTAGCCAAGTTAATTAAATTAATTGTTAACAACAATAATAAAAAGTTAGCCAAATTAATTAAATTAATTAATTAACAACAATAATAAAAAGTTAGTCAAGTTAATTAAATTAATTAATTAACAACAATAATAAAAAGTTAGTCAAGTTAATTAAATTAATTAACAACAACAATAAAAAAAAGTTAGTCAAGTTAATTAAATTAATTAATTAACAACAATAATAAAAAGTTAGTCAAGTTAATTAATTAATTAACAACAATAATAAAAAGTTATTCAAGTTAATTAAATTAATTAATTAACAACAATAATAAAAAAGTTAGCCAAGTTAATTAAATTAATTAACAAAGTTAATTAAATTAATAATAAGTAAATTAATTAATAATAACAATAATAATAAAAGTTAGTAAGTTAGTTGTTAGTTGTTAGTTGTCAACAATAAAAAAGGGTTAGTAATAATAACAATAATAAATAAGTAAAATATAAAAGGAAGGTTAGTAATTAATTAAACAAATAAAGATATTTGTTAGTTCTGCAGAGATCAAAAAAAAAGGTTAGTGACTTAAATGAAAGAAAATGAAAAGATAGAGGATGAAAGAGGGGTTTACCCTTTTAAAATTAAAATTTGAATTTTGAGAAACGGGGAAAACGAAAATCGCGACGCTGGCGGCAGGTGGGCAGGGGAGCAAGGGAGGAGGGGAAGCTCAGGCGGCCGGGGCGACGGCGGGCGCAGCGGGAGGAGACGAGGCGACGGCGGCGGGGTAGGGCGACGGCGGCGCGGCAGGAGGAGGAAGGAAAAAGGGAGGAGGCCGGAGGAGAAAGAGAAACGGGCAGCGGGCAAGGGTCGCGACGGCGGACGGCGGCGGAAGGCGACGGCGGGGGAGCAACGGCGACGAAGGGACGGCGAGAAACGGCGGTGACGGAGTGACGGCGAGGGAAAGGACGGCAGGGCGGAACAACGGCGTAACGGGAGGAAAAAGGTGGTAACGGCAAGGAGGATAACGGCAAACAGGGAAAGTTTGGGTCTTTTTTGAGTGAAGAAGCAGAGCCTAGGGACAAGAGCTGAAATTTTTGCCTTTTTTAAAACGGAGCTCTAAGTTTTCTTTCTATTTTTTTCTGTGTTCAGCAATGAATTTGGAGGCCTATTTATAGAGGAAGTTTGGCTGAACTGTTCCTAATTAAATAATAAAAATAATCAAAACTTATCTCTTAAGTTGGTAAAATGACAATTTCAGTCCTTTACGTTTCTTATCCTCTGGATAATTATCAGAAGCTTCTGATTTTGACAATTTTGTCGTTTTCTGTTAATTTGGGCCAGAAACGTCCGTCTGGCCCAAAATTGATGCGAAAAATTACCCAAAGCTCCTGAAACTTTCAGAATTTGTCAATTTTGTCAAACTTCTTTCATTTTTACTGAAATTTTATTTTTTTTCATATTTTATTTCAAACACATACATATTCACACATATATCATTTTAAATCAAATTTTCACAAAACAAAAATATATTTTAAACTAATTAAATTTTTTTTTAATAATAATAATAGTAATATATATTTTTTAAATTAATTTTTTTTTTAATAAATTTTTTTTAAAATTTTAAAACACCCGGACGAAATTGGGTGTCAACACTAAGTATTTAAGGGTAAGATTATTTTGCAGTAGTTTTAATGTATTGTTCTACATTATTCTTATATAAAATTATTATTTACTTTATTTCAAAAAAATATTATTATTTACTCAAATTACCTATTTACCGTGATTTATATTTTAAGATGTCCAAAATTGCCTAGAAAGTCACATAAATATTTTAAAATTATTTTTTAAACGTATTAAAGTGTAGGGTTTTAATAAATTAATATTTTCTAGCAAAATAATCACTTTATATAAGAATGATGAAAAAATGATCTAATTCTAAGATTTACTTTAATTAACTTACGTATTGTTCATTTTATATACATATAATCGAAATAATTATTATATTATAGACATGTAAAACTTCCTTAAAAAATAAAAGTGTATGATGTAATAAGTAAAAGTATCTAAATTAATATATAAAACTATCAATTATATGTTGCATATAAAATGGAAATATGTAAGTCATTTTTGCGATCATATTATATAGAGTGATTATTTATCTAAAATTATTAATCTATTAAAATTTTACACTTTAATATGTTTAAAAAATAATTTTAGAATATTTTTATGACTCTCCAGGTAGTTTTAGACTTTTTAAAATGTAAAGCTCAGTAAATTAAAATTTTCATTAAATAATAATTTTTTTGAAATAAAGTAAATAATAATTTTATATAAGAATAATGTACAACAATACATTAAAACTAATGCAAAATAATCTCGCCCTTAAATGCTTAGTAAGGTTTCTACACCCTCTTTTTATCACAATTGTCACCTTTTTGAAATTTCACCTAGGTGAAATGTTTATCAATAATAGAAAATTTAAATTTTCTAGTAATTATATAATAATTATTGGGAAATTATATTAAGTAAATACAGTGTCCACATTTGACAAGGGCATTATTGTTCATATACCAGTATGTAAGAGTTCATATAAATAGATTTTATTTTTTTAAGTATTCATTTTAATATTTACATGTTTTATTACTATAAAAATCTACAATTCTATAAAGACTATAATTTTAATTAAATAATAATTGAGCATTGTAAGTAAATTAAAATTATTGACAATATTATGGAAGGGGGTAAGTGAAGGATCTATTAAACTTAAGGGGGTAAAGGGGACAATTTCCAAACAGGAGGGGGTAAGTGAAGTATTCACTAAACCTCAGGGGTTTTTTTGAAATTCACCCTTTCTCAAATAACCAAACTATCTTTCTTTTTGCGACATGAACTTACTTAAATCATTACTTGGCTTGCAATTGTTGTTCTTAAGCTTAAAATAATTATTTCTTAAACTTACTTACCGTTGTGATCCACCATCAAGCCTTAAAAGATGGGGATGATAATTGGGTGAGTCGGGTCAAATTTGGGTCAAGCTATTCAGGTTTAAGTTTAATCGGGTTAGCATGTGTTTGGATCCATGTCGGGTTTAGGTTCGGTTATTTGAGTTCGGGTTGATTTCGGGTTGAGTAGATTTCGAGTTCAGGTTGAATCAGCCTAGGTTTATTTGGGTTCGGATCCAATCAGGTTGGGTTATCGGGTCTTAAACCAGATTCAACTTGATTGTTGAGTTTACTCGGTTCACTGATACATAAGCCGGAATGGCTGAAACGATTTAATTTTTTTGTTTAATTTTGATTAAAATTTAATTTAATTAGATATAAAAAAATAATGTAAAATTTATGAAGATATATTAATATATAATTTCTTTAATAAAATACTATTTCTGTGCCAAGTTTTTTATAACATTCACTATTTAACAATTAATTTATTATTTTTATTTTCAACATTTTAATATATAAATGAAAAATTATTATATTAAATAATAAATAAAGACTCTATAATTTCTAAATATATACTTTCTTAATTTTTTTTCTAACAAATAATCTCATTCTATATCCCATTTTCTTTGCTCCATTTAACTTTTTTGACTAATTTGACTTGAATTTATTTATATTATTGTTTATTAAAAATAAAAAATTTAAAAAATATATTTAAAAACTATAAGTATTGACTTATGATTCATGTATAAAATATTTTTATTTATATATTAAAATGTTGAAAATAAAAAATATAGATTAACTGTTAAAATATGAATAGTGCAAAAAATTTGAAACAGAGAGAGTAATATGAATAAATTCAATTCAGACTATTCAAAAAAGTCAAATATTCCAAAGAATATGGGACATAACAAGTATTTTAATTTTTAAAATCTAATTGTTCTTATCTCTCTATCGCTGTATCACCAAATCGTTTATTATAGCTTTCATTTGTTCGCACTATAATACAAAATAGATTAACAGAATAGAAGAAACTCATTCATATATATTAACTCATAAATTTTCTAAAATCTTTGCCAACTATATATTTTATGTTGATTTAAGTTAAAATTGGGTCTTATCGGGTTTAGTCATCGGATCATTTCGGGTTCGGGTCCGGTCGGGTTTGAGCTTGAGTTTTCTCGAGTTTCTCTTCAATCGGGTTCAGGTTCAAGTCGGATTAGGTGTAGTCAGATTTGGATCATTGACTTTTCTAATCAAATTAAAGTCAAATTATACTTAAATTCGGACGGATCAAATCAAGTCAAATTTTCAGGTAATATCAAAATTTGTCATCCATACTTAAAAAGCCATTACATTGTCCACTATCAGAGTCATGCACCGTCCAAACCGGTGGCAGTACTTGGAGAAGTTTGTGAGGATGGGGTTGGATAATGATACTGAAGCCTTGTGGGGCTAGCTCATTAAATGCAAAATAATCAATTCATTGATTTGCACTGATTTGAACAGCTATTGTGGTTCAAATTTGATGGGGAGAAAGATACCGTGAGACTGACGGCCGAAGGCCTACAAACCACAGCAAAGAGAAGGCAGAATGAGTCGACGACAACGAGAGGACATAAAAGGTGATGATGCCGTGATGAAGAGAATTGGATAAATTTATTTTCCATTTATTTTCTGTTTTTTCGCTTGATTTTCTTATCTTTTTTTTTTTAAAATTTTTCTTTGTACTTCTACCTGATTCTATTTTTTAGGTCCAGGTAGTTGTCCACCTAACGAAAATGTCTATCTTCAAATGTTGTTCTTTATCTAAGTTGTTCTAATTTTTTGATATTATATATATATATATATATATATATATATATCAAAACACTGCACTTTAAGAATCCTATACTTTTAAAATATTTTTTTTCAACAAATAAGTATTTTTATTAACTTTTTAGATTGGGTATGTTAAAAATTTTATGAAAAAATTATGGCCTAAAGCCCATTTTGGCCTCTGAACTTCGGCAACTCAGACCCTTAACCCCCCGAACTCTGACTCGGCTTCAATCGGCCTTCGAACTTTGAGAATCGGTACATTTAACCCCCTTGACCCACTTAAATACGGCACATGATGGCACATGACTGACATCCGTAACATAATTGTCTCTTTTGGTTATATTTATACTGAAGCGAAAACAATCCAAAAGATGAGTGGCTATTTATATTTTTGTCCACTCTATTGGAAAAAGCGTGGATCCTGGCGCGAAAATATTACGGTGTTGCCGCGAAAATATTACGGTGAGGGCGCTAAGACTGTTGTCGCTGAAGAAAAGACAAAAAAAAAAAAAAAGAGAAAGCTCGTCTAAATTGGGGACCATTGAAGTGATGAGTGAGTGCGTTTTTTGTGACATTTACACAGTGTAAAGGTTCCAATTCAGAACTAAAGATTCCTGTTCTTGAGTAGCCAGCCTCCTCACAACAAGTATAAAGGTAAGGATAAACAATATATGTTTCCAACTTTATGAGTGATTTAAAAATTATTTGCGATATAGCAAAGTAAATTGTGTTTGGCTTCATATAAAGTATAAAATTGAATTGGTTTGGTTGCAATAAAAAGGTGACCCACACAAATTTTGTTTGAATGCGATAAATGAGCAAGACTTTTGTAGTGGCTCCTCATTTTTTTATGTCATGTATATTAATATTAGGTTTTGTATGAATGCCCATTTGACAGCATCATTGGATGTGGCAATTGTAAATTTCATGTATATAGGTGTTTTGAAGGGCACTTTGTTCCAGGATATTCAAAAATTAACTAAATAAATCCATTGGATTTGGATATGACGAAGAACAAGCCTACAGAACCAATATTAAAACTTGTAATCCACATCTACGCTAATGACAATTTTTTTTCATGCAGATGGTTAAATTCAAAGTGAGCTTTTACTATGGGTGAGTCATGTTGCAACATCCGAATGTTAGATATATGGATTATTTGACATGTGAAAAAGAATTTGAAAGTGAGGACATGACTTGTTGGTGCTTCATGGATATGCTAAAAGAAATCGGGTATGATGGTAAAGATGTAAAGGCGATTTATTATTGGGTACCGAAAGTATCTCTTAGTAAAGTTTGAGGCCATTACATAATGATGTTACCATTATGGATATGGTAGGTTGTGCACTCAATGACGGGGGAGTTAAAATTTATGTGGAGCACACTATGCATGGATTAAAAAAGGACAAAAATTCACTTAACCAACCGAAGGCTAGCTGTACAGCAGAGGCTGAATATACTCATTTTAATGATGAGGTAGTTATAGGGTGTGATGAGCGAGTCAATCAATGGTTGGATGAGCATTATTTACAAGATGTCCAATTGGATTTTGAGGAGGAAGGCATGTCTAAGGGTGATTATTGTGAGCAAGAATCAGATGCAATTGATGATAGCAAGGATAGTGATGATGATGATGAGGGGGAGGATCAAAATGAAGCATTGCAAAAAGAACTAAACCACTTTGATGAGACAATAGGCGGAGTGGCTGATGAAGAGGTCTTAGATGGAATAGCCAAGGTGAAAAGACATTACGGAGGTGTTGACACCCAATTTCGTCCGACCTCTTCTTAAAAAAATTAGATAAAAAAAATAAAAAAAATAAAAATCAAATATTATTAATTAATTATTATACAAAGAGAGAATTAAGTTAAGTAGTTTTGGGGGAGGGGCATTTTGTTAATATCTATGTGTGTATATCCAAAAAATTAAAGTTCAAAAAAATTAATTATTATTATTATTAATTAATTAATTATTATTACTGAAAAACTTTAATTAAGTTAATTAGTTTAAAATACATTTTTGTTTTGTGAGGATTTAATTAAAAATGATATATGTGTGTATATATGTATGTTTGAAATTAAAAAAAAAACTCCATATAAAATGACAAAATTGAAAAGTTTGGGGTAAAAATGACAAAATTAAGAAGTTTTGAGAAAAATTGACAAAATCTGAAAGTTCCAGGAGCATTTGGTAATTTTTCACATCAATTTTGGGCCAGACTGACGATTCAATTTGTTTTAGCGTAACCGTACTCCCGAACTTTTGAACTTTCGCAAACCGTATTTTAAGTGTTCAATCGACCTGAGCGAAAACCGATTGGTGGCGACTCCCGAAATGACCCGCACGTTGCCACAGGAGGTCATGGTTTGGATAATCCTATTGCAGCGTTTATGTTTCCTAATTTTTGTTGGGATCAACAACAAACCATAGCTGATGATCATGATACTAATGATAGTGACACGGCTAGTCAAAACTCAAACGAGTTAGACAATTCTGATCTTGGTAGCTTTGTGTTAGAAACAGAAGAAGATGGCGGGAACATTGTGGGAAGGAGGAAGAATCATTTTCAGCGGTATGATCCAAATTCCTCCAATGTTAGTTTCTCCGTTGGCCTAAGTTTCACTAATCATTAAGAGTTTAAAGAGGCTTTGTTGAAGTATTGTGTTACCGAGAAGAGAGACTTTGATTATGTGAAAAATGAGCCTTCAAGGATAAGGGTGAAGTGTAAGTCGGTAGATTGTCCATGGATATTGTTTGCTTCAAGAGAGAAATTCCAAGGCAAGATATATTTCATGGTAAAAACGCACAAGAAGAAGCATATGTGCAATCACGTGTATAAGATTTCAAAAATTACAGCTCCTTGGATTGCAAAAAAAATTGAAGTATTTCTTGCTAAACATCCAGAATTAAGGCAAAGTTTTCTACAGGAAACTATCTGGCAGGTCTTGGGGATTAAAGTCTCAAAAAACATATGTAAAAAGGCGAAAGCAAGGGTTAGAAATAAGTTGGAGAAGGATGTTGAACATGAGTACGCCAAATTGCATGATTATGCAAAAGCTTTGGTTGTTTCGAATCCAGAAAATAATGTAGACATTGAAGTTGAGCATAGAGGTCCTGGAATTCCACCTTATTTCAAAAGATTCTACGTTTGCTTTGCCTCCTTAAGGAAAGCATTCTTAGAAGGATGTAAAAAGTTTTAGGGCTTGATGGTTGTTTTCTAAAAGGGGTGGTGAAAGGGCAATTACTGACTGCTGTTGGAAAGGATGCAAACAATCAAATGTTTCCATTGGCATGAGGAGTTGTTGAGGTGGAAAGTACTTCGTCATGGACATGGTTTCTACAGCACCTAAGAACGGATCTCCAAACCACAGATGGTTCCTATTGGACTTTTATGTCAGATCAACAGAAGGTAATTATGATTCTTAAAGTTTTATGTGTAATTATTGCTAAAATAAAAGGCATTGCTGCACATAAATATATTTACATGCACTTGTCCAGCTAGCATTGATATATTGACATACACTTTGTAGGGACTTTTAAATGCTGTTAGAGAAATTTTCCCAAAAACTGAACATAGGCTATGTGCTAGACATATCTATGCTAATTGGTATTCAAGTTTTCGAGGTGAGGATCTTAAGCTTGCATTCTATGCTATAGCAAAGTCTCCAAATGAGCCAACTCTGAGAAAAAGGCTAGATGAGATAGAAAGAAAGAAGGCTAGGGCTAAAGATGGCATATTACGTGTGGATCCCAAGCTGTGGTGTAGGGCATATTTTTCATATGTTTCCCAATGTGATAGTGTTGATAATAACACTTGTGAGGCCTTCAATTTTATTTTGATTTCTTCACAGAGCAAACCTATTATCTCTATGTTAGAAGAAATCAGAGGGTTTGTGTTTGAGAGAAACATGAAAAATAGGACATTTGCAAGCAGGTGGACCGAAGACTTTGGTCACTTGATCTTGAAAGAGTTAAGTGAACATGTTAGAGATAGTGTTCCTTGGAGAGTCATGTGCAATGGAGATGAAGGATATCAAGTTAGTCTTGGGAGATCCCAATATGCAGTTAACTTAAGACTTAGAACTTGTAGCTGTAAAGGTTGGGATATTAGTGGCATACCTTGTGTTCATGCTACTGCTGCAATTCAAGATAAAAGAGATGACCCCAAGAAGTACCTAAGTGATTGGTACAAGAAAGACATGTTTTTAAATGCTTATAAGTACTCTCTTGAACCAATTCCTGGGGAAGAATTTTGGGAAGATAGTCAGTATGGCATTCTTTTAGCTTCAATATTCTCGAAGTCAAAGCCTGGGAGGCCTCGTAAACAAAGATTCAAATCCAGGAATGAACCTAAGAAAGGGAAGTCAAAGCTTTCAAGGCATGGAAGAGAAATGCATTGCAAAAATTGTGAGAAGGTTGGTCATAACAAGAGGTCTTGTGGAAAAGAGTGTGATGTTCCTCTTGTGTGATACAACGAACTACACAGGTATGAACCTACAAAATTTAACATTTTTCATTTACTTTCTTTCCTCTTTTTTAACCATTTTTTACTTCTTTTGTATATGCTTGATTATGCATTCTTTGTCTTTTGTTTTGAACATTTTACCATTGTATAGTGCCCTTCAACACAAGATGAAACTACCCAATTGAGATGCCCAAGTACCCAACCTCTTGCTTTGCATCAGAGAAAGAGAAAAAGGGTTAACAATGGAAGAGAAATTGGTGTCTATACTCAACCAACTGTGAGTAAGTTGTTTATTGGTTTTGTTGTTATGTATACAATAGCAGCCTGGTCAACGAAACTTGGAGTGTTTCCATCTGGATTATGATGCAAGGCTTTAGTAGTTAATGGGAAATGGTATGCCATATTATATATGTGATAATAATAATCTCAAGGGTATATTCTTGCTCATCTTGTGAATATAGTTAATTAATGGATATGATGCTTCAACAGGTTTCGTTTTGTACAAAGCTGCCAAAGGAAGGGTATCAAGTTGCAAATGCGGGTGCAAGGTTGTCCATGGAAGGATCATTTTGGTTTGAACCATTTTGTAGATCAGACTACTTACTGATATACACTTAATCTTCTCTTAACACCCTTACATTTTTGTATGTCAAGGATGTCTGAATAGCTCATTTTCATAATGAAGTTAGATTATAATTTATAATGAAATTAGACTATAATTTTTGTCTATATCGTGTTTTTGCTGTTCTGCCCTGTTAATTTCCATGTGTATCGTGTTTTTGCTGTTCTGCCCTGTTAATTTCTGTCTATTGCTTTTAATTTCCGTGTGTATCACTTTTTTTTTGTTCATACGTCTCTAAGCTTACTGTCTATTGGGATATTGGTCATAGTTTAAGAGTCTAGTTTAAGTATAAAAATTTTGGGCTTTTATCTTGAATTTGTTCCTTCTTCCTGGGTTGTCAGTGATTTTGTTATTTCGACATTTTCTTTGATTTTTGGAATTAGTTGTTGTTGTTTTTTCTTCTTTTTCCCTAGTTTTCTATGTAATTATGAGTGTTTCTATATACTTGTTGTGAGAGAGGGAGAGTGAAAGAGGGGTTGATGTAGTAGTAAAAATGTAACCCAAGCAGTTTGCAGTAGAAAACTCTGTTGAGCACAATCTCTATCAGTAATATACACCTACTAATACCAACAGTAGGATGGTTACAGTTACTAGAGTATTAAGATTACAAAATACACAGCGGCCTCAAATATTTGCAACAATAGCTGAAAATCAAGTTCATTCCATTTAACCATAACCGACAATGTTACAATAAGCATTACAGACCTTCCTAAATACAACTTTTACTAAGAAAGCTCACAAGCAACACAATAAGTAGGACCCAAACAACCACCCAAATACACTTAACATATCCCCTTATTTCGCTCAAACAACTTTGTATGGAGGAAAAAGAAATATCACTTTCTTCCCCTGTTCTTCTTGCCACCAAAGCCTCTTTCAATTGCAATTCCAACTTGGCAGCTTTATGTTCCATCTCTTGCACCCTAATACATTGCTCAAAAATTGTAGCCTTTGCTTGAAGCGGGAATGGGTCATCAATCCATTCCCAAAAGTCACATTTCCTGTCCTGTAAGTAAACAAGCAAAAACCAGTCCACAAAACTCAATGTATTATTCTTATTACATTCCAATTGAGGTGCAAACAGAACAAAACAGAGATAAAACAGAGTAACATCTTTTTTGCGGCAAACATAGGCAGCTCAAAAACCACTACCAGACAAGCAATAAAACGCAGACAAAAGCTCGGGTTCAAAACACAAAGATGCTTTTAATACAACAAAAACTCAAATAGCCCATAATCGAATACATATCAAAACGTATTTCATACAACATTTTCATGCACTTATGCCTTCAATCCTTGAACCCAGCTATACCCAAAATGCCGAACACAATTAGCCCTACAGCAAAAAAACCTCCCAATATTCAACTGAAAAATGGAGGAAAAACTAGTGCGATAGCAAATTGAATTTGATGAAATTTACAAAATCAGACAAAAAGAACAATTAACACTCACCTCATTAGTATAATTTCGACACCCATAAAACCTTCGCCCAATGTTTTGCCCTTTCTTAGTTGTCCAGCTTTCCGCCTTCAAATTACACTTACAGATCGGGTAATCTTTGCCTTCACCCCTCGCCCTCGCAACAAACCTAGACGAACATGTAGAATTGACGTTCATTGTGAAGGATTTTGCAAGACTACAGCTAGGGTTTGTGAATGAAACCCGAACCCTCTTTTGCTTAACTGAAACTTGACTCCTGTGAGTCTGAAACCCAAGCAACAACTGCTTTTATATTCAAATAGAGTGAACAAAAGTATAAATAGCCATTCATTTTTTGGATTGTTTTCGCTTCAGTATAAATATAACCAAAATGGACAATTCTGTTACGGATGTCAGTCATGTGCCATCACGTGCCGCATTTAAGTGGGTCAAGGGGGTTAAATGTACCGATTCTCAAAGTTCGAGGGCCGATTGAAGCTGAGTCAGAGTTCGGGGGGTTAAGGGTCCGAGTTGCCGAAGTTCAGGGGCCAAAATGGGCTTTAGGCCAAAAAATTATTACGTACCATTTGGCAGGTTCCTTTATTTTTCTTCTCTTTGAGATCCCCTAGATATTAAATGTAGTACTATGTAATTGATATATAATACTTCCTTCATCTTGTAAAACTTGATCCTTTTACCTTTTTTCTTTAACTAAAGTTTGACTTAAATATATTAAAATTAATTTGTATTGTAAAAATTTTTAAAATTTATATTTATAAACTAGAGTATTTAAGGTACCAATTTTATATAAAAATTTTATATTTTTATAAGAAATTTTGAGAGAAAGAAAATTATAAATTAATTATTCTGAATAGTAAAAGAGACAAGCTTTACGAGGCAAAGAGAATATATAGTATATGTGTTGCTAGAAAAATAATTATAGAATGATGTATATTTATATAATATGGTGAAAGTTAGTTTTCAACATAAAAACAAATTAACTAAAATATATTTTTCATTAAAAATGATACTCCTATATTTAAACTAACTGTAAAAATTACTAAGACATTAACAAAAAATTAACATTAATTAGAACATAAATTTAGAAATTAATCTGAAGCTAAAAAAATATTATTAAATATATTATATATTTAGGGAAAATTGGATTAGAGTTAACCTGATATGAATATTGGGACTGATTTGCACAATTCTGAAACCTTCATGGGTAATCAGAGCATTTCGCCCACCAGCTTAACAGATCCAGTGACCGAGTTCACTATTTAGGGTGCAAAGTATATATCTTTCAGAAATACAGTTGGTAATTGTAGGTTAACACAAACCTTAGGAGGTTTCTGAAATTTCCCGTAAAACTCCCCATTTCACTTCAAAGTTCAAACTCATAATTTCTAAAAACATCTCTAACAGCTTTTTTATTTTGTAGTTTTTTTTTACTTTAAGGAATATAAAGCCATTTTTTACTCAAACAACTTCTCCATCCTATTTTCTAAAATAAGGAATGAGATGAAAGAGAAGATTGCATTCCCCATTTTCATAGAAACTCCAAAAAAATTTTGGGAATGAAAAATAATACTTCTTCTGTTTCGTAAAAGTTGTCCCATTTACTATTCATAACAATTAATTTATAATTTTATTTCTTTCAAAATTTCTTATAGAAATATAAAATTTTTATATAAAATGGTACCCTAAAGACTCTATTTTATACATATACTCCCTCCGTCCCATATATTTTGCTCCATTTTCTTTTTTGGGTAGTCCCAAAACACTTGCACCATTTCCCTTTTAAGTAATTTTTTACATTTCATTTCCTATTATATCCCTCATTTGCCAATCTTCTCTCTCACCCACCCTTCCTCTCTCTCTCTCTCTCTCTCTCTCTCTCTCTCACCTTCACCAATTTCCATTCTTTCTCCCCCTCCAGCGTGGTTCCACTGTGAATCGGCGACGAGGCGATGAAAGCTCGACTGACGGAGGTGATCGACGACGGATGCGCAAAAGACTGAGGTGCAACCGATGGATGCGGAGAGGACGACGCAAATGAGGCCGGCGAATCGACGACTAGGTGACGCTAATCGGTGACGATGGTGACACGAATCAACATGAATCAAGGCCGGATAACAGGGATTGACTCGAATTCAGGCCAGAGGGGAGGTCGAAGAGAAGCAAGGCACAACGAGCGAGATCGGGGAGAGAAGCGAGAATCGTGCGAAATGGGAGCAAAGCGAGGCAAGGTGATGAGCGGCGGCGAGACGAGGAGCGGCGGCAAAGAGAGGCAAGGTGATGAGCGGTGGCCGACGAGAATCGAGGCCAGATGGAAGATGAGGATGAAGTCTGTGGCAGAGACGTGGGGTTGGAGGGGCAAAATTGGAAAACGTTCGAAAACAGAACCCAGGCCTAAAACTATGTACAGAACAATTGGAGCAAAATTAAAGGGACGGAAGGAGTAATTTTTTTGAAAAAAATATAGTACAAATTAAAATTAATATACTTAAGTCAAACTTTAGTTAAAAAAATTAAAATAGTCATTCTTTGTGAAGCGGAGGTAGTAAATTTTTACGTTTTGTACAATATTTAATTATACAACAATTAATTCATATTTTTTTCTTCCAAAATTTCTTATAGAAATATAATTTTTTTTATGAAAATGGTACCTTAAACACTCTATTTTATAAATATAATTTTTTTATTTTTTTATAATATAAATTAATATCAATATATTTAAGTCAAATTTTAGTCAAAAAGGTAAAAGAGTCATTCTTTGTAAAATGGAAGGAATAATTTTTTACATTTTCAACAATATTTAATTATACAATAATTAAACTAGTCATTCATTTGAATTTACTTCAAATCTATAACATTTAATTGTTATGTAATAAATATAAAATTCTAAAAAATAAAAAAATTATTAAAATTAGAATAAAAAAATTATAGAAATTTTAATTTTTACTTCCCCCACTTTATAAAAATTTTAGAGTAAAAAAATTATAGAAATTTTGATTTTTACTTCCCCCATTTTATAAAAATTTTAGGGAAGCTCTTAAAAATACCTGATTAAGGAAAAAGAAAAGAAGAACAAGTGATTTGATTTCTCACCCGTGGACCACTATTTCGGAACATTTTTGTCATGGACAATAATTAAACATCTCCCTCGAGGCTCGAGCTGAAAAAGAGGAATCTGAATTTCCTTAGTACGGTCAGTTTGACTGGACTTTGGTGCCCAAATAGTTAATGAGCGGCGGAGGAGCATTCATTTGTCCTCCATAAAATTAACGTGATTACCTCGATTTTCAGTCAACAGATTAATTTACCAACGAAATGACTACTGTATTAGTAGGGTCATACTACCACTAATGTACGTACAATCATTAGTTTATATTATGTGTTACTAAATGTAGATTCCTTTCATATGAAGATAATTAGTTTTTAAAATAAAATAAAATTAGCTAAAATATATTTTTTTGTAAAAGATGATATTTCTCTATTTCAATTAATTGAAAAATAAATACAATATTAAAAAGTGAATATTACTATTAATCACATGCATAAACTTGGTTTTATAAACATAGAAATGTATTATATATTTAGAAACTATTAATACATTTATAAACTTATAAATTATTCAGAAATTAAAAAACTATTAGAAATATATTTTATGTTTAAGAAAAAATGAATTGTATGTGACATGAGATAAATATTGTAGTTGATTAGCATGATTTGTAGATCTTATTGCACAATCAAGACATTTGGCCTACTAGTACAATATACAAACTGACAAAGGCATATATTCAATGGCAAAATGTCAATTTTTGAAAGTAAAAAGGGCAAGTATATGTTAGACTAAATCTCGAGGTTTTGTAAATTTTTTTTTAATAAAAAATGTTAAAAATAAGGTCATTATACTTTTTTTTTAATCCAAATTCTTACTTAAAAAAAAGAAAAAGAAAATAAAAATAGTTGTCAAACATATTTTCACCAGAAAACTGAAAAAAAAAAAATAGAAAACTTTACCAAACAATCCTTTAATGTTTAAATTCAATCACCCACTCTCCCCTAGTAACCTGCCTCTAATGTCCCACAAACTAAAAAAGCATAAAAAGAAACGGTAAAAAAGGCAGATTTGCCACTAAAGTACAAAGGTAGACTAGTTTTGTCATTGAACTTTTTTTTATAGACAATTTTGACAATAATCTTTTTGAAAAGTGAAAAATTACTATCAATGTTTTATATTTGGAGCAAATCTAGTCACCGTCTATTAAAATTGTTTAATGTGGCAAATGTGAAAAAATAAAAAAAATGCTTGTTTAAATTCTAAGCTTCCTTTTACCTAACACATTGGCTCCTAAGTTTCTCAATCTATCATTTTTACTATTTTCTTCGCTCTAGCAAATCCATATAATTTTTTCTATTCAAAACTGAAATCCCAAAAAAATTTTAACCATAAAACATACCACCCACTTGAAATTCAACCAAAAACCATCATTCATTGAGAAAAATACCCTTCTCTTGAGTGCGCGAATGGTCATTTTGCCATTGGCTGACAGAGCGAAGCAAATCTTGAGAGTAACCATGCACTTGTTCAAATTCATCTTGAACGAGGAATTATCAGTAGTCATTGCCGAAACTCTAAGGATTGCCGCCACGATCTCAAAGCTTAAGCAGTTCCCGATTCCGACGCTGCCTCGATCTTTGGATGATTTCAAACCTTGAGCAGTGCCTGATTTCCGGACGAACACACGACAGGGGGATGAGTTCGGCGAGAGAGAAAGGCAGATGAACAGAGACCCAGGTGAGAGAGAAGGGCAAATGGATACTCAGGTGAGTCTAGACACAGAGAGGGATGGGTTCAGCGAGGAGAAAGGGCAACAAGGAGAAAGAGAGAAATTGGCGAGGAAAGAAATCGACGGGGAGAAGTAGAGAAATCGGTAAGGAGAAATTTGTGGGTTTGTAGAGAGAACGAAAGAAAGTTTCCGGTGGCATGCGTGGGTGGGGGCGGTGGTGATGAACTTGGCTCTAGGATAAACATGGGGTAAACCATTAGATGCAAAAGTAGGAGCCAAAGTTTTTACGAAAGAATGTTAGGATAGAAAACCAAATATTTTATCTTTTTGTAGAGTGTAGAATATATTAGATGCAAAATAAAAAATAAAAAATGGAGACTAAAGGTTAGTCGTTATCCTTAGTAGTTGCTATTCAGTTGGAATTGGAAACAAAAAAGTGTTTTTTTTTTCACGATTGCTTGGCAACTGACTATTTCAGTGGCTTACTTTGCAGTCACATTTCAGTTGTAAATTTTCTTAGATTAGATTGCAAATCACTTTTCAGTCAATTTTTTTTGTCCCAATCTAATTACAGTCGCCCTTTCAGTGGTTAAGTTGATTCAGGGATTTATGGGGTTTGGAGTTTTTTTAGAGTTTAGGGTATATGTATTGGTATTGTTTTAGGGTTTAGGGTCTTGGATTTTTTTTTAGGATTTAGGGATTTTAAGGGGTTAAGGATTTTAGATATAGATTTTGGGTTTAAGATTTTTATTATTTTGTTTGGGGTTTGAAATAAGTGTTATAGAATTATCTAGATAGGGTTATTTGGGTATATTGAATTAATTCAATATTAGGGTTTCAGGGCTATTTAGGGTTAATTTGGAGGTTTTTTATGGTTTAGGGATTAAGAATTTTTGCACGATTCAGGGATATAGAATTAGAATTTAGGGTTTTTAAGGGTTTAAGGTTATTAAATTATAATTATTAGAGTATTGAAATTTAGGGTTTAGGATTTGTATTTAAGGTTTAGGTTAATGGTAGATCAGGTTTAGGGTTTAGGGTATAATTAGGATTTGGGGTTATGATTTAGAGTTAAAGATAGTTAAATAGCTAGGGTTTAGGGTTTTGGATATTTTAGGGTTTGTATTTAGGGTATAGGGTTTAAGATTTAGGGTTAATGGTATATTATGTTTAGGGTTTAGGATTTATGAATATAGAAATAGCTAGGGTTTAGTGTTTTGGGTCTTAGGGTTAAGGGATATAGAATTAGAGTTTAGGGTTTTATATCTTAGAGTTTAATTAGGGTTTAAGATTAATGCTTGTTAGGTTTGGGGTTTAGGCTTTAGGGTTTAAGGGTATAGAATTATGGTTTAGGTTTTAGGGATATAGAATTAGAGTTTAGGGTTTAGAGATATGTGTCATATGGTATAATGTATGTATCATATATATTTTAATGTATCATATGTATCATATATAATAATATATATATATTTGATATATATCATACATATAATAATAATAATAATCATATAGATTATTATTGTTATTAAATATGTGATATTATTATTATTATTATTAATGTAATTTACACATCTTGTATTAAAAGTCCATATATCATACAACCTAAGCCAACTTAACATTAACTATATATACACTCATATATCCTCATTTTACTCTCATCTCCATCTCTCATCTCTCTCAACCCTTTCACTCTCATCTCAATCTCGTCTCTCACTTTCATCTCTCATCTGCATCCGCATTGCTGTCTGACTAGTCCATCTGCATCGCCCGTCAACCATGCCTATCCGCATCACCGTTCGCCTTGCCTGTTTCTCGCAGTTTCTCACCTTACCCAATCGTCCACATTGCCGTTTCTCATCTTGCCTGTCCACCTCACCTCCTAAATTGCCGTCCTCCTCATTGTCACCTCTTCGACTTGCTCCTCGTTCTTCGCCGTCGCTTCCTCAACCTCTACCTCGACTTCACTGCCATCCAACTCTGTCTCTTCTGTAGCCTCACCATCGTCGCCTTAGTCTCCTTAGCCTTAGCCCCAGTGTCCTCCACCTCATCCACCTCGATCTTCTCCAGATATAATTTTTAAAATTTTTGAATTGTGATTTTTTAATTTTGTGACTTTTTGAATTTTATATTTTGGTATACTTGTTAACTTTTATATTAATATAAACATAGTTTATTTTAATTTAATTTCATTATTTCATTATTTTATTATTAATAATTAAAATAAGTTAATATTCATACCAATTTAATGTAACAATCAATTTAATAACAAATAAAATAAACAATCAATTAAATTAAATAATATTAATTAAATAAAAATTATATTAGATAATAATATATATTTTTAAATACTAAAATCCTAATATAGCGACTGAAGTAGTTAGTCGCAAGGTTTAGGTCGGCCCACAATATTTTCGGCCGATTCTTGGCTAAGAGTTTTAGTTATTTTTTGTAGTCAAGATTTAGTCGTGAAAAAATTGTAATTTGAAAAAATGCGACTGTCATCCACAGTAGTGAAATAGTCACTTCTAACTAATATCGTGACTGAAATGCGACTGAACTTTCAGTAAAAAAATTTACATCGGTGTTGTAGTGGCATGGGTGGGAGCGGTAGTGTTGAACTTGGTTCTAGGATAAAGATTGGATAGATTTAGTTAAAGATGGTGTAAATCATTAGATGCAAAAGTTAGGGGCAAAGTTTTAATGAAAGAATGATATGATCAAAAAACAAATATTTTCTCTTTTCTGTAGAGGGGGTAAGTGTAAGTTAGTTTAGGTGTTTTAACAGATGCTAATGGTGAGGGTAAGTGTATGAATTTTAAGCTTTTGAGGTGGTAATTAAGGGTAGGTTTCTAAGAAATTGGGGATAAAACTGTAGGTTCAACCAAATCTATGGGGGTTTTGGTAATTTTTCGTTTTGTTATTTAACTTTTTCTATCAAGCTAATCATTCTCCCTTCATGTTGTGCTCCCTGACGTCTATAGGTTCATACAGCCCATAGACAGATAATTTGGACAAAAAATTAGTCGGACGTTCAAAGCTTTTCTGGACCATTCACTTGATCAATTCACACACCGTTTTCCCCGGAGAAGAAGAAAACGTATTATGATTCAACGTAGCTATAGTCGATCTAATTAAACATGGGAAAATTACAAAAATCTCTTATGATTTGATCTAACTTACACTTTATCCCTCCTATTTTAAAAAACCTACACTTTATCCCCTATTTACTTTACAGTATTTGACAGCAACTTCTGAAATTCTAATTTGAACTGTCTGATAACAATATTTCACTAATTTTAAGATTTTTTATATTTTTTTTATAATCAACCAACCATTAAAAAATTTTGATATGTATTTACAGGAATAAAAATACATTTATAAAAAAAATTGATAATTTAAAATGTTTATTAACTATAAAAAATATTAAAGAGATTAAAATTACTAGAAGATGACTATCATATAATTTAAATACAGTTTTAAAAATTATTATAAGATAATGTAAAAAATATAGGGAACAAAGTATAAATTTATAAAACTAAAAAGGACAGATTGTAGGATAAGGCATTCCTCAGGATAATTGTATGTTTCCAATTAAACATTCAAAGACAATACCTCAGTTCCTAAAAGAATCGAAAAGTAAAGTCAAATGTAAGCAAGCACATGCCGTCCCCGGTCGATCTTCTATATATACGCAGTTCCAGTTTTCTTTCTTCCTCAACAACTTCCCAGAATCAGCGAAAAACGCAGTCTTTAAAATCTCGTCGTCACCAATGCCGAGAAAAGGTATGGGAAGCATCTGCCTGTGCCCCAGCACGCCGTCGTTTTCCTTCGACCGCGATTCCTCCTCGTCCGTCTCCTCTGCGACGTCCCCGGCTTCATCGACCGTCGACCAGACGATCGAAGCCGCGGCGCTGATCATCGGAAAATGGAACCCGGAGGCTTCGTCTTACGCCAGAGTCACGTCTTTGTTCTACGAGAGCAAAACAGAGGCGAGGCAGTTTATCGAATCCGTAGCCAATCTGCAGAAAGCGATGCATCAGTTGATCGGACAAAGTCCGGCTGCTAGTTCGGGGAAGCTCGCTCAAGCTCAGAATCTTATGCAGATCGCTATGAAGAGGCTCCAGAAGGAGTTTTACCAGATTTTGTCCACGAATCGGGCTCAACTGGATCCTGAATCGGTGTCCACCAGATCGGGCTCAACTGGACCATCTACCCGGTCCAGCTCGTCGACGGATCTTGACGTCGAGGACGCGCCGGAACTCGTCGCCGGTGATTCCAGTTTTGAGGTTGAGGAGGTTTCATCCGCCGCCATGGACGACCTCAAGTCCATCGCCGAGTGCATGATCGCCTCCGGATACGCCAAGGAATGCGTGAGCGTTTACAAGGTGATCCGGAAATCGATCATCGACGAAGGAATTTACCGGCTCGGGGTCGAGAGAATCGGTTCTTCTCACAGGAACAAGATGGAGTGGAAAACTCTAGAATCGAAAATCAAGAACTGGATAGAAGCTGTGAAAATCTCCATGAAAACGCTCTTCATGGGAGAGAGAATCCTGTGCGATCATGTCTTTGCTTGCTCCGATTCCATCAGAGAATCCTGCTTCGCCGAAATCTCCAAAGACGGCGCCTTGCTCCTCTTCGGGTTTCCGGAGCTGGTGACCAAGACGAAGAAGAAACCGCGGCAGGAGAAGATATTCCGAGTGCTCGACATGTACGCCGTGATATCGGAGAACTGGGCAGATATCGGGTGGATCTTCTCGTTTGAGTCGACCTCCACCGTCCGGTCACAGGCGCTCAACTCTCTCATTCGACTCAGTGAATCCGTCCGCTCGTTACTGGCCGAGTTTGAGACGGGTATCCGGAAAGACTCGTCCAAATCGGCAAGTCCAGGAGGCGGTGTTGATTCTCTGACGGTCCACGGGATGATTTTCCTCTCCCTGCTCGCAGACTACGGTAACATCTTAGGTGACATTTTCTCGAACTTTGTCCCGCCGGAGAAACCATCATTGCCAATATCATACTTCGAAAGTCCAGGTTCCGACGACTCCGCTGCGACGCCGATTTCTGGGCGGTTGGCAATTTTCATCTTCGTGCTGCTGTGCAAGATAGAGGGCAAATCGAAGCGCTGCAACAACGACGCCGTTTCATACCTTTTCCTAGCGAACACTCTACAACACGTGATCTCTAGGGTAAAATCATCGAACCTAAGCTGGTTGCTGGGCAAGGAATGGCTCTTGAAGCACAAGGCGAAAGTGAGACAATTTACAGAGTGTTACGAGAAACTAGCTTGGGCTCCGGTTGTTTCGACGTTTCCGGAGAACCCAGTGGAGGCGCTTTCTCCGGCACCGGTGAAGGAAATTTTCCGGAGATTCAGCTCGAGCTTTGAGGATACTTACAGAAAGCAAAGCAGGTACGTTGTTCCGGACGGCAAACTTAGAGAGGAGATGAAGAGTTCCATAATGAGAAAAATCGTGCCGGCGTACCGACTGTTCTACGATACGCACAAGTCGTTGGCCGGCGGAGACAGGAACTCTGATTCCGTTGTTAGATTTAGCCCCGAAGATGTTGAAACTTACATTTCGGATTTGTTTGGCTCGAAGATTTCCGGGAGCTCGTCCCCTGGTGCCTCTTCGACGGCCTTTCTCACCGCCAGCACGCACGTTCGCCGTTGAGATTGTGATGGATGAGTTCCGATTCCCGGGCAGAGTCCTCTAAGAGTAGAGTGATAGACCAACTTAATTAACGGGGTCGTCATGTAAGGACTTATAACGGCTTCTTTTAATGTTATTTATATGATTGGCCCTTTCAAGTTTCTGACTAGTTATTTGAGGGACCTATATATTTTTCTTGGCTTAAATGCAGAACTGTATCCCGAAATTTGCCTACTAGATTACTTAAAGTCCTAAAGAATGAACCGACATAACTCAAAACTTGTACTTATGAATTTAGATGACTTGATCAGTCAGGTAAAGTCATGCATTCGGACACTGTTTGCCACCTTTTGATCAATAGCTGATAGACTTGGTCATAGTGCCGATCGTGAAAATACTCAAACGATAGCAAATGGAATCCGAATATATGACTTCACTTGACGAACTAATTCACCTTATGGATTGAACTACCTTAAACTCAGAAGTACGAGTCCTAAAGCCCTTAAGTGATCCAATAGGCAAAGTTGGAGGTATTGTTCTCATAATTTCTTGACCGAATTTAATTGCACTCAACATGAATCTAAAAAATTTATGAGTCAATTTGTTTTAACTTAAGTCAATTGACTTATTTTTACCTTTATATTTTCTTTCTTGAAACCAATTTTATTTGAAAACTAATCTTATGTAGATGCAATAATCCATTTGAAAATAAATTTTCATGATATTTTTAATTTTTTATGATTTTTTAATGTCTTAAACTAGAAAAATTCATAAAAATTTAGTAAGATTAGAAAAATTATATTTTCAATGGATTCTTGCAACTACATAATATTGACTTTTAATTAAAATTAGTTTTGAGTAAAAAAGATATAAGAATAAAAATAAGCTATTTTGATGTCAATTGACTTAAGTCAACATAAAATTAAAAAAAATAAAGATATGTACTTCTGATTAAGAGCGTAGTCTACACGTTTTTAAATTTTGAATTTCTTTAGCAAAAAAGTCTTTTGGATTCTTTTATACTCTTTCCATAAAAACTTTGTTGCATTCGTTTTGCCATTAAATAATATATTAATTATTCAGTGCACTATTATTTTTAATTTTTAGTAATTATTAATTCAATTTGTTAGTTGAGACTAGCCTGTACTTTAAGATGTCCAAAAAAAAAAACAATTTCCTAGTCACAATCCTATTCCAATTCTATCATATCATCGATTTTATTAAGTTTTGACAAGATTATATGGATCTGAGTAGTGGGACCCGACAAGCATACAATCTAGATTGCACTTAATAACCTTGCGCTTCGGCATACCTAGTAAAAAAAAACTAAGCACAAATTCTCATTACGTCACCTACTTGTTTGACAGGGACAGTCAGAAAGGATGAGGGAAAATAGATACTTTTATAATCCATAGTGTGATATCCCTTACCCATAGGAGGGCTACAACCTTAATTAAAAGGTCGCTTTCCGGGATCTTTAACCCAAGTTCCAAAAGTCATGAGGAAAGAGTTTACTTATTCTCTTGCCATTTCGAAGATCTTAGTTGCTTGATGGTTAATTAATAAATCTTTGACGCAAAACAATTAAATCAAGCATTTAGAAGGAAACATTTTACAGCTGCACTAGAAAGCGTTTCATAAGACTTGCCAAATAAATCCATAAAAATTAAAATACACTGTTTTGACTTACAAGCAACACTTAATTTAGTACACCATAGCTACTTGTGTACATAACTTAAGCAAATTAAACATTTAATTATACACATAAATGTCCAGCCGAGAAATCCCAGCCATTACCATTTGCCACTTGTTACTAGAGGCAACTCTAGTAACACACAACCAAGATCAATGACCAACTTGGGCTCCCACCTGGAAGCAACTAGCTCCAATGGTACTACTTAGCCCCGGCCTCCCTGTGCTCAACATTAATTTCTTGGCTAACAAGTAAACAAAGCAGCCCTTAGGTTAGTAAACATAGCATGACCAACACTTAAGTAACCATTAACAATGAGTATATATATACAATATATAGACCTGCAAACACAAAATAACTTAGCACTAACAACCCTCAGGCGTTGCTAGATACCTACATCAAAAGCATTTATTGGAGGGTCAGTTCCACCAACAAATTAACCATAGACTATGGGCAGACGCATGTGGTCCTAACCTTTTAGGAATTTCTTCCTACATTTAGTGACCACACAAATATATATAAATTAATAAGTCTGTGTATCACACAGGCTAAAAAACCTAATGTATTATGAAATACCAAATTACCAATTTTTAGTTATTATTTCACGTTAATTCCTGCCCTATTGTTTTTTTTTTCCTTTACCGGATTAAATCAATTTACATGTAACAATTATTTCAAATAAATTTTTTAAATTCTAATTTAAACTATTTAATAACTATCTTTCAGTTAATTTAATCTATATAATACTAATTTTTAGTAATTAATGAACAACTTAAACTATTATTTTTTTCTCTTCTAAATAGAAAAAAATAATAATATAAATTTTACATTGAATTTTAAAAATTATTGTACGATTTAAGTTTACAGGAAGGCAATTAGCAGCAAGAATAAATTATAACTTCAAAAGTTGATGCCTTACAGTTACTGTGATGTAACTGATTCCATTTAGTTGGGAATTAAGATGAACCACTTTTAATAGATTTAAGACCAAAATAAAAATATTTTTAACATATTTAGAATTAAAATGAAACAGTCAGTAAGTTAGGGACTAAAACAAAATAATAATTAAAATTAGGGGTCAATTTGTTTCAATGATTAATTTAAAATGACTTATTTTTATATTTTTTTTGTCCTAAATCAATATCATTTGAAAGTTAATACCATACAGATTGAAGAACATTTGTTCTCATAGTTTAATTAAATTTTTATGACTTTTTACTTACTTGGCCTAAAAAATAAAAATAATAATAATAATTCAATTTCATTGTAAGAAAATGTTATTCAATAGGTTATTATAATCATATATTTATCTATCCATGAATTTACCATTTTTAACAAAATTTTTGGAACTTTTGTTTCTTATATGTTTGTATGACAGTATTTTCCACTCTTTGGTTAAATAGACTGAAATTACTAAAAATGTACTAATACTAACCATGCATTTATCTTGTAATAGCAAGTTAGATTGTTGGTTCAATATTCTAGATTCCCTTACTCTTGTCCAAAAATAAAAGTTGCGGTGTTGATTGGCCTTATTTAACAATTGAGGGTTCAACTTCCGCATCTTAAGAAGTTATTTATCATTTTCGGTATAGTATATATGAAGTTTTGATGACCCACACATTGTTGTGAGAACTTAATTCGATAAATTTTGTAATAAAATAAATTTTTATTATATGTAGTTAAAAAATTTTCACCCATAAATTCACATTAATCAACTAAAATTTTGCTTTATTTTAATTTTGAGTTGGGTTCTCTTTACATTATATTCTTATCATTAAAATGATTAGTTATGATCAAAACATAATACCATGAAACAAAAAATTGTGTGCTTTGAGTCTATACATATTTTCTTTGTTATTAAAAAAAAATTTACTAAATTTTTTCGTCTTCTATTAATTCAAACTCTAATTTTTAATATCAATAAAAAAATTATCTAGAAAATTTTACTTTAAATTTAAGCAATTATTGACCAAATTATTTTAGTAAACTATAGACCATAAAGTAAATAATTCATGCAAAAAAATTCAATCATCAATAATGAAAAAAATGACCAAAATATAAAACTATGTTTAACTTATGTCAATAAATTAATGGTTTAATTATTAACTTAATAAAAATAAAAGGAAAATAAAAAATTGACTTAAGCCAAATCAACCAGAGCCATAGTCAAAAGTAGGCAAATTATAATGATTAAAGTTTTATTTCAAAAATAAATAATAAAGAAAGATAATAAAGAAAAAAGTTTGGACCAAGATAAAAACTGAAAAAAATTTATGTATTAAAGGTTTAATAATTGATTTAATAAATTCAAAAAATGATTTAACAAAAAAATAAACAAATTATGGTGAATAATGTCTTAGTTTAAAAGATAGTATATAAAAAACAACAAAACTAGTTTGGTGACCAAAAGAGCAAAAAGAAAAAAATCAGTTCAAAAATTATTAAATTTGGGAACCAAAATGGAACATGGATAGAACTTGGGGGCTAACTTCAGAAACATTGAAAATTCAGGGATTAAAATCGAGTTTTAACCAAAACAAAATATAAAACAGACTAAAAATAGGAAATTATAACATATGTTCTAAAAAAGGTGAATGCCTCATGAAAAGGAGATCAAATTGAAAAAAAAGAGTTAGTACCATCCAAGAAAAGGGAAACAAAAAAAAAGTACTGTTAATGTACAATGAAATTCACTATAGATTAATAGTATAAACATTGGTCCCTTTTAGAAGTAATTGAGGTATGTGGAGACCCGTGTAATAGTGCAAGTTATTGATGGAACAATATAAAAAGATAAAACATACTTTGACCTTAAAGAAAATCCAATTATAGAAAATTGTAAATACACAAAATAGCTAAATGAAGTTGTGTTTACATTAATCATTATAATTTGCCTACTTTTGACTTATTTTTGTTTTTTTTAATACAACCCCAGTTTTTTTTGTTTTATATATACAAAGAGAGAAATAATTGACCTAATAAAGATAAAAAATGGTTTAACTAAAAAATAAATAAATTATGATTAGCAATGTCTTACTTTAGAAAATAGTACGTAAACCAACAAAAAAAAGTTTAGGGATCAAAAGAGCAAATAGAAGATCTAATTAAATAATTATAAAATTCAGGGACCAAAATGTAACATAGATATAAATCGGGGCCTAAAATAAAAAATTTAGATTCCCTCACAAAGATGAGCGCTTTACTAAAAAAGAATCAAATTAATAAAAGAGCAAATCACATCCGAAAAAGGGCAAAAAAAAAAAAGGACAAAAGCCTAAAAAAAATGATGTAGTGTTCATATACTGTAGATGAACAGTGAAATCCATTCCTTCTTTAGAATATAGTATAAGGTTTTGATGACCCTGCACGTTATTGTGGGAATTTAATTCAATAAATTTAACATTAAAATAAATTTTTATTATAAGTAAATAAAAAATTTTCACCCATAAATTCATATTGATCAATTAAAATTTTGCTTTATTTCAATTTTGAGTTAGGTTCTCTTTACATTATATTCTTATACCGTAAAACAAAAATTTGTATGTGCTTTGAATCTATACATATTTTCTTTGTTATTAAAAAATAATTCACTAAAATTTTTCATCTTTTGTTAATTCAAACTCCAATTTTTAATATCCATGGAAAATTTATCTAGAAAAAATTATTTTAAATTTCAGCAATTATAGACCAAATTATTTTAGCTACTTATAGATCTTAAAATAAATAATTGATGCTGCAAAATTCAATCATCAATAATGAGAAAAATGACCGAAAACACAAAACTATATTTAACTTATGTCAATCAATTAATAATTTAACTATTAACTTAATAAAAATAAAAAGAAAAAAATGACTTAAGCCAAATCAACTAGAACTACACTCAAAATAGGCAAATTATAATTATTAAAGTTTCATTTTAGAAACCAATAATAAAGAAAGATGACAAAAAAATTTTGGACCAAGATAAAAACTGGAAAAATTTTATGTATTAAAGGTTTAATAATTTATTTAATACAGTAAAAAATTATTTAACTAATAAACTATGGTGGCTAATGTCTTAGTTTAAAAGATAGTATATAAAAAATAACAAAAAAAAATTTTAGGGACCAAGAGAGCAAATAGAAAAAATCTAGTTCAATAGTTATTAAATTTAGGGACCAAAATGAAACACGGGTGGAACTTGGGGACTAACTTCTTAAAGAGTGAAAATTCAGGGATTAAAATTGATTTTTAACCAAAATAAAACATGAAACAGACTAAAAATGGGAAATTGCAACACATACTCTTGAAAAGGTGAATGCCTTGTGAAAAGGGAATCAAACTTAAAAAAGAGTCAATGGCATCCAGGAAAAAGGGAAAAAAATGAGGCATCATTAATGTACAATCTAATTCACCATAGATGAATATTACAAACACTGGTTTCTTCTAGAAATAAGCGAGATATGTGGAGACTTGTGAATAATGCAAGTCATTGATTAAATAATATAAAAAGATAAGATATACTTTGACATTAAATAAAATCCGAAGTATAGATAATTATATACACACAGAATAACTAAATGAAGATGTGTTTACATATTGTCAAAAAAGCATTAAAGATAATAGATGAAAAATTGTCAAAGCAGTTTCATTAACCAATTCAAATGAAACCATCAAGAGAAAGAAAAAGTTTCTGGTATTTATAATGTAGAAAAATGTTGCATAATTTATATGCGTAAGTTTTTTCAGATTTTTGCTCACTTATGAATCAACAATAAACTTTTTAAAAAACAATCACCTATACGTAATGTAAATTGTGTACTATTTTAACTAATCAAAACTTTGAATCAAACCTCGATCATGTAAAAGCACTCTCACATTCTACAAATTGTGTAGCTGTTTCAATTAATCAAAATTTGAATCTAACATATCTAACTAAACATTTGAATTGAAATATGTAAAATAAAAAAATTTTGGTATGTAATATGGTTAATAAAAACATGTATCTCATTTTCATTTAAGGCTCCATCATTTTAAATTTAAATAAACCATCAATTTTTTTCTTCTAAAGTTTCCAACATATTGCAAAAGTTGGTGACCACTATGGTAAAATTGTTTATTGAGGAAAAGGGGGATTTTAACATTCCCTGGAATGCAAACAAAAAAAAAAAATTGGAAAACAGCCTAAGGGGAACTTGCCATAAAATGGACAAATATACATTCAGTCCCTAAATTATTAGTTTCTTAAAGTATCAGTCCCATACTTTATTATTTTCTGATATTACCATCATCAACATACAGCATTCACCCTATCTCATGACATAAGGAGAAAGTGGGGGATCAGTATGGCAGATATGAAATATTTAGAGACCAAAATAGAGGTTTTACCACAAAACTAGAAAAAGCAAAAAAAAAAAAGCGTCAGAAGTGGTACTGTTTATGACAGTAAAAAATCATTATTTTTTATAATATAGTACGATGTACATGGAGGTCACGCGTTGCGTTAATTCATATGATCATTGCATAAATTCATGAAAAGACGTAGAGACTTAATATAATAAAAAAATATACTTTCAAGTTTCAGTTCTTGTAATTTTGGAACAAAATAATGTTCACATCTTGTTAGGTGAAGGCTGGAGTAAAAAATACTAAAACCAGAAACGTAAGAGGAACAAATCATGATTATCAATATTTTGTTTTAGAAGACAATAAAAAAATGAAAAAAAAGCTAAAGACCAAGAGAACAAATAGAAAGATTTTGTAAGCCGCACATTATAGTGAATATTTTTTATAATAAATTTTAATAATAATAGTGCGACACAAAACATGTTACATACTTGAAACAATGCATATTTGGTCTGTTAATTAAAAATAATTAAATAAAAATTTTAATCTACTATTAACACAAAATCTAATTTTTAATATTGATGAAAAATTTATCTAGAAAAATTTACTCTCAAATTTAACAATTATGGACCAAATTGCTTTATTAAACTATAGAGTTCGAAATAAATAATTGATGCTATAAATCTTAATAATCAATAATGATAGAAATAATGATTAAAGCTTGATTTTAGAAAACAACAATAAAGAAAATCAATAAAAAAAGTTTGGATCAAGACAAAAAAAAATGGAAAAACTTTATGCATTAAGGATTTAAAAATTGACTTAATAAAGATAAAAAATAGTTTAACTAAAAAATAAAAAAAATTAACTAAAAAATAAATAAATTATGGTTATCAATGTCTTGCTTTAGAAGATAGTACATAAAAAACAATAAAAAGAAAAACTTGAGAGCCAAGAGAACAAATAAAAGATTTAATTAAATAATTATAAAATTTAGGAACTAAAATGTAATACAGATGTAACTCAGGTTCAAAAAATAAAAAATTAGAAAACTAGAGAATAAAGTCGCGTCTTAAACGAAAAGAATGTGAGACAGACAAGAATTAAAAAAATTGCAACGTAGGCCCTCATAAAAGCAAGTATCTTACAAAATGAGATAAAACTAAAAAAAAGAGCAAATCATATCCTAAAAAAAAATAAAAAAAATCAAAAGTAAAAAAAAAATTGGTAAACCATAGCAAAAAGCCAACTGAACTCAACTAACCTAAAACTCAGTTACTGTTCTTCCAATAGTATCAATGTTGATATTTAAATTATAGTAGTAATAATAACCCTATGAGTAAAGACAACGAGGCGTTGATTTTCAAATCAATTTACCGGAAGGAAACGATTCAGCAAATGTCAGTACTTTTGAAACCAATTTAAAACATGTGTTCCCAAATTTCTTTTTCATCCCAAAATATTCCCCGTAACTACAGTCAAAGTTATCGCAACATATTCTATTTTTAACTATTTTAAATCTTTATAATATTTTTATATTTAGTATTAACTATCTTTTTTATATTATCATTTAAACTATTATTTTAATATAAATTTTTTCAACTTTCTTGATTTTAGATGTAAAAAGTTAAAAACAACAGTGGAAATAACACAATTTTTTTTCTATTGTATTAATCTTTGCATCAAATCAAATGACGCGATATTGATGAAACAAAGTAAGTAGTTAATAGCACTATAGTTTTACGTAATCTTCTCGTGTCTAATTATATTCTGATTAAAATCCGCCATTAATCTTGGTTCACACACGACTTGATTTGTCGAAAACCCATGATCATATTCCTACGTAATGCAAAAGTGCGCAATATAACCGAAATTTTAGAACTTTAAACGGGCCAACCAACCAAAACTGGAGAAACAAATAAATCTTTTGTCACATTGCTTTTTGAATAGTGCATGGAGACTTGACTTCTCATCATCTTGTGCGGGACAACATCGTAGGGATGCAAGAAAGTAAACATAATTTGTGGAATGGCGGCGTGATAACGACTCTGTATGAGTCCTGTGCGTCGGGAAACGGAACTTTTCCTTGTTAGAAAAGAAGGCAAAACGAGAAAAATCATTTGGTCAATAGGCCCAAGAAGCTTCCGTCGTTCTCATTTGTCAAGTCCTCTGCCAAAACGTCTTGTTTCATAACTGCCTCAATCAAGGTCTGTAACTTTTCATTGTCCACATGTGCGCGCACATGTACATACACATACCTAAGTTGGGGTCAATTATGGTCTAAAATCATTTTTAGCCTTTGAATTTAAATGATTCGAACACTTAACTCCTTTAACTTGGAGTCGATGTAACTCGTC
This sequence comes from Aquilaria sinensis, assembly GCA_005392925.1. Lineage (NCBI taxonomy): Eukaryota > Viridiplantae > Streptophyta > Magnoliopsida > Malvales > Thymelaeaceae > Aquilaria > Aquilaria sinensis. The sequence continues at coordinate 233,621 of SMDT01002768.1, read as the reverse complement.
CTCTGAACTTGCAAACTCAGGACACTTTAGGCCTTTTTTCTATATTATGTGCATATCACGTAATGTATTTTACCCTAACACCGCTTTCTCCGTATGTCTCTTCTTGTTAAATACCTTTGTTGTTCGTTGAACAAAGTAGAACCCATAAGCAGAGTAGAATGTAGTTGAGATATTTAGAGGAAACTTGTGTTCAAATTTTCCTTATTTATAAGGTGGTTCAAGGTTTGAGCGATGAACTGGAGGATTCGTGATTGATGTCTGTGTAGTATTCTTTATCATCGTCAAAGACGAGATTTGATGGTGGAGTTCCAGGTTGTAAACATGGAATCAAAGCAAATTGGGGTAAGTGGAGTATGTTTTGTGATTTCCAATTGATAATTTTGTGATGCACCTAAATTTTGTTTAGTTGTCATTCGCTTGCCACTTTGAATTGAAGTATTTGGTGTTGTGTTTTCTAATCTGTATTGGCTTAGTAGGGAAATTAGAATGATTCTTAGGAATGGTTATCCATCCTAGTTCAATTGTTGGAGTTGGTGGAAATACTGCTTGGATCAAGTTCTACTAGATATATGTTTCTCTGATCTACGTTTGGAATACAAAGCTAGTGGATTGGAACTCTGCCGATAATATTTTCCTAAGCAACTTTTTTTTTTTAATTTATTGTTTGGACTAAAAGCTAGAATCAAAACAAACTTATTGATCTTGTGCTTGGACTATATAGTCAGGTTTGAACTATGCTGATTATTATTGTTTTGCTGTGTTGTGCAAAAGTGTGAGCTTTTATTCACCAATTGAAAAGTATTATAGCTGAAGTTTATATTGTCAGCTTGGTTTTTGTTCTAATTTGCAACCAAAGTTGGCTAGTTATAGCTAGGACTTTCTTCTATATTGTTTAATGGGGTTGCTTAATGTGGATAATTTGTTTGTTTAATGAAGTGAATAAGGGAAGTGCAGGAATATGAATATAAAATGCAAAGACACTACTGTTAGGTCTCTGACACCTGTCGTGCTCTATTGTCAACTTTATTATTATTATTATTAGTAGTAGTAGTAGTAGTAGTTTTCTTAAGCTTTTGAAGGCTAAAATTTGTTTAATTCAATCAATACTTTTAGACTTAAGTCAACTTAATTTAAAATAGTTTATTTTTATTTTTATATCTTTTTAGCCTCAAATCAATTTCATTTGAAAGCCAATATTATGTAGATATAATAATCCATTTGAAAGTAAATTTTTATAATATTATTAAATTTTTATAAATTTTTCTTTTTTGATGCTTAAAACTAGAGAAATTTATAAAAAAATTTAATAAGATTAAAAAAATTATATTTTCAATAGATTGTTATACATACATAATGTTAGCTTTTAAATATATTAGTTTCAAGTAAAAAAATATAAAAATAAAAATCAATCATTTTAAATTAAGTTGAAACAAATGGAAGGATTGAGCATGAGAGGGCAGACGCACTTCCTTAAGGGATTAGGAGGAGAAAGGCACCAGGCTCTCCGGCTTCACATCATGGATTAGACTCTTGTGTTGAAATAGGGAGGTTTGGTTTGGAAGTAGAAATCAATAGTCTAAAGCGCGATAAATAGGTTTTATTTTAATGACCAAATTGGTGAAGCTTAGGCATCAACAATTGAGTGCCAGAGCTTGCATCCAGGTCATGGAAAAAGTAAAAGGCTTGCGTGCACCCAGAGTATATATGTGCTACGACACGCTTTACCACTTGGGAAATTTTTATATGTCCCAGGCTTATGCCATACATCCTTATCTAACTTTCAAGATTTGAGTATTTTAGTCCCACTTTTTTTTTTGTCTTTTTGTGATAAACTAGTTTTCACTAGTTATCTATAAGTTTGTATTTTAAATAAATAAATTAGGTTTATAATTTACCTGGGTGTTTTTGTAACAGAGCCATAAACGTTAAGGATTTTATAAAACATTAGATCTTTCTTTGTAAAAACAAGAGAATTAAAAACCACACCTTGGAATTAATCCAGGGGATAGTACTTAATACTTATGTCTGTTTGAAGCAAGTCACCTCGGGCGGTGCAGTGGTTAAACTAAATGCTTGCTAAGGTGGGGACGTGTCTGTGAGTACTGGCAGATCACCTTCATGGTTTTTTTTTTTTTTTGCTATTTTCGTCAACTTTTTTTTTTTTCGTTTCTTTCTTTTTCGGTTTTCCGGTTTCTTTTACCAGCTTTTTTCTTTTGTTTTTAATTTCTTATATTTTTTGGCTACTGTTTTCTTCCGTTTCATTTCGTCTACATTTCTTTTCCGTTTCATTTCCTTTTTTTTTTTTAAGTCCTTCACCCGTTTATTTCATTTGTTTTTTTTAATTCTTTTTTGCCTCTTTTCTTTCTTTCTTTTTTTCCCCCTTTTCCTTCTTCGTTTCTTGCTTTTTCGTTTTCCGGTTTCTTTATCAGCGTTTTTCTATTGTTTTTAGTTTCTTATTTTTTCGGCTAGTGTGTTTTTTTCCGTTTCATTACGTCTACATTTCTTTTCCGTTTCATTTCCTTTTTTTTTTTTTGGTCCTTCACTTGTTTCTTTCTTTTGTTTTTCCAATTCTTTTCTGCTTCTTTTCTTTCCTTTTTCCCTTTTCCTTCTTCGTTTCTTCCTTTTTCGCTTTCCAGTTAGCTTTTTTTCTTTTGTTTTTAGTTTCTTATATTTTTTGCTACTGTTTTCTTCCGTTTCATTTCGTCTACATTTTATTTTCCATTTTATTTTATTTTATTTTTGTCCTTCACCCGTTTATTGCTTTTGTTTTTCCAGTTCTTTTTTGCCTCATTTCTTTCCTTTTTCCTTTTTCTTTCTTCGTTTCTTCCTTTTTTGTTTTCCGGTTTCTTTACCAGATTTCTTCTTTTGTTTTCAGGTTCTTATATTTTCGGCAACTGTTTTTTTCCGTTTCATTTCCTTTTTTTTTTTTTGGGTCCTTCACTCGTTTCTTTCTTTTGTTTTTCCAATTCTTTTTTGGTTCTTTTCTTTCCTTTTTCCTTTTTTTCTTCTTTGATTCTTTTTTTGTATTGTTCCCAACTTTTTGTTTTTATTTTATCTATTCTTTTACCAGTTTTGATTTATTTTTTTAAAAGTTTTATCAGTTTTTTTAGAAGTTCTTATTTGTTCTTTTTTCATTTTTATCTATTCTTTTATCAGTTCCTATTTATATTTTTATCAATTTTTATTTGTTTTAAAAAAACAAGTAACTATTAATAAAAGAACAAACAACTAAATTATCTGAAGAACAAGCATGAATTTGTAAAAGAATAAATAACTATGGATAAAAAAATAAATAATTACTAATAAAAAACAAATATCTAGTTTATTTAAAGAACAAGTAGAAATTGATGAAGAAACAAATAAATATTAATAAAAAAATAAATATCTACTTACATAAGACTTACTCGAGGAAGAAAGGCTGAGAAAGACAAGTGGAGCAAGCGGCGTTAGGGTGGAATGCACACATGACACAAAAAGGGCTAAAGTGTCCCACGCTTGCAAGTTCAGGGTGTGAGTTAAATCGATTCCAAGTTGAGAGAGCTAAGTGTCTGGATCATCTAAATTTAAGGGCTAAAATAGCTTTAGGCGGCCAATTATTGACAATTGTAGCAACTCCTTAGGAAATCTGGTGAATTTGCTTGAACAAGCAAAAGTTCCGTACCACGACTACACCAGAATTCTAAGATTAGATGCAAACGTAATCCACGTAAACCACTGCCTCAAATCTAAAACATTTGAAAAGCAAAAAGCACATTCATGTTCACACTTTCTTCACATCACATACAATATGAATATACTAAATAAAAGACCACTGGTTTATTTCTTTTCCGTTTCATTCCCATTTTTTGGGTCCTTGAACCGTGCCGTTTATTTCTTCTGTTTTTCCAATTCTTTTTTGCTTCTTTACTTTCCTGTTTCCTTCTTTGTTTCTTCCTTTTTCGTTTTCCTGTTTCTTCACCAGCTTTTTCCTTTTGTTTTTAGTTTCTTATGTTTTCGGTTACTATTTTTTTCCGTTTCATTTAGTCTACATTTCTTTTCCGTTCCATTTCCTTTTTTTTTTTTCAACCTTCACCCGTTTCTTTCCTTTGTTTTTCCAATTCATTTTTGTTTCTTTTCTTTTCTTTTTCCTTTTTTCTTCTTTGTTTCTTTTTTCGTATTCTTCCAAATTTTTTATTTTTATTTTACCTATTTTTTAATCAATTTTTATCTATTCTTTTATAAGTTTTATATATTTTTTAGAAGTTTTTATTCGTTCTTTTATCATTTTTATCTATTCTTTTATACGTTTTAATTTTTTTTAAAAGAACAAATAACTAATTTATCTAAAGGACAAACATGAATTTGTAAAAGAACAAATAGCTATAAATAAAAGAACAAATAACTATTAATAAAAAATATCTAGTTTATCTAAAGAATAAGCAGCAATTGATAAAAGAACAAATAACTATTGATAAAGAAATAAATAACTACTAATAAAGGAACAAATAGTTAATATTTGAAGAGCAAGCATAAATTAATAAAAGAACAAATAATTGCTGATAAAATAACAAATAACTAGTTTATCTAAAGAACAGGTAACAATTGATGAAAGAACAAACAATTACTGATAAAAAATAAATAACTACTAATAAAGGAATAGAAAACTATTTTATCTAAAGAACCAACATAAATTAATATAAGAACAAATAAATACTGTTAAAAGAATAAATAATTATTGATAAAAGGACAGACAACCAGTTTATCTAAAGAATAAATAAAAATTGATAAAAGAACATTTGCCTACTAGTAAAAAAACAAATAACTTCTAACAAAAGAATAGATGACAGTTTATCTAAAAAACAAACATGAATTGATTTAAAAAATAACTACTGGTAAAAAAAATAAGTAACTACTAATAAAAAAACATACAACTAATTTATTTAAAGAATAAGTTAGAACTGATGAAAGAACAAATAACTGTTTGTAAAAGAACAAAAAGCTATCTATAAAAGAACAAATAAGAACTCGTAAAAAATAAATAAGTTCTCAATGTTTTAGTGTTGGCTGCTTAATTTCTTCTTTTTTAGAGTTTCTTGTGTTAAATTTTAAAAAAAATTTAGGACATATTGAATGGAAGAACAAACTAGAGCAAAGAATAAACTTAAAAAAAATCTAAATCAAGGCAAATAATGAAATTATAAAAAAAATTATAAATCAAAGCAAACAACTAAAATTAGAGCAAAATTGAAATCAAAGTGAACAACTGCAATCATAGCAAACTAACAAAACAAGAGAATGCATAATTAAATTTAAGCAATAGAAAAAAAAAAAAAGGATAGTGTAAGAAAAAGAAAGAGAGATTTTTTTGTTCCAAGAAGAAAAAAGTGGGAAAAACAAGCAATAGAAAAGTGCGAAAGAGGGTTGTTGCTTGATGAAAAATAAAACCAAAGAAAAAAACAGGCAAAGAGGTAAAAGTTAAAAAAAAAAAAAAAAAAAAGGAAACACGTAGGTTTTTTGTAGACCAGTGGTGTGATTGATTGATTTGTAAAAAATTGGGCCAAATTGTCAATTTCTATATTATAAGGGGATGACTTATGGCATAAGTCAGATTTACATAAGACTTACTTGAAGAAGAAAGGCTGAGAAAGACAAATAGGGCAAAGCAGCATTAGGGTTAAAAGCATCACGTGATGCACACATAACACCGAAAGGGCTAAAATGTCCCAAGCTTACAATTTTTAGAGTGCGAGTTAGACCGATTTCATATTGAGAGAATTAAGTATCCGGGTCATTTAATTTCAAGGACTAAAATGGCTTTATGCCGGCAATTATTGACCATTGTAGCAACTCCTTAGGAAATCTCGTGAATTTGCTCGAACAAGGCAAAAGTTCCGTACCACGACTACACCAAGATTCCAAGAATAGAAAGAAAAGGAATCCACGTAAACCGCTGCCTTCAAACATTTGAAAAGCAAAAGGCACATTCTTGTTTTCATGTTCACACTTTCTTCACGCCACCCACAATATACTACATGAAAGAACACTAAAAACACAAATCTGATGGAACATTCTCATATACACATGACAGCTATAATAAGGGTTGAAAAATAATAACAATACTAATCATCATGATGATGGTAGTGGTTCTGGTAGTCATATGACGAAAGATCACGGTGAATATCGACTTAAAAGAATCAGGGGCATGTTTCTGCTGGTCGTGGAACAGACTGCCACCCAACGCACTGCTGAAGGAAGTGTTTAAGGGCGTCTGTAGGAGGCTGCACCGTCCATGTAGGGTAGAATTCGCTTGGATGAAACATGCTAGATCCACCTGTCTCCAGCATCAGCCCTGCTTGTGTTCCACATATGAACAAGTCCCCCTCGGACCTTATGCATCCAGTACTGTCCTCTTTTTTGTCAGGTGCCTATGCAACAAGTGAAATAAATCTTACATCAACAGATAGCCCGCCAAGCTGGATCATAAGAAACAATGGCTTCTTTATGCTAATGAAATTTATGCAGGAAAATGCAGCGAAATTCTGCTTCTGTGTTGGTTGGTTCACAAATTAACAGATGCCGGCACTTGATCCCAACTATTATGCCTCTAAAGCTTCTATGCCATTGTTTTAATTGCCAGCCACTAGTCCTGGTTGTCATGGTTACATATTAGAGATCATACATTTTTAAGCTTTTTGCTCAGCATATTCAAATTCTATTCCAGTGATCTGAAAGCTCCATGAAAAATCGGGGCTTCAGATACAATACTAAAAAAGTGATATTTGTCCACTTGATCCCAAATACACAGAAGATATGATACCTACACCAAGTAAGTCATTGCGCAGGACTAGATATCAGAGGCAAAGGGTTTGGAACTCAGAGGCAATGGATGTGGGATGTTGCAGGCTTCCCTATACTATCATCACACATTTAAGAAATCAGAAGGGGAACATGAAATATGCCCTAAAACCTAAATACTTATATAGGTAAAATTAATTTCAGCTCTCAAGTCTACCAAAAAAAAAACACGATCCAACATATTTTCTAATTGGATAGAGTGGCCACTAGCGTGTCTATTCAACGAGGCAAGATATTTTCTGCTGCATTTTCTATGATCTCTTCCTCATACAGAAAAATAATTCACTTCCTTTTCTACCTAAAACCCAATACATAGGGATAGTAATTGGTTGGATCAGGTCAGATTTAGGTTAGGTCATTCAGGTTCAAGTATTTGGGTTAGCATGAATTCGGAACTAGGTCGGGTCATTTAGGTTTGGGTTCGAATTAGGTTGGGACGGGTTTATTTGGATTCGAGTTCAATACAAGTCGGGTCAATTCCAGTTTTAGGTAACTTCAAATCAGGTTACAGGTCAGATTCGGGTCGACCTTTGTGTTCGCTCAGGTACTGGTGCATAGACCAAAATGATTGAATCGATTCATTTTTTTTTTTCAATTTTTTTTTAAATTTAAATCAAAGAATTCTATTTTTTGTGTGATTTAATTTAAATTAATTTTTTTAGTATATTTAATCAAAATATTTATAAAAAAACTTCTTCACTATAGTTTAATACATATTTAGGTAATTTAACATAGTTAGTAATATTTGATTGTTTTTTTAGACCCATACACTTCAACTATCACTGTATAGGTCATTCTGATCCTCACCCAGCTAGCACCCAGACATACATTATGACAATTTTACTATGCTTATGTTCCGATGAATTTTCTTTAAAATTACAATGAAATGCAAATCAAGTTTACTATTAGTGACTAAACTATAAAATTTGAAATTTTTTTTGTGAAAGTGCAAAGATTTTCAAAAGTTCAGAGACCCATGTTGTAATTATCAGAGGTGACTGAAATGAAATTTTTAAAAATTTAGATACCTTATTGCACTATACTTAAAAGTTTAGAGCTGAATGTTGTAATTTTAACAATTGCTGATCAAGATCATTAGATTTACTAAATATAAAAGTTACTTGTTTTGGAAAAATTCAACCATGAAACTTACTAAATATGAAATTCCCTTCGCTAATCATGGGACTTACAAAATATAGAAGTCTTAAAAAATTTGAAGTTACTAATTAACTATGGAAATCCCTTCTCAAAATATGAAAATTACTAAACATGAACGTTTGACAAAAATGGAACTACTAAATATGAAAATATCCTCCCAAAATATAAAACTTACTAAATATGGAAGTATCAAAAACTGGAAGTTACTAATTACGAAATTTACGTTTTCTAAATATGAGATATACTGAATATGAAAGTCTTAAAAAATAAAAGTTACTAAACATGGAAACCCTCATATTTAGGACATACTAAATATAGAAGATAATGAAAGAAGAAGTTAAGGTTTAGGGTAATGGTTAAAATTGGGTCTTGTCAGGTTTAGTCATCGGGTCATCTCGGGTATGGGTCATTTTGGGTTTAGGTCAATTCAGGGTCATTGACTTTTTTTTGTCAAGTCGGGGTTGGGCTGGGGTGGGTTGGGTGGGTCATTGGGTCTGTTCAAATTTTGTCATTCTTACCAATATAGTGACCAAAAAACCAAAACCAGAGAACTACCTTAAACAATGTGCAGAATGCTGTAAAAAATCCATTCATTTACAAAAATTCTAAATTCTGCACAAATCTAATGATCCTATCCATTATTCGGGAAGCAGTACTTACCTTCTCCTTGAGATACTTGAATGCCACCTTCTTTTGTCCAGCCTCATATATATTGCATTGAGAATATATCTGGTGTCAAATTACAATCAAGAAAAATCTTAAGTTCTACCAAAAACATACAGATTTGATGATATCTATCATGAGTCTTCCAATAAATGGAAAGGAAAGAAACTCCAAATGGAGAAGCATCATCACCTGTGATTCTACGCTGGCACAAACTGCATAAATTCCCCAGTTTCTGGTGTAGTTATTGTACAAATGTACTTTACCATATCTAACACGAGGATGCCGTTGTCTAGTCCCGTCAAAAAAGCAATGGTGGATAGTCACCCGAATGCATCGATCACCAACATGAGAGGGATCTGCTCCAATGAGCATGGTCTTGTCGTGTTGAGAGAAGTGACACCTGAAAATCCCATTAATGACATCAATCACTGGAATCCAACTCAAAGGTTTATTCTTTCTCAGTCAGCAAGGTGTCTAATTCACCTAGAAATAGTGATGTCTGTGCTTTCTCGGGTGATATCTATCAAACCATCATCATAATCACGGAGGCTACAACGATCTATCCATATGTGCTTTGAATTTGGTTTTATTTGTATTCCATCCACATCAGGTCCCCTACCACCTTCAAACTCCAAGTTGCAAATGATAACATGTTCACACGCCTTTAGCCTCAGCCCCTTGCCTGTGAGTTTAATCCTTTGGCCACGACCATCAATTGTCTTGTAGGAGCTCACACTCAAGTAGGACGAAAGATGAATTGTCCCTGAAACCTCAAAGACTATCCACAGTGGCTCCTTCTTTCGACAAGCATCCCTTAATGATCCAGGCCCGTCATCTGCAACAAGCCAATCAATGCTCGCTAAACATTTCAGAATATAATTTCACCAAACTAATCAACCAGTCTCATTGTTCAGCCTGATTGTGAGAGGTCAGCTTCAGAATTAGTATACTTCTGATCCAACCAGAATTAGTATACTACAAGCTTACTCAAGAAACTATAATTGTAAGTCAAAAAATGTCGCTGAATACTAACTAACTGCTAAGACCCTACTTCTGCTACCAGTGCAGATTGAATAGTGACCGGCAAAAGCCACCATAAGACTTTCTCAAGTACCTTCTAATCAAAATTTGAACAACACACCATATAGGGAAAAAAAATCACTCATATTCTAATACCTGAACAAAAAACTAAGCAAGAAATCAACCAAGAAATGAAATGAACAGAATTAGCACTAAAAATATACTAGTACTTAATTACCAGCTAAAGTGGTGACTTTATATAGCGGGCCGTGAAGGCCGCCGAGGGCGCAGCGGCCAAAGCCCTCGGCTTGGCTGGCGAGCGCTCGGAGGCTGGAGTCGACATGGGCGTAAGGCAGGTCAGGAGCCATGTCGGTGCTGGGTGGGGAGGAGGTTGGGCCGTACTTAAAGGGCGGAGCGGGCGCTGGATAAGAGGAAGCGCCGTTTCGCTTCTTGCGGTGGCCGTGTGCGTTGCCCATCTCATTAATACCCAATTGAGAACGGTTGGTGGGTTACTCGGTCTACTGTTTCCGAAACTGAAAACAGATCTTCTTCTCCTTCGCTTCATTCTCTTGCCGACAGCCAGAAACCAATAACTGAAGTTCACAGGGATTCTGTTACATATGACAAATAAAGTCCTGAAGCTGTGGAAATTTTTTTCTTTTGGACACTAACCAACAAACCAAGTTTTCCTTTTTTTGCTTTTGTTTTTGTTTTTGTTTTTGATTTTTTTTTTGCTTCAGTTTGAAAAGACTATTTCTCCTTCTAGAGGACACAAAGAAAGCGGTAAATATATGTGAAAAGCGCCATATTTTGAAAACTTAAATGGGTAAAGAAAAATTGAGGAAAGGCAGAGTCTTTGCAACCATGGGAGTAAAGTGTACATTTATTCTCAGCCAATCTGGACTTGATTGAACAGGATGTGATATTGGGGGGCTTAATCGAATAAATCTGAACTTTTGAGAGCTTGAAGGGAGCAAAATATAAATATTAGCAGGTAGGGGTGAACATGGGTTGAGTAAACCCGAAACCGAAACGAACCACCCCAATTGGGTTGGGTTGGGTTGGGTAAAAATTGATCATGGTTCTTGGGTTGGTTTCACAAATAGGAGAACCGACGGTTTTTGGGTTGGTTCTGGTTCCATATGGAACCAACTCGAGGTGGAACCGAACCCAAGATATATATATATATATATATATATAATAAAAATTATAGTATTACTAATATATCTTTACACACACACACACACACACATATTTCTTTGAAGTATTATGATGGTTATTTTGTGTTTTTATATTAAACTCTTAAACTGATGTTCCAAATTGAAACAACATGGAAGTTGTGGGATCATTTACGAAATTTCTCCATATTCACTTAAATCACTTTGCTTCATAGACCCACCACTCCTAAGTCATTTGGTTCTCAATCTTTTATTACAGACTACTCATTACAACACAATTATGATATTTTTTTCATTTGAGTCATGTAAAATTAAAAATTTATGACATCGACATATTTTAGGTTTTGATACTAAAGAAGATGGTCTTAAAGGCTCAGTTTTCTATATTAAATATTATACCAATATTAGAATTACTGGAATGAAGTAAACTAGTTGAGATAAAAGATGCCCCACAAGCAACTATTTTGAACTAATTTTGTAAGAACAACATTTTAAACTCTTTTGAATGTATCTAAGTACTTATATTTAAATATTAATTTAATTGCATATTATGTTGAATATGTCATAAAACTGATTATGGATGTAGATTTATTGAATTTTGGTATTGTTATAGGTATATGGGATAAACCGAAAAACCCGAGAACCAAAACCGAGAAACCCATAACCATGGTTCTGGTTCTGTTCGGTTCTCGGTTCTGGGTTGGGTAGAAAAATTTTGGAACCGAGGCCATTTTGGGTTGGTTCGGTTCCACCATAAAACCGAACCAACCCAACCCATGCTCAGCCCTATTAGCAGGTAGAGGTTTGCACTTCATGATAGGGGTGAGCATGGGTTGGGTAAACCTGAAACCCAAACCGAACAACCCCCATTGGGTTGGGTAAAAATTGATCATGGTTCGCGGGTTGATTCCACATATAGGAAAACCGACGGTTTTTGGGTTGGTTCTGGTTCCATATAGAACCAACATGAGGTGGAACCGAACCTAAGATATATATATATATATATATAATAAAAATTATGGTATTACTAATATATCCATACACACACACACATATTTCTTTGAAATATTATGATGGTCATTTTGTGCTTTTATATTAAACTCTTAAACTGAAGTTCCAAATTGAAATAGTATGAAAAATTGTGCAATCATTTACGAAATTTTTCCATATTCACTCAAATCACTTTGTTCATAGATCCACCACTCCTAGGTCATTTTGCTTTCGATCTTTCATTTTAGACTACTCTTTACGACACAATTATGATATTTTTTTCATTTATGAGTCATGCAAAATTAAAAATTCATGACATCAACATATTTAAGGTTTTGATACTGAAGAAGATGGTTTTAAAGGCTCAGTTTTCCATATTGAATGTCATACCAATATTAGAATTACTAGAAGAAAGTAAACTGGTTGAGATGAAAGATGCCCCACAAGCAACTCTTTTAAACTATTTTTGTAAGAACAACATTTTAAACTCTTTTGAATGTATCTAAGTACATATATTTAAATATTAATTTAATTGTATATGTTGAATATGTCATAAAACTGATTATGGATGTAAATTTATTGAATTTTGGTGTTGTTATAGGTATATGGTATGAACCGAAAAACCCGAGAACCAGAACTGAGAAACCCAGAACCATGGTTCTGGTTCTATTCGGTTCTCGGTTCTCGTTTTGAGTTGAAAAATTTTAGAACCGAAGTCATTTCGGGTTGGTTCGGTTCCACCATAAAACCGAATCAACCTAACCCATGCTCACCCCTACTTCATGAGCATGCAAATTTGTGGTTGCAAGCAACCTAACAATTTCACTCGATCCCAATGCCCCTTAACCCTCTTTCTCTCCATTTTTGTTTCCTTCATCTTCATCTTCTTCCTTGGTACAGTATGAACAAATTTAGTGTACAAACATAGTAGGTCTCAGCTGCTCAATTGTTCTTCCATCTATTTTCTTTTTATTGAAGATTATTCGTAATGATTTCTCCATAGAATTTGAAAATATGGCGGTTCTGTATGTATTTAATTTAAGTGGAGATTTATCTTGTTTAATTCTCTAAACTCTTTGTACTAATCTGGTAAAGATACTTGTTTCAATTACTTCAGAAATAGGTTTCATTTCCTGCTGGGGACGTAAGCACATGAGGGTCTCAAGTCAACTCTCAAGTGTGTGAACAAAATTTTTGCTTGAAAGGTAAGAAGAAGAGCAAAATTAGGGCAGGGAAACTGATCACGACGAAGAAGCAGTTGCCAGGGAAACATGATGAAACCCTTCTGCATTCGGCTGCCGGGGTGAGGGATTTAGGCTTGATTTTGGAGATGATTGATGGGAGTGAAGAGGGAAGGTTGAAGGATTTGGTGGGTAAGCAGAACCATCTGGGTGAAACTGCTCTTTATGTTGCTGCTGAGTTTGGTTTTGTGGAGGTTGTGAAGGCAATTCGCAAGTCTTGTGATGTTGAATTAACAGGTGTTAAGGCCAGAAATGGCTTTGATGCTTTTCATATTGCCGCTGGAATTTGGTATGCTTACCGAGAAATTTCAAAATTTTCCCAATTTCATGTGCTTGCAATTTAAGTTTTGGTACACAAGTACTGAAGTACAGGCTCCGTTTGACAATAGTGCATGTGACTGGCGTCTGAGTTTTGTAAAATTGTGAATGCTTGAGATCAGACATCAAGATTACAGCTTTGATGCCTTAGAAGCTACCATCCGATTCCTTCTTTGTGAAATTGCTAATTGCAGCAAAAACTAGTTTGTATTCAGTCAAGAGAGGTTTTAAATACAGGAGGGAGGTTGAATAAGACCAGGAGTCCTAGAAGGACTCTGATACATAACTTGCAGAAGAAGAAAAACAAAGCAAGGAAAAACGTAAACGTCGTTAACACTCCTCCTCAAGTTGGAGCGTGCAGGTTGAGCATGCCCAACTTCCTCACCAAAAAATCAAACTGAGTTCCCCCTAGTGCCTTTGTTAACACATCTGCAGGTTGGCACTTGCTAATGTAGCGAGGTATGATATCCTTTGATGCTATCTTATCATGTACAAAGTGGCAGTCAATTTCAATGTGCTTTGTACGCTCATGAAATACTGGGTTTGTTGCAATATGGACAGCTGCTTGGTTATCACAATAAAGTGTCATCGGTTCAGTTTGATCAACAGTGAGATCTTTAAGCAACACTTTAAACCAAGTCAACTTACTTGTAGCTGCCGCTATTGATCGATATTCGGCTTCTGCTGAAGATCGTGACACGGTGGACTGTTTCTTCGACTTCCATGAGATTAACGCATTGCCAAGCTTGACAATGAATCCAGTAGTAGATCGTCGTGTCTTAGGACACGCTACCCAATCAGCATCACAGAAGGTGTGCAATGTAAGAGAACCTTTAGCTGGAAAAAAAAGACCTTGCCGGGGAGCTTGCTTCAAGTACCGCAAAACTTGCATGGCTGCATTATGGTGTTGTTCACAAGGCTTTTTCATAAACTGGCTTAGGAGATTCACCACATATGTGATATTCGGCTGGGTAATGGTAAGATAAATAAGTTTGCCAATAAGTCTTCTGAACTGTCCTGGATCTTGTAAACTCGAACCTTCAATAGAACCGAGTCGATGATGTTGTTGAAGGGCTTGGTTTGGCACCTATCATCCTTGTATCCTTCAACAAGTCGACAGCATATTTCCTTTGAGAGAGAAAGATCCCTTTAGGGGTCCGGGCTAGCTCCAAGCCGAGAAAGTATTTCAACTTCCCCAAGTCCTTTAAGTGAAATTTATCATGTAAATAGCTCTTCAACTCGTTGATCTGAGTGGCATCACTTCCAGCAATAATCATGTCATCAACATAAACCAAGACAGCAGTGAAGTGCCTTTAATATTTCCGGGTGAACAAGGAGTAGTCTGCCTTGGATTGAACAAAACCGTATTGAACAAGTGCACCTGATAGCTTTTCGAACCACTGTCGAGGGGCCTATTTTAAGCCATAGAGGGACTTCTAAAGTTTACATACTAGATTGCCTTCCTATTTGATCATTCTTGGTGGTGGCACCATATATATATATCTTCATTCAAATCACCTTGAAGAAAGGCATTGTGGACATCAAGTTGGTGCAAGTGCCAATTTTTTATTGCAGCGATGGCCAATACACACCGAACGGTGGTGAGTTTTATTACAGGGGCAAAGGTCTCGGTGTAGTCAATTCCTTCAACCTGACTAAACCCCTTTACTACCAATCGAGCTTTGTACCTCTCAATGGTGCCATCTGCCCTGTATTTGATTTTATAAACCCACTTACAGTCAATAGGTTTCTTCCCAGGTGGCAGCCTTTCCATAGTCCATGTCTTATTTTTTTCAAGAGCCTGTATTTCCTGCCACATAGCATCACGCCATTTCGGGTCTGCATTTGCTTCAACAAAATTTTTGGGTTCTAAGCCAGAGGATATTGCTGCAAGAAAAACCTTGTGTTCCATGACAAAACGTGTATTCGACAGATATGAGGCCAAAGCGTAAGGCTTACCTGACGATGAAGAGGCTTGACTGACTGTTGAATGAGGTGATGGATTGTTTTCTCCATGCAACTTATGCACATAGTCTTGAAGATAGGAAGGATGCCGACGGTTGCGTTGAGGTCGTGTTTCAGGTCAAGGTTCAGGACTCTCATTGTGATTAGGTGTAAGTGAGTTTTCGGCCTCTAAATGTTGTGGTGTGGGTTGCATCATTTCAATTATGAGTTCATCTTCATGGTGGGTAAGGTTGGGGACAAACTGAGATTGGCTATCAGGCTCATTGGTAGTTTGGAAAGGAAAACAGTCCTCATAAAAGGTTACATCACGAGAAACAAAGGTTTTATGTGATTCTTGGTCAAACATTTTGTAACATTTTTGGCCAACAGGATACCCAACAAACACATAAGGTTTAGCCCTGGCCTGAAATTTATCAGAGGTTTTTGAATGAACATAGCCTAAACAACCAAACACCCGTAAGTGGTCAAGAGAAGGGGTTTTAGAAAACAGCACCTGATATGGGCTTTTTCCTCCAAGCTTTGATGATGGCATGTGATTGATGAGGTAGGTAGCTGTAAGAACACACTCACCCCAGAAGTTTATAGGAAGGCTGGCTTGAAACAGGAGGGCTCGGGCAACTTCAAGCAAATGACGATGTTTTCTTTCAACTACTCCATTTTGTTGGGGAGTGTTGACACATGAAGTTTGAAGAATGATGCCATTTTGTCTAAGGAATGAGAAGAATGGGCCAGTAACAAATTCTTGGCCATTGTCACTTCTCACTTGAAGTATGGTTTTGCCAAATTGAGTTTTAATCATGGCGTAGTATGTGGCAAAGTGAACGGCAGCTTCTGATTTGTGTTTATCAGGTACACCTATGTACAACGACTGTAATCGTCAACAATGGTCAGAAAATAATGAGCACCAGACAATGAAGGTGTTTTGTATGGTCCCCAAATATCAATATGTATTAAATCAAAGCATGAATTACTGGTACTCAAGCTTCTCGGAAAAGGTTTTCGGGTTTGCTTGGCCTGATGACAAGAGTCACAGCATTTATCTAAATTTCTAAGAGATAGGTTGCTAAGCTGAGGAATTTGCAACAATTTTTCAAAGGGTAAATGGCCAAATCATCTATGCCAGGTAACTGTGGTTTTTTCAGCTGACCTTGGGACTGCTGCATGTGCCTTGAATTCCTTGAAGAAGTACAATCCATCACATTCTTCACCCTTGCCAATTAGCCTCTTTGGCTTCAGGTCCTGCATCACACAGAAATTTGGGAAAAAGGTCACGGAGCAGTTCAATGCCTTTGTAATCTGGCTGACAGACAACAGATTACAAGTGAACGAAGGCACACATAAAACATTATTCAATTTAAAATTAGGAGTCAACGACAGCTGGCCACAAGAATGCACTTTCATGCAACTCCCATTTGGTAATTTTACTGGTGAGTGAGATGTGGCCGGTTGGCAGTCTGTAAGCAAGGCTGGCTACGACGTCAAATGCTCAGAAGCTCCAGAGTCAATAATCCATCTTGAGGAAAGTTTAGAGACCTTACCAACAAAATTAGCAGCTGTGTTCTGAGTAGATAGGAGAGTCATGAACTGGTTGAATTGCTCTTGTGTGATATTTAAGTTGCCATCCTCCTTCTTTAGAGAGTCGGCACCACTACTTGTACTTGCTTTATTCACTGTAGTCCTGCCAGACTTCCCTGTCATTTTGTTCTGTGTCTTCTTCCCTTGGTTCTCCCACCAGTCTGGGTAACCAATAAGTTCGAAGCAACCTTCTGAGAAATGCCCTGTCTTCCCACAATAGGAGCAATGCAGCTTGCTTTTGTCCATGTTCTTGTTCGAGGCAGCAACGCGACCCTTCGGTTGCTTAGCTGCAAACACAGCTGCCTCTCCTGGAGCATTCCGAGAGATAACGACTCCCTGTTGCTTCTCCTCCTTAGCTACGAGGGCATAAGCTTTATTGAGGCTTGGCAGTGGATCCATATTAAGAATTTGCGATCTAATGACCCCATATTTGTCGTTTAACCCCATAAGGAAGTGAAACAGTTTTTCACTTTCTTTTTTGGTTACTAGTTCCTTCATGGCACCGCAGGTGCATTGCGGCACATTTGAGTAAGTGGCTAACTCATCCCATAATGCTTTAAGTTTGGAGTAATATGTGACAACTGACAAATCTTGTTGCTGCATCAAGGTAATATCTCTCTTCAACTCATAGATCCTTGGGGCATTGCCTTGCGAAAAGCGTTCATGGAGGTCCAACCATACTTCATGGGCTGTTTTTGCATAGGTGACGTTACTATGCAGTTCTGGTGACAGCGAATTGATCAGCCATGCTATAACCATTGAGTTGTTCTTCTCCCAAACGGGTTTGATCGGATCATCTTCTCCAGGCTTCTCAAGAGTTCCATCGATAAAACTGAGTTTGTTCTTTGTGCGTAAGGTGTTTTTCATGGCCCTATGCCAAGTTGGATAATTGTCTCCTTGAAGGAGACAGGTGACCAAGGTTGCGCCGGGGCTGTCCGACGAGTTTAGATAAAACGGAGACAAGGGATCCAAAGCAAAGGGCATTGTGCTTGATCCAGTCCCGTAGGTGTGCCTTCTGCCATCGTCCGCCATTGAAGATTGAACAAGGAAGAACTCGGCTGCTGTTTGGATTTAAAGATTTAGGGATTTAGGGGTTTGGGATCGAGCCCTGCTTTGATACCATGTGAAATTGCTAATTGCAGCAAAAACTAGTTTGTATTCAGTCAAGAGAGGTTTTAAATACAGGAGGGAGGTCGAATAAGACCAGGAGTCCTAGAAGGACTCTGATACATAACTTGCAGAAGAAGAAAAACAAAGCAAGGAAAAACATAAACGTCGTTAACATTCTTCAACCTGTAATACTAACCGCTAAAGCTCTTGCCAAATGGAGCCGTACTCATATGGCCGCTAAAGGATCATCTGTTGATGTTGTTTTTGAGCTGGTAAACACAGACCTCTCTCTGGTACATCCGATTCAGGTAAGAGAGGCAACAATTATCTTTTGCCTTAGTTTAGTTACTTTAGTTTCAAAGTTTTGATTTCTCACTGAATTGATTCTTACAGATTGTTCAAATACTGCTTGATCAAACCGGAGTTAACAAATTGACTATAAAAAAAAAAGGAGAAGAAACTGCACTTGACACAGCTGAAAAACCGGGCTCCCTAGATGGTTGGAGATACCAACAGATGGATGGCTGTATGTGTAATTGTCGTAGGGGGGCTTTGATCATGGTACCAACACTAGGGACATTGTGCCACTGGGGTGATTGTGAACCGCCTTCAGGCTTCAAAAACTCGAAACATAAGCAGGTCTGGATCTCTCTCAATGTCACTGCATGCAGGTTTCAGATTCAGTAGCTCTGGGCAATGATTTCCAGAAACATATCTATGCCTTTTGGTAATGCCCAATAACATATGTACTTTTGCCTCCTGTATTTGTACATATCATATGTTATATTACTGTGACCAATTTTGTAGACAGGCTTTAGTTCCGGGTTATACTTGAATGAAAATTTCAGTGAATGAGATCAATTAATTCTTTATATTGCACATTAATCCCAACTACAAGTTGGTATAAGAATGTGGTATGAGGGGGGATAGTTCTGTCGTACAGGAACAAAAAAAAGTACCTCGTGGAAATAAAAAACCAAACAAATTCGTGTAAGATGTTTGCTGTTTTAGCCTTGTATGGGTAAACATTTTGTTGTTTTGCTCCCATTCTTGTCAAAAATCTCGCAGACATGATGGTTGTGTGTGAGCTCGATGTTCAGTCAAATCAGGGGCAAATTATATGAGGAATGGGTAAATGGAATATGAGATTCTCATTCACCCACAAAATGATAAACTGGAAAAATGAAAAATGCTAAACGAACTAAACATGTTACAGTAGCTGAATTTTTTTTACAACCATGGGTACATTTTACGAAATAATCAACCGAACAGCATCACATAAAATATTACACATTTTTTTTTAAAAGAAACTTTCAAATATCATAATTAGGTTTTGTCTAACTTACATTTACCTTCATTATTTTTTGAAATCTACTGTTTATTCGTGAAATGTTATCTTTATTAAGAGAAAAAAAGTAAACCAATATGGTGGTTACCAAGCTGTCACAGAGGGTGTCCAATTACATCAGTTTGTATGTGGCTACTGATTTCAATACCAATTTCTAAATTTTTTGTTCGATGATTTCATATACTCATATTCAAAATTTTTCGCTCAAGATTTTTTGTTGGATTTTTTTTATATTTGTTTTATTTTTTTACTAATTTTTAGGTATTGTAAAGTTTCATATTCTACTAAATGACAAAGGAATAAAGGCCTTGAAACAACAAAAACACACGAGAAGCAATTTCTTCTTTCAACTCAGTAATCTTAGTCCCTAAAAGTCCTGAAGAATACCCAGCTTGAGGTTTTTTAAGAAAAGATCAACTTCTTGCTTATGTCAAAAAGATTAAGTGGTGCAAATTAAAAAGTGTTATCTTTAGTAGACTCTTGTAGAAAGCAACAACATACTTTTTCTTGGTAATCTTTATTTTGGGTCTCTTGCTCCGAATTAAATAGAGCAAGATAACAAAAACAAAAAGTGGGAGATAAGAAATAAAAATATAAGGAAAAAAAATGAAAGATAAAAATTTATAAGGCAAATGCACTGAAGTTGATTGGTTAGTTTTATTTCTCATAGATTGTCAATGTGGAGATTTTGAGGAGGGTGACAGAAGAGCCGACAAGTTAATGATCAATTTTGTTCGGTCATTAGTCACTAACCACTTTTTTTTTCGTAAATCGAATATATAGCGACTACTTTGGCTGTCATCAAATTGAGTTTTTCTTGTGATAGATCTCTAAATGAAGGGAAAAAAACCACTTTTGTCAATTCATTTTAATTTAGGTCAACTTAACTTAAAATAACTTATTTTTATTATGTAGATATAATAATCTATTGAAAATATAAGTTTTATGATTTTATTAATTTTTATGAATTTTTTCAGTTTTAGGTATTAAAAAAGAAAAATTCATAAAAATTTAACAATACCATAAAAATCTACTTTCAAATAATATAATATATTATTGTATCAATATAATATTAAATTTTAAATGAAATTGGTTCTAGGTAAAAAAAATATAAAAATAAAAATAAAATATTTTAAATTAAATTGACTTAAATTAAAACTAGATTATGCACAATTGTCGCTCTATGGCTCACTTTATCCTCGTTTATTCTTTCATTGGGATCAAGAAAAGAAAGTGCAGTAGACGAGCTACATCATCGGTGGTCCTTGCGGCCATCGAAGGTCGTCGCCCACCTTCACTGCGGTCGCCTGAGAAACATTTTTGTCAAGATCAGGGGCAGATCTCCACGGTTTCGCAGATGGGTGTGTACCAAAATTCGAAGGATGATTTAATTTCTTGCCATTTGGTCCTTTTTGGGTTCGCCAAGGGTGGCAGCAGTGGCAGTGGACTTCTCTTGCCTAGAAACAACCCAATTTTTTTTTCCTTTGAAGTACTTCATCTATTGTTCTTGTATAGAAAAGATTGAAGAGAGAGAAGAAGAAAACAAGTTGCTTGACAGATGACAATGGCTATTCCTTTGGGTAACTCTCTGACAAGAAAAGTTAGACTACAAAGGAAGAAAGTTTTTCAAGGATGAAGAAATGAGACAAAAAAAATTAATTTGTAAATATTGGCCGCCTAGAAAAAAAAAACAAGAACGTATAAATATTTTATGGTCTATGTACTTATTCCTTTGATCTTCTCAATTCGGACTTCACTAGATCATGTTTACAATTTAAATAGACTTGTTAATAATAAAATAGATTTAATAAAAATAAGAAACTATTTTTATCGTAGGGTGAAAATTAGTTTTGTTAATAAAAGAGGATCGACTCAAGTATATTTGTTGTTGAAATGATAATTCTACATTTAAACTAGTTGGAAAAGTCAAAAAATTTTAAAGATAAATATTATGCACTAATCAGAAACATATAACACATGGAAGTTGTACAAAAGTTAAAAAATTTATTAGAAATATATTTAGGTAAATTGCGTTAGTGGTGACTAAAATGAAACATTATGCCGATTTGCATGATTTTCAAATCTTCATGGTAAAAAAGAAATTTTTTTTTTTCGATCATGAGCCCGGTTGGGTTAGATTTTTTGAAAAATTGAATCAACTTTGAAATAACTATAATACTAGAAAAATTCAATTAAACTTAAGAACGGAGAACTAAAATGAGCCATATCATTAGTCTAGTCCTGGTTCTAGTTTGGGTTCTTTTTAGTTTGCATTATATACTTACAATTGCTACAAAATTTAATAAAATTTCATCTTAAACAATAGTTGAGAGCATAAAATAACTAAATCCATCAATATTCATTGCATTATGAAATATTTAGCATAATTCACCTCTACATCCAAGTTTAAATACACATTTAACTAGTAGAATTTAGAATTACAAGAGTAGACATTAAGGTAATTTTTTTTTGTAGAAAATGGTCATCATATGTTTTAAGTTACAAAAACACCATTATAATATAGTTTTAAATAAATGAATATACAGATAGATGTGCAATTTCATGAGTCCTATAACATATTTAAACTTTTAGTTTCAGTTCGGTTTCACATGAAACCATAACCAACTCGAGAACAAATGAAAATTTTCAGTTGTGGAACTAGTGATGTAGGATCAATTTTTTCTCATCTCAAATGTCTGTAATAAAAGTGGTTCAGGTTAGGTTTCAATTTTAACCCAACTCATACTTATTTTAGTGATGGAGGATATAATTCAAGGGTAAATGTAGGTTTCCAAAAGGGTAAACAACACCCGTTATCCCCAAATTAAGACTAGTGTTTCAGATTCATTCTAGAACTACAAAACGTTACACCATTTATCATTTATTTATGAAAATGTTACACCAATCATCCTATCATTAACAACAACAATTAAAATGGACAAAAAAAATGTAAAAAACTAATTTTAACCCCTAAAAACCTTTCATTTGTTATAGAAACCTCAAAATATTTACATATTATAATAAAACCACCGTCCCATCATGACCTTCACCTCTGCTCCTCTGCCCCTCATGACCTTCACCTCTGCTATGGCCGGTGTTAATCTACCATTGTCATGTCCCTATCCCGTCATTGACATCCCACGTCATAGTCATCGCTGACTATTAATCAACGGAAAAAGGGGAACAAAAGGTTGAGACTGTTGAGGCTAGAACACGGCCTTTTTCCTTATCGATTGCCGTCGTTCATCATCATCTTTTGCCACCTTCTCATCGCGTTTTCCCATCAATTAAGCGGCCTCTTCCATAGTGTTTTCTTGTCATACTCCTATCCTGCCCATCGTTGTCCTCTATTGTTGATTCCTTTCAATCCCATATAGACATCTCCTTTCAATCACACTCCAACATCATCGTTTCTCTTTGATCGCGCACTACTGGAGGAAGAAGATGATTGACAATCGCGCTCCATTTGGATGAAAATGATTGTGCACCGCCAAAAGGTGATGACTGTGCACCGTCGAAGGAAGACGACCATCGACAATCTAGCAAGAAAAGAGGGAAGGTGGGCTGGCAAATGGGGAGGTCAGCTTGGAATCAATAGAGGATGCAAGAACCGAATAAGCGAAGCAAAGGATAGTGACAGCCATGGAGGAGGGAGGACGGTTAGGAGAAGGTGGTTTTATTGTAAAATGTAAAATTTTTTAGGTTTTTATAACAAATGGAAGATTTTCAGAGGTTAAAACTAGTTTTTTATGTTTTTTTCTGTCCATCTTAACGGTTACAGTTAACAATAGGATGATTGATATAATATTTTTATAGTTAAGGAATAAATTGTGTAACATTTTATAATTTCAGGATGAATTTAAAATATGAATTTTAGTTCATGGACAATAGGTGCAGTTTATCCTTTCCAACAATGAAGAGACAAGTGTTGCTTATGTCAAAACCTACGAAATTTGAAATTTCCCAAAAAAAAAAAAAATCCTTATTAGTTAAGTTTGTTATGCATTGTTTTCCGTTACTGTCACATGGGCCTGGAGTACTGGTCCATCCATTAGAGGGAGCGGCAAAATGGCAGTCGTTTGAATTCCATTTAAAAAATATTTAATATTAGAATTAATATAATAGTCAAAACTCAAGAGAACTTTACGAAAATGGTACTGAAAGGAAAACTTTTACTGTGCCAAAAAAAGGAAAACTTTTTAAGGCTGTTTAACAATAAAGCTGCCTCTTTCTTGTTCTGTATTGGATTTTTTTTTTATTTTTTTTTTGCTAGGAAAGAAAGTTGCTTTCTTTTCTGTGTGGATTATTGCGGATAATTTGATTCCCAACTTGTTTTTTGTTTTATCTTTTGTATTCATTCAGCATTCTGTTTTTGTTCTAGTTTCATGTCCGGTAGTCGTTTGTTTCTTTCTATGTTTTGGAGAAAATACACTAGTCTTTTAATTAGAAGTTGTAGATTGCAATTCTAAGTCCTAAAACATTTTAAAATATAACAAGCTAGTCATAAGCTTCACATTGTCAACAGTATGATAATGGAACCCACATGATATGTGCCAGTCTTTTTGCTGTTAATAATAAGATGCCACTCATTATATTGTTTGAGAAAAATTGTAAAGTAATTATTTGCCATAATCAGTCCACCTCTCACAGTAACAACAATTCAAAATCATTATATAACTGTTCATTTCTTAAATGTCATTGAGTGTATGGAAAAATTATAAGGTGATCATTTGTCATTCAATGTCGGTTGCTCCATTCATCCTATATGCATTGAAACATTTGGTTTGATGTGAAAATTAAGAAAGTGAAAAAAAAAATATGTGTTGTTTTTACTTTTGTTATTAGCCTTTTACATGTAAATTAAAAAAATTAAAAAGTAAGTATTGAAATAGAAAATCTGAGTTTGACAGCCCCTGACAACTATGAGTCATTATTAATCCTCGATCAGCCTATGAAACTCTTAAGTTGCGTAGGTCCCATGTTGATCAACAGTCCACAACGATTAATGGCTGCCACAAACTGTAATACTATCGAAGTCTTATTGACATAATAGTTTTAAAGGCAAAATGATAAATTAATTTGTAAATATTTAGGACAACTTATAATAGAATATGTTGCAACAATTTTGGAAAGTAAAAGAGTATTGAGTTTGGTTTGTTCTGTTTCTCTATTCTCAATTTCATCGGAGACTAAAAGCATAATCTTTTATTCTTAGGACTCGACAAGTTTATAATCAAACATTTAGGACTCGAATGATATTTTTCTCAAAAATAGTGATCCTAATAGTTTTCGTCCTCACGCCTTCAGCCCCTGTTCATTATTCTTTTCCCAGCAGTAGAAAAACCATCAATAGAAAAAAGGAAAATAAAATAAAACCATAAAATTGAACGCAAACGGATTTTCTGGGATTCAATCAGTTCATGCTATGAGCAAGTACAAACTGGCCAACAAAAGAGATGGAAATGGAATTCCAATCACTTCAACTTTATTCGACCATAAACGGATTCGAAAAAGCTCTCTTTTTACTGGGAGAAATGATGGAAAATCTCAAAATATATGGAACCAGCCACGCACTAGGTGCAAAGCTCGAATTTTTCTTCTCCTGTAGCCAGGACCCCAGAAGGAGCAGATGAAGAAAGTGAGCAGAACCCTAATTCATCAACAATCTTTCTCGGCCAGTTGTTGGAGAGCTGCTGAGATTGCTTGCAATGGGCAATAGCTCCCTCGATCGAGCTCTCGATCTCAGAGCTGGCGCTGCTGCTCCGTTTAAGCAGCTGCAAATCGTAGAGCGAATTTGAGCTGAAGGAGAAGGAGGAGGAAGAGGAGGAGGACCCGGATGAGGAAGTCGATATGGACGAAGATTTTGACGGAGAATGCCGCTGAATCACTCCGGAGAACGACTTCCTGTGGACATGATCTACCTCGTCCGCCATCTGTTTGTCGAATTTCCCGAATGGGTTTTTCTTACTCAGTTTGATGTACTTGTCCAAGCAATCTCTGATCCTCAACACGTTCTGGTCCTCCGCATTGCATGCAGCCTTGGCGCAAGATTCGTCGGAGCAGGCAGATTTGCTGAACAAGGACTTGAGATAAAGTCTCGAAGCTTTCAGCTTCTGACCAAGGGAAGTTTGCTTGATCTGCTTTAGCTTCTTAACCCACGATTTCTTCGAATTCGTGCTTTGCCCGATGAAACTCCTGGATTCAGCCGACCACTCGAAGAAGTAGTCATCTGGGTTTATTTCGCTGCTAACTCTGCGAGATTCAGAGGGCGAAATGCTGCAGGATTCTAGCGGGGTTGTGAAAGAAGTGGGGTAGTTTTGTTCAAGGAGCCCTGTTTTGGTCTCGAATGGAGAGGCTGCAGGCGTCTGAAGGAGCTTCTGGACCATTTGCAGGCGAGGAGGGAGGTGAAGAGGAAGGAGTTTTCCTTTGTAGAAGAGCTCGTCAGCAGGGGAAGTTGTTGTCTCCCCTTCACGAGGGACTGAGGTATTCATCTGGAACTCAAATTCTCTGCTTTGGGGTGGGGAGCTGATTGAACAATATGAAAAGTGTGGGGGTGAAAATGGTCTTACCTCCATGTCAATGTAGCCTTCGTCTCCGTTGTTGATTTGAAAAGCTTGATTCGTTGCAGCAGCCATCTCATATGAGTTGCTGCTAAGAAAGCAGAACTCACTTCAGCTCTCACTGACTCTCTGTTTCTGGGGGGACTGTTAGATGCTTATGGGAAGTTGAGCTTGGTAAGAAAGAGAGGGCAGAGCATCCTTTAAAGTGAAGATGGAGCCAAGATAGAAAATTAAATCATACGGTAAGGATTCGTAGGTCTTTTCCAATTTGCTCTTTATCCGGTATAGTAGACTATATCCTTAGTACCAAAAACTAAAAACAAAAGAAAAAATCTCTCCTAAATATCTTTCAAATACCCTTATGAGTTAATGTTACATCGATAGACAAAAACAAATAATGTTAATGTTAAGGTTACATTTCTGAAAGAAATTTTTAAAGACCCTTTTTAACAAAAGTGACTAACTTCAATGATTATTTAAAGGAAGATATGCAGGTTTCTAAATTTTGGTCTAATAACTTTCTGACACGTGTATAGACAAGCTTAAAATGAGTGCCAACTAGACCATCTGATCAGTTCTGTATAATGCAAGTACTGCTGAGTGGCATGGCATGTAGTTAAGTGGATGGCAAACTTGTTGGTTGCTTGCTGCCCTTAGAAGCGCTATCTATCTGTTGTCTATTCTTAATACTAGAAAACTTGAATAGAAATGTTTGTGCAGAAGGTGCGAATATTCCAACACGCAGAAAGGACTCTCACAGCGGTGCTTGTTTATTGAAAGCTTCAATGTATTGTAAGTTGTAACCAGGCAAGCACACCAGGGTCTACCCAGCAGCCAACAGTGTCAAGAAAATGAAACCAGAAGCAGAGAATAGACAACAGATTGAGAGTGAACTCGGATGGCAAGCCTTTGATTGGCATCATGACAAGACCAATTAGGGATTGATTCTCTTAATAACATCTTTCGCATTCAATGGTGAGTTGCTTATGGTCTTAATCGACAGCTATGTTAGTTTTTGTTTTCTCTTGGTTTAGGGAAGAATTTACAGCTTAAACCAATACATTTATAATACTTTTTGAAAAGAAAAAAAAGAAAGAAAGATATTTGTAATACTATTCTGTTATCTTGTTGTACCTATACAATATTACTTGTTCCCTGCGCATCCATAAGCTTCATTGCAACAAGATTTTGAGTTTCAAGATGCCCTAGCCCATTCTTCAAAACCTTGATTTTTTGCATGCAGTTAAATAATACTCCACCCAAATATATTTAGAGAGAGAGAGAGAGAGAGAGAGAGAGAGAGATTGTTTATACTATAAAGTTTTCATTTATAGCTATTTTACCATGTCGAAGAACTACCATGGTACACCAGCCATTTGACTCGGTCAAATCATGGGAATACTTAATTCTCAAAGTCCTAACCCAATCCTTTTTCTCCTTGGGTTATGACATCGCCATTTCAGGAATTGTTGGTTGGCTTCACTCGCGTTATTGACCTTACTTCCTAAGGAAACTTGACATCCAATGACAAGAAAGGTATTAGGAAAAAAAAAATTATATTAGTAATATATGTATATATTTTTTTTAAAAATAGAGCATCAAACTCAATTCAATATACACTGTCAGCTAACTTTGGAGAAAATTCTGTAAGATTGTCAATACTTTTATCACCATTCAAAGATATGTGTTCATGGCTCCATTACTTTTTGGTTGTCTTTACTTGGAACCTTTTCTAGGTGAAATTTCAAGCTTCAGCCTCTCCATATTATGCTAAGGGATTTTTTTTTCAAAAAAGAAAAATAGAATCCTTTTCACTGATTTGATAATTTCTTTCCATAGATAAACATCTCTTGAAGGTAAAAGAAACGCTTTATCAGTAGGAGGAAGAAAACATCCTGGGGAAATATTTCATATTGCAATTACTTCCATGAGCACAGATGAATCATTGGGTTTACTGTAGAGTAATTAGCTATTGGGTAGCGTCTGATGAACAGTTTGCCCATTTACTTCTCCTTGTCTTTGACACAGATCAACAAACTTACGTCAGAAATGGAATGAGAAAATGATGTTTAAGCGGAGCAGGTAGAGTACAAACTTTCTTTTGTTATGTTTTGTGCTGTAGGGAAAGCAACCAAGTCTGCAAGACCATCAACCCTTTTGTGCTAGACCACATCAAGCAGAAGCAGGTGGTCACTTGACGTATTTGATGCTGCTCTGACCTTATCACTAAAACCTAA
Organism: Aquilaria sinensis; assembly: GCA_005392925.1. Classification (NCBI taxonomy): domain Eukaryota; kingdom Viridiplantae; phylum Streptophyta; class Magnoliopsida; order Malvales; family Thymelaeaceae; genus Aquilaria; species Aquilaria sinensis. Next base: position 205,421 of record SMDT01002768.1, on the reverse strand, counting down.
GAAGATGATAACAGTGTTCATTTACAGGTCACGAAGGTCCTTTATTTCGTATCTTTTTTGTTCTCTAACCCCCCCCCCCCCCCCCCCCCTTCTTTTTTCTCTCCCTTCCCTACTCCTAATGGCTGCATAATTGCCTTGTGTGACCTCTGTAATAGTTAGAGAACACTGGAGCTGCAAAAGGCTAATGCTAGGACCAGGCCTCCCAATTGGCCTTTTATGTTTTTATTTTTCGGTTTCTGATGGTTCCCTTTGGAGAAGGATGTAGAGTTGTTTTCTTTTGGGTGATACAACTGCCAGTTCTCTTCTTGGCTTGTGAGTGCCAAAAGATCAGGAATCCTGAAAAGCCCTCTGTTGCAGTAGTAGCATCAAATCATTGCGTAGCTTTGGCAGAATTATTTACTGCAACTCTCACATGGTTAGACTATTTATCTCTATGATCTGTAGATTATATATGGTTCTCGCAAAGTTTATTTCTTATATGGTCAGCTGTCTTGCATGGGGAATATACAGATCAACAATATGAAGTTTTGACAAAGAGATATGTTTATGGGTCCTAAACCAGAACAAGATAAATTGTCTAGTGTATGCTTTGGTCTTTCAGCTGATAAAGTTAGTCAAAGACCATTTTGCAAGTCCTGGTAATTGTGGGTCAAAATTCTGCTATCAGACAATCATGAGGGCCAAGTGAATGGGATAGTACTCTAACACTGAATGGCTTCATTAGGACAAGAAATCTTGCTTAACAAATTGCAAGGAACAAAACAGAGGCTAGTTGGTATGCGTCTGAGATTTTCTTTTGTCCGTTTTCTTATGGAGATTCTGTACTTGAATACCTCAAACTACGGTTGTGGACCTTGTGGTATAGGCTGGATGAAGGAATACGATTGCAACTTTGGAAGATTTGTGTGAACCCAATCGAACTTTTGTTATTGATTTTACTGAATCCAATAAAGTGGACTTCTTCATTATGCGATATTTTGACATCGTTATATTTTGTCCTAAGAAGCATATTAGATATAGTCATATAGATTAAATTGATACTGATGATTATCAATGTGGGACCTAATCTATCTGTGCAGTACATAAACTAGTTACATCTATGAATATAAAAAGATAATATATTAATAATAAGATTGTCATATGTGTCCTATTATATGTGGTAAGGTAAATGGTATCAAATCACCAGAGTAAAGACTCTTATTAATAACATGTGAATGTTTTTGCCAACAAACATTTAACATGACTAATTGTACTCTTAGATCTTTAAACTGTCAAGATTGAAAACCTGAGAGTGATATGTTATAGTATTATGTATGAGTTATGTGTTTTTAACTTGCCAACTAATGATGTTGGTAATGGACTATACTTTGACATGTTGGACCCTATAATTAGTATCTAAGTAAACATAGTTACTTAAAAAGGAATTCATTACTCTTAATGTAGGAGAGAATATTTTACAAGCATCTCATAACTATTGGATAAGCAAGTTAGATCAGCCAACTCAGAAAAGTGTTTTCGTAAATGTTATTGTAAGTATAAAAGTATATACATATATTGTATATGTGTTTTTTAAGTGATTTCTAGATTGATTTATGCCCAAAATAAATATGAGATGGACATATAAATTTGGAATTGAAAGTACCATGCAATTGGGGCTGGTTGGTATAGATTCCTAGATTTATATGAACATTGGTTAGTGAATGGAGCAATATAAAATGCAGGGATCTCTTAATTAGTCTTTAATTCTTTTGAAAGAATTGTATATTCATCAAATTATTGAGATTTAATTGCAATTACTAATTCCTTTTAATGCTAGCCGCCAGCGGCCTCTCTCCCTTTCTCTCAAAAAGTTCCTTCAACCTTGGCTTAATTGGTTGGATCCAATTGGTTTTTGACCATCCCTTTTAAAATTTTATGTTATTTCTTCAAATAATTAACTTCATCAGTAAAGTTTTCTCTTTGTTTTTGTCAGATATAATTTTCTTCTCTCTAATAGATAAAAAAGAGAAATTGTAGATTGAAATGGCGACAGCTGAGAATTCCACTCAATGGAGTTGACTGATTTGCTCTCTCATAGTGGATCGAGAGTTAGTGTTTATTAGTCCAAGTATTATGCTAGGTTTGTGTCTCTTAGGTTTGATGGTTTTTTGTTTCTCTGTTAGTTTGCAAGTTCAAATACGAAGTATACATTATATTCTCTATAATTTTTCCGTATAATACAGTATCACATGGACACTATAAACAGCACGAGTTGAGCCTATTATCTCTATAAAGTGCATCGCTTGTATTTTATTGGTAGATGTCATATAACCTATGGTTAATGAAAAAGAACTTTTATCAAAAAAGAAATTACAATTATTAAATTGTTAAAAGGACTAATCTAACCATGCATAGGCAAGATCTCATTGGGTCTCATACTACAATATAGAAACTCTAGCTTTTCTGCGAAAATATACCTAGAATTTAGAACTCAATGCAACAGTTACAAAACATTTCGGGTACAAAATTTTCTACAGTGGGATTTACTATTGCATATCAAACTTTGAAGGGAAAAATTACAAAAAACCCCATTGAGGTTAGCTCTAACTTACACTTTGCCCCTCTATTTTAAAAAACCTACATTTGACCCAAATTCCTTTACACTGCCACTGCCTTACAACAACTTCAAAAACTCTAATTTAAAGTGTATGGTAATTATGTTCCAGCAATTTTAAAATGTTTGATATTTTTTCACAGTTAACTAACATTTAAATAATATTGATTTGTACTTACAAAGAAAAAAAAATATTTACAGAGAAGAAAAATTTATAATTTAAAATATCTATTAACTTTGAAAATAAAAAATTGAAGAGATCAAAATTATTAGAAGATAATTATCATACAGCTTAAATTAAAATTTCAAAAATTATTGTCGGACAATATAAAATAAGCATGAGGTAAAATGTGGGTTTTGAAAAATTAGTGGGACAAAGTGTATTTTAGGTCAAATTTGACGAGATTATTGTAAGTTTCCAAAGTTTGAAAGATTTCAATCTTGATGAGACGTTTATGAAATCTTTGATGCCAAAAAGCAATTCAAGTCGGTATAATTTTTATGAAGAAATTCATCATTATTATCGTTGCTCGGCTATATGAAGTTATGAAACATGCACTCAATAATTTCTGTTTTTTTCAAATTTCAAAAGGCTAATAGAAAAAGGGGGAAAAGGTGCACGTTCAAAAATTTTAGGGTAATAATAAAACTTCTGAAAATTTTTGAGAACTTTAGGTAATTTATCTATTTACTTAATGTGAAGGGGGAAAAAAAAAAGAAAGTAAGGGCTTTAGCCCACCCCAACCCTGGCTGCTTCTCCAGCTACATAGCTGCCAACGTCCTTCCATCTCTAATCTCATGCCTTATCAACTATCTTCAATCAATACTCCCACATTGTAAGAGAGAGAGAGAGAGAGAGAGAGAGAGAGGGGGAGGGAGAGCTGAAACTCTACAGCCACGGAAGAAAAATTGATGATTGCTAGTTGGTCAGAGGCTTCCAACCAATAGCTCATAGTTCTAGAAGAAGGCTTTGCTTCCAGTTCTTTGTTTGGCGATTCTCTCTATTATTGCTCTTGTTTCAGCATTGCCCCCTATTGTTTGGCAACTCAAACTTCATAGAGTGGATACGGATGACTCAAATAAAGACAAAGAATAGCTTCTGGGATTGCGGCATTAGGGCATTTCAAAAGGTTCGTTAATGGTGGAACACTCGACATGAGCCCCTAATGGAAAAGTTTCATCAATAAATTCAATCAGAATCAAAGTGTCAATTTTTGAAAAGGAAAATTGATAAATTAATTAAGCTTTCAAATAGTGAGTCAAGTGACTTGGTCGAGAAGTCTACCAGTGGCTATGCAGCCAAAGCAGCAGCTGCGCGGGATAGGTGGATCTTGCTTTTTCCTTTTATATTAAATAAATGGATAAATTACCTAAAGTTCTCAAGTTTATTAAAAGTTACAATATCACTTTAACATTCCAAAATCTGCTAATTTTCCCAATCCAAAACATTAGTGGCAAAATTGAGACTTTTGCCTATTATTAAACACTAAGGTATGATCATAATGTAATTATTGTTTCTTATCTAGCTTTAGCCGAACAGAGGGATAAAGTAAAATATTATAATTTTTTTTACTAAAAATCATATTACAATTACAACTAATGAAAGTGATATAGAAGTTTTGGGTGAGATTTTTGCCTAAATGTAGCCTGGTGTGCATGGAAAATTAGAAATTACAAGAGGTAAAATTTTTTCTTTTTATTGACAGGATTGGTCATATTGAGCTTAAAATACCATGTAGAAGAGCAACCATTTACAACTAACCATGTCAGGGTTAAAATCACCCTAATTCAATAACTCTACTAAAGAGCCCGGTGTGGTCAATCCTAATTATCTTGCAGGCATATAATGAGTTACAATACAGAGAAGATGTACTAGCCACTGGCGGAAGCTAATACTAAAGGGAGGGGCTTTAAGAACAGTGACAAACTGTCATGCACACATATACACCATCCAATTATATATTACACCATATTTTTAAGGCAAAAGTACCAAAAAAGTCACTATAGCTATGGCTCTGGACTAATTCGCTCATCATAGTTTTAAGTGGTGCTAAATTCAAAGTTTTGAATTGGGGACCAATTACATCATCGGTGTAATTGACGAATGGAACTTCCTACTAGATGCTAGAATAATTCGTTTGGATATGATTACATGGCAAATGAACAATGATACAATGATTGTGTCACAAATGAATGACAAAATGACATGCTAATTAGGCAAAACACAAAAAATATGTGGCATTTGGGGCATTTAGGGATTTTTAGGGATTTATGAAGAATTTAGGCCGTCCTTCTCCTCTACCGCCCTATCCTCCAGCTCCCCCGCCTCAACCGTTAAGCACTTCCTCCACTTTATCTACGTCTTTGATTCCTAGCTCTACTCCATACGCCTCGTTGACTCCTAATACCTCCTCCACATCATTTGCCTCCTCAATTCCTACCCTTCGACTTTATTTGCCTCATTTCAACCCTCTTCCAAACCATCGGAAATGGAATAAAATAAAGTCGAGCTGATTTACTCCAATTTACTCTGATTTGTTCATTGACTTTGCTGACATTGTTCACCGATGCTACACAGTCGAGAGCATGAGTGTGGACACTGGTAACGACACTTGATTCGCATTTGTCCAATCAATTAATCAATGTAATTTCTGCGATTAAACCTACCCACAGTGGCGGATGGTGTTGCACAAAATAACGAATTATATTTTGACGTCAAATTTTTGTTTCCTCTTCTTCTCATTAGATTGGGCAGCTGTATTGTTGTTGGGATGAAGTTCGGCAAGAGGAGGTAGTATTGTTGAAGTCTTTAAAAGTTGATGGGCCGAGTTATATGATTCAAGAAAGTTGATATTTAAGTTGACAATTACATCACCACATCACAGTTTTCATGTCAGCACTACTAATGTCGCAATGCTAAATTTGGACTTGAACTAAAACTTCAGTTATAAATTTGGCACAAGTTAAAACTATAGTGAGAAAATATGTCTAGAGCCATAACTTTTGTAACTGTTTTGGTAATTTTGTTTTTTTTTTTTAAGAAAAAGATCTGTTACTAGTCAATTATTTTAGGTCAAAGTGTTTTACGAGAAGAGTTTTGGGCCCAAAAATTTTGGGCCAAAATGAACCTCATTACTATTATATTTTAAATATGAACATTGGTGCTGTTGGATGAACAGTGACTCGGTTTTGGGCTGGTTGAGCTTAGTTGGTTTTGGGCTATGGTTTAGCAGTTTTTTTATTGCCTTCGATATTTTTTTCTTTTTTTAGGGTGCAATTTGCTCTTTTTTTAGTTTTATCTCATTTCATAAGGCATTAACTTTCTAAGGGCCTATGTTGCAATTTTCCCAATTTTTGGAATTTACATATCATATAAGTGAACATGTTTTGGAGTAACATCCTAAAAAAAGAGCACATAAAAATGTACATTTTTATAACCTAAAAGGTCAAAATTGTCTTAAGTCACAACAAAAACATACTTAAGAGTAGAGTTACATAAAATGTAATTCAAAACAAAAAAATGCTAGAAATGCATAGACTACTTGACCTTGAGTCAAAACCGTCTTAAGTCACAGAAAAACACATTCTTAAGGGTATAGTCACATAAAAATGCAATTCAAAATGTAAAAAATGCTCAAAACTGTCTCAAGTCAGAATAAAAATATACTTAAAGGTAGAATCACGTAAAAAAGCTCAAAACCATCTTAAGCTATAATAAAAAAATACTTAAGGGTAGAGTCACGTAAAAATGCGATTCAAAACATAAAAATGCTTTAAATGCTTAGACAACACGGCTCATCACAGTTGACAAAAAAAATTTAAAATATAATAATATTTAAAATATGTCTCAACCCTAATATTTAAACGCTTAGACAACCTAACAAAGCTCCAACGACTTTGCATGAAGAGAACTTTTCCAGCCCTGCATTTTATAACTTCTTAAATCCTTGATTCGCCTTTTACTTCATTCATGTGGGATGAGAGAAAGGAAACAAAGAACACTAATAACTAGTAACTCAATTATCTATCTAAAAGGACATGGTCTTATAACAACTCATTTATCTGTATAAAAGGTTTCCATGCTTTATTGTTGCAAAAAGTGACAAAAGCCTCACATAAAATGACCTAATATTAATTTAAAAAAATTTCTAAGGTATTACAAAATAATCTATCTCATACATATAAAACACAAAATTGAGTTGATTAGTTTTAACTTTTTGTTTTGTTTAACCTTAGAAACTATTTGAGTACAGGAGCCAAAAACTTAAGCCAATTGCCATCATTATCTACCATGCCTGTGGATTTCATTTGCTGCTTGAACTCTAACTTCAATTCCTTAAACCCACTTAGGTACATCTTCTCAAATTTTTTAACAATCACACATTTCACTTTAGCATCCACTAAAAGCAAATCCAATGTGATGTCCGTGCTGCATGTACCTGGTTGGTGGTACACATCTTTAAGATCTTTCACATGAAAACAATAACCCATGTTTTCATCTGACTAAGAGATTGAACAAAATGACACGCACAATATGTACACTGAGGGTATGTTGTAGACATTAAACTGAATTTTGACAGAGTTGGGACCCGCCATATAGAAAGTTGAGAAGAACAACCAAGATAAGGAGAGAGGTGAAAACAACAACATAGACTAAGAATGGTGGCGAACTTCTGTAGACATTGACAAAAGTGAAAGGAGATATGCAAAAATGAGAACAAGATATGAAAGTAATAGTTAATAAAGCATGTATAAACATCGACCAAACTATTAACAAAGCCATTAATTAAAACCAAATAGCCATATTTTTTAAAGGAGATATGCAGGTAATAGTTAAATGTGTTGAAAAAATACTGTTTTTTTATTTTATTTTATTTTCATTTTATGCTCTTTCAATGGCTTTCGCTTCTTTTGTAACTCTATATCCTAAGATATATGTGTTTACATATTCTTTTTACTTAACTCTGTGATTGTCATTTTTTTAATATTTGAAATTGAATTTAATTAGTTTTTCTTACTATACTAATTATTATTATGAAATAAGTTAAAATGATATTAAAATAAAAAAATTATGAACCCATAATAGAATAATTACATAGCTCGTACTTAGACAGGTCATCTTCAAAGTAGATGGTCAATTCTTTTTTCTTTGCATTGATGATTGAAATACAAAGTCAACAAAGAAAATGAAATGATGGCGTGTGTGTGTGTGTGCGAGATAGTAAATTTGTTTTAAAAATTCATTAAGTTTGACGTAATTTAGGATTTATAGGTAGATTTTGTATTCAAGTGACCTTAAACCAATACTATAATAGTATAACATTTAATATTTTGAAATATCTAACTAATTTTATTAACAAATTCTTTTTTCATGTGGAGCATTTAATGATTTCATTAGAAAAATTTACAACTACAATGAAATCGAAATATTTCACAATGTCTTAAAATGGAACTAATCGAACACCAAAATAACATATTAAAACAATCAGACTTACACTCAATTAGGAGTTGGAATATGATGAAGCAATGCAAGAACTCCAAAATTGTATGAAACAATTTTCATGCAATACCTATTTCATCATCTAATTTCGCCCCAATTTTCATAGGGTCATATTTGATGAAATTGACATATCTACTTATATATATGTGTAAAATTATCACGTAATTTAAACAAAGTAGAAAGCATAGTATAACAAATGATTTACATAGTTTTGATATCCTTGAGGATAATGCTCAGTTGCATTTTTCTAGAACCAAATACAATCAACATATGATATGTAGAATGTGATACTAATTCCATAAGCTTTGTTAAGAACATTTCTCAAAGCATTTTTCTTTTGAACTTTAGCTATACAATTCACAAGTAGTGATACAATTTAATAATCTCATAATTAATATGAAATTTGTTTCTAAACTAAATGAGAACTCTAATAGTAGACATTAACAAAAATGAAAGGAGATATGCAAAAGTGATAAGGAGATATCAAGTAACAATTAATGAAGTTTGTAGAGTCGCCACTTAACCCATCAATGAAGCCATTAATTAAAAGTGAACAACTTTTTTTTTAATAGAGATATGCAAGTAACAGTTAAATGTGTTGAAATATGCAATTTTTTTTTCTTTTATGCTTTGTCTATAATTTTCACTTCTTTTGTAAGTCTATAGCCTAAGATATATGTGTTTACGTATTGTTTTTACTTAACTCTGTGATTATCATTTTTTTAATATTTGAAGTTAAGTTTGGTTATTTTTTATTACTATATTAATTATTATTATGAAATAATTTAAAATGATATTAAACTAGAATAAACAGCTCATCTTAATTTTTTTTTGAACTTTAGCCATTCAATTAAAGTTTGAAGTCAACTTATTTCCAAAATCCTTACCCTTGTCTCCCACTATAGGAACTTGTACATGTGTTCTATAAAAAAAAAAAAATAGTACTGTCATTCACAAGCTGTCGAATCAAGGAACAATAACTTTCTAGACATGCTGCTGGAACGAAACACAATTCATAGATAGAAGAAATTAATTAAACAATTTATAGATTTATGTATGAACCCACCTAAATGGTTTTTATATTGAAATCAATATTCTGATTTCTTTTGAATGAAATACTATTTTAAACTGATGATAATTTAGCACATACATCAACCAAGAAGAGAAAGGTGACTCCCAAGAAGTTTTACCTAGATAGGTGCCTTGTCTAGCTAGGGAGTAGGCAACTCCGTTACCTAGTCTTTTAACACGAGAAGAAGAACAAAACTCAAAAGTAGATGCTAGAGCCTTAGTTTTAATAATCAAAACCCTAAAATAAACTAAAGAATGAGGTGTTCTTCTATAAAGTTCATTAATGAGGCACGGTGAATCTAACTCTAGTATCAGCAAATGTACCTTGTGCCTTTTAGCTTTCTTCAAGCCCCATAGCATGGGAAGATATTCCTGATAAAGCACATCCTCACCATCATACCCCTTATCATATGAAATAGCAAATAGGGCCTTACCATCCTTATTATTGTAAATCACTCCCATTGAGCCCATCTTATCCAGTCTAAAAATGGTGGCATCCACATTCACCTTTAAGAGGGATCCATTCAGTGGGCACCATCCTTTACCTACATGGCTTCACATATGGGTGTCCATCAGTTGTCACTGTCCAAACTTTGTTCATCTCTCTATCCAATCATTTATAGCATAAGCCACATGTGATGAGGTTTGGCAAGAAAAATAGTGAACTACACAATTTCTATTAAATAAACCAACCAAACATTGTCGGAGTCAACAACTTTTGCTCGTCCTCTTCCACATTTTCCTGAAATTCCTCCTTCTATTTATTCAGTTCAAAAGAGACCTTGAGGCATAACTCTCTGCGGACTTTGGTAGAAAATGGGCACCCAAACAACATATAGTCGATCATCTCCTGCTCTTGGTAAAAAATTGGACATTTCAGTGAAACCTTCATGCCACACTAATAGAAATTCTCTTGTCGAAAACACATTGGCAGAAACTCTCTACAAGAATAGATGAACTCTAGGTAGGAGTGAGAGACTTGAAAACTAGAACAAAAAATCACGGCTAATCAGTAAATCATAGTCAAATAGAAGTGCATAAGCAACGTAATAAGTCGACTTAACAATGAACAATCCATTATCGTTCATCGTCCATGTAAGAACATTATCCGTTAATCTTTGAGAGAAGGGGTTGCTTTTGATTTCTATTGCATCATATGGATGAAAGAGACCATCGATGAGATTTGAGTTCCTGTAAAAACTGCTAGGCTCAATAAGATTTGCCATTCTTCATGCCTTGGTGCCTGGGACTGGAAAAGTTATCGACTTTGGACTTGTTCTCAGAATCTATTTGTCTTCCCAAATAGAGATTGATGTTCGCTTTCCTACTCACTAGTAAGCTCTTGCTTAGATCACTCTTCTACATTCGAGCAAGCCCTTGTATATTTAGGACATTATATTCATAATAGGGGCCTTTAGAAAGGAATTAGGGTGGTGGTACCTACCCTTGAATACTTGAGCCATTGGCTCCATGCTATTCTTCATTATCCTCTAGGCTTGCTTAGCCAAAAGAACCAAGCTAAATGTGTGCATGTCCCAAAAACCAAGTCATTTGGCTCTCTTCAAAGTGCATAGCTTTTCCTAGCTGCACTAAACTATTTTATGCTTCTCCGCATCTAAGGACCAAAAGAAATTAGATGCCAAAGACTGAATCTTGTCGCACATTTCTGTCAGAATACAAGTGCAACTTATCAAGTGTGTGGGCATAGGTTAAGCAACCATCTTAATTAAGGGTCTAATTGGAATTAATTAATAAAGTAAGGGGAGGGGAAAGAATGGAAAGGAATGGGAAAGACGAGTTACTTCTCCCAGATTTTGAGGGTTGAAAAAAACGTATAGATGAGGGAAGTAGAGAGATGATAACTCTCCTTCCTTCTCTATTCCCTCTTATCCAAACAAGGAAGTCATACAAATGTTCCTTCTCCTCCCCCTTGCCTTAATCCAAACTAACCCCAAGAAAGATTGACTAGCCTGCAAAAGGAGTGAAGCTTTCTAGGGAGCCATTTTGTTTTGCAGTATTCACTCTATAAGGAACTCAAATTGAGTGGTCTTCTTTCAACCCAGCAACCAAGGAAAACCAAAATCCTTATCAGATTTTAGGCAAGAGAATGTACCTAATAAATCCATTAGACGCTGACACTCTTGCTAACAATATCTCAGACTAAAGAAAAGAGACAATTTCTTCATATTAACCATTTAGCCTGAGGTACATTTATATAACTCTAAGATAGCCAATAAGTGCTTCACATTTACTTCCCTAGCATGAAGAAAAAGAAGATTGTCATCTACAAAAAAGTAGGTGTGAAATAGAATGACTATACTTGCTGACTACAATGCCTAAAATCTAATTTTTAAGCTTTACATTTCAAAGCCAAACGGACAGACCTTCAATACAAAACAAAAATAAGAGACGGTACAAAAGATCCCTTTATTTAAGGCCCTTGGAAGGTTTAAAGCTTTGGGGTTGGTGGCCATTTACCAGAACTAAAAAAGAAGCTATTTTCATGCAGCTCATTATAAAGCAAGCCCACGAATCCTAAAAACCCATTTTACACATCATATCCTTAAAAAATGACCACTCAACCCTATTAAAGGCTTTTTCTATATCCACTTTTATCTTCATCGCCCTTACACCTCAACCATAGAGATTATTAATGTAATGGCTTGTCCTCAACGAAATCAAAGCATTATCAGTCAACAACCTACCCGGGACAAAAGCATTCTATTTGTCGGAGTTAATATTGGGCAAAACCAACTTATGCCTACTTGCTAGAACTTTTGATCACAACCAATTGATAACGGTTGACAACTTCTTTTCTAAGACTAATTAACAAAGTTGTTAATTTTTTAAATTAGCATTGATGGCACTTGCATTGCATTTGCAAAAGGATAAAAACATCAGAAGTGCTAATATTTCCAAAGATATCCATTTAGTGGCCACTATCCCTTTAGTTGTTGGGTCAAAAGAAGACCACTCAGTCTGACTTCCTTATAGGGCAAATAAAGCAAAAATTGGCTCATTGGAAAGCTTCACTCTTTTTGCATGCAAGTCGATATATTTTAATTAAGACGGTTTTCTAGGCTATGCCCACACACTTGATGAGCTACATTTTTATTCCGACAAAAGTGTGTGATAAGATTTAATCTTTGGCATCTAATTCTTTTGGTCCTCGAATGTGGAGAAACATAAAATAGCCTAGTGCACCTGGAAGAAGCTATGCATTTTGAAGAAAGCAGAAAGCCTAGGTTTTTGGGACATGCAAGCCAAAACTGGGGATCAGAAAGCCTAGTGCACTTGGAGGATGGTGAAGAATAGTATAGGTCTGATAACTCAAGTCTTCAGGGGTAGGTACCACCACCTTACTTTCTTTCTAAAGGCTCTTATTCTAAATACAATGTCCTAATTATACAAGGGCTTGCTTGAAGGTAAAGGAATGATCTAAATAGAAGCTTATTGGCAAGTAGGAAGGAAAACATCAATCTTTATTTAGGAAGACAAATGAATTCCGGGAACAAGTCCAAAGCTGATAACTTTTCCAGTGCCAAGGACCAAGGCATGGAGCACCCTCCATTGATGCGACTCAAATCTTATTGAGCCTAGTGATTTTTGCTGCAACTCAAATCTCATTGATGCTCTCTTTCATCTGCATAATATAGTAAAAATCAAGAGAATTCCTCTTTCTTTGAAATTTGTTGATGATGTTCTTACATGAAGGATGAATGATAATGGATTGTTCACCATCAATTCGGCTTACTACATTGTTTATGCACTTTTATTTGATCATGACTTGTTGATTAGCTCTTATTTTTGTTCCTTGTTTTGAGGTCTCTCATTCCCACCTAGAGTTCATATGTTCTTGTGGAAAGCTTGTGTCGACATGTTTCCAAAAAAAGACAATCTTTGCTTGCGCGGCATGAAGGTTTCATTGGAATGTCCAGTTTTTTCCCAAGAGTAAGAAACCGTTGACCATATGTTGTTTGGGTGCCTATTCTCTACCAAGGTCCGCAGAAAGTTAAACCTTGAGGTTTTTTTGAACTAAGTAAGTGGAAGGAGGAGTTTTAGAAAATTATGGAAAGGGACAAGTAGAAGTTATTGACCCTGGCAATGTTTGGCTGGTTCATGTGGTTCAATAGAAATTGTGCAGTTCATGATTTAGCTTACCAAACCCTATCACATGTGGCTCATGTTATAAAGGACTGGATAGAAAGATGGACAAAGGTTGGCCAGCGATAGCTGGTGGATGCCCATGCACAAGCCATGTAGGTGAAGAATAGTGCCCACCAAGTGGATCCTTCTTAAAGGTGAATGTAGATGTCACGGATTTCTATACTGGTAAGAGGGGCTTGGTGGGAATGATTTGCAGGAATGAGGGTGGTACGGTCTTGTTTGGTATTTCATATGGTTTGAAATATGACGGTGGGGACATGCTTTATCTAAAAGCTCTTTCCATGATATAAGGCTTGAAGGAAGCTAAAAGGCATGATGTACTTTCGTTGATATTAGAGTCAAATTCACAATGCCTCATTGACAAACTTGAAATAGGAACACCCAATTCTTTATTTTATTTTGGGGTTTTGATTGATAAAACTAGGACTCTAGCCTCTACTTTGATTTTTGTTATTTTTCTCATGTTGGAAGACTAGATAACGAAGCTGCCCACTCCCTAGCTAGACAGAGCACTTGTATTCTAAGTAGAACTTCCTGGGAGTCACCTCTCCTTTCTTGATTGATGTTTGCTCTGAATTATCATTAATTTAAGATAGTATTTCATTAAAAAATAAAGTAACAAAGACTGAACCACCAAATCATGAGGTATAAAGATGAATCCACATGCCAGAGTGCTAAATTAACCAATTATAAATCCTAACTAAAATGTGATGAACACAAATCAAAAGTAAAGAGTTCTATTCCACAAAGGCACATATTAATTTATGAAATAAATAAATAAAGTAGTCCAAATAATTTTCACCAGTCAACCAGATTTTCATCTTTCCATTCCAACTTAGTTATACAATAAAATGGTGCTAGAAACGGAAAATAGTTAGTCAAGCATTGTCTGATTTTCCTACCAACATCGGTGTCATCAACAGGGAGTTGCTTTGAAAATGAGGCTTGTGACTGTTTTAATACATAAACAGTGGGGAGCCACGTGTGGCTGATGGGGTGCTGTTGCCCCCTCCCCCCTGAGAATTTTGGAACTCTATAATTATTATATACTAATTTGGTTATTTTTGGAGAAGTTAAAGACCAAGTTCGATAGTCCCCCCCTCCACCCGGAACTGGTGAAGAATATTAAAAGGGTAAATTGCGCCACCTGTCACAAATCTTTACTTTTCATTGCAAGTTGTGTCCTTAACCTCTCAACTATTGCATATTCATTCAAAATCATTGTTTGGCATTGCAAGTTCGCCTTTTGACCAACAGTTAACGTTGTTAGTGACCAAATTGTGAGAAATATACAATAGTTGAAAACTTGGAGATGCATTTACAACAAGAAGTAAAGGTTTTAAATAATTATTTAAATAATTTTTTATAAAAGTTAATTTTATAAATAATTATTCAAAAAAAACTTCTCCTGGATTTTGGTCGTTACTAGTCTTGCATCCGCCTAATCCCCTTAGCCTAAAAACTTGGTTCCGCCATTGTACATAAGGATGCATAACAAAAAAAGTGAAGGATAATTTAGGAATTAAAATATTATATTATTTATGAAAAATAAAACCCAATAGATAGAGTTAATTGAATTGTAAATCTTTAACAAATAAACTCTAATGTAATCAGCCTACAGAGTATCATAGAAATAACCAACGATTGGTGCAAATAATTCAAATAATCATGAATTTTTTCAAAATGTGCGTACAAACAAAATAGGAGTCATAAGATAAATCATACAATAAGAAAGGAAAAAATCTAATATGTACAACAAAACCATCAAACTCACCAGATGGAGTTAATAGGGGTGATCAGTATTCGGTTTAAAACGAAAAAACCGAAAACCCGAAAAAAATTTAAAATTCGGTTCGGTTAATTCGGTAATTCGGTGCGGTTTCGATTGAAACCGAATAACAAAAAATTTGGTTTCAGTTCGGTTTCGGTTTTAAAATTCGGTTAATTCGGTAACCGAAATAACCGACATTTTTTATACCAATTTTTTTTTTAATTTGTTTCATGAACAATAATGCTACAAAGTAACCCAAATTAGCTTGGATTCTTATTTTCTTTCTTTCCATGGACAATGAATCTTCTATATTGAATGGAATTTGAAAAGAAAAATGATATCTTTATCTCATTTCATCTTTTATAGAATTTAATTACCATTTTTTCAGTTAATTCGGTTTAAACTGAATCGAACCAAAATATTTCGGTTCGGTTTGAATTCAGTTTTATTGACTAATTTGGTTATTTCGGTTTCTTAGCATCCAAAACCGAAAACCGAACAAACCGAATAATCACCCATAGGAGTTAATTGAATCGTAAATCCTGAACACATAAACTCTAATATAATAATCATACAAAATATCACGGCAATAACCAAAGATCAATTAAAAGAATAAATATAATCATGAATTTTTTGAGGATGTCCATGCAAACAAAATAGAAATGATAAGACAAATCATGTGATAGAAAAATAATCTAATATGTAGAGCATAACTATATTTAAATAGAGTAAGTCAAACCTACACTCTACCCTTTATGTCCACATATATTTACATTCCAATACTATCATTTATAGTATAAAACAAGTGTGAATACATCAAATCTCATATTTTCCCTAAAACTGAAGATATGTACAAATCATATACCAGATATGTATAAAGCCGATGTACAAAGAAAGTGAAAGATATATACAAATAATATAGATGACATCATAGATATGTTATAGGTTCAACATTCCATAACAAAACAACTGTAAATATGTCAAATCTCATTTCCCACAAAAATTTGAAATTTATATAAACAGACAGCAGATATGTATATAAAACTCTATGTATAAAGTAAGTAATAGATATGTACAAAATATGTACAAATAAGATTAAACATATGTTACAAATATGACAATTGTATATACAAGATTTATATTTTTGTAAATGAAATGAAAATTATGATAAAAATTCAATCAATTGTAATACAATAGTGTTATTCACAAATTAGATGTTACATATATATGAACTTGATATACATATAAGATTAGAGATATGCACAAAATTAAACAACTAATACGTATGTTTATTATGAGAGATTTAAATTAAATATGCAAGGCATGTGTACAAATAAAATTATGAGAATTGTAATTGATATGTATGGAACTCAATATATAAAATCAAGTAACAGATATGTACGAAACATGTGACACATATGTAGAAATTATATCCCAGAACTATTGCTGAAATATTATTTTTGTTTCTAAATAATTTTAGCACTTATTCCACATTCATTTTTACATTGTACTTATAAATGCAAATTTTAGCTTAAAAATAAAAGTTGGGGCACAATTAGATAATAGCAGAAACATTGAGGCCTAAAACCAAAATAAGCCCAAATTTTTTAAAATTTAACGGTGATTCATTTCTCACAAGTTGTCAGTTGCTGCCCTCTTCAATTTGACGATGGAGAGTGAGATGAGGGCGGCGGCATCTTGGGCCCGTGACAGCGGCGACGCAAATTAGGAAGGCTGATTTAAACATATAACGAGAATAATGAAATTTGTAAAAGAAAATAGAAAAATATAATTCGAGTAATCTGACATCCTCAGGAGTGTACTCCAAGGTGGAAGGCGTAAAAAATTCTGTTATGTATGAACGAAGGGAGAAATGTAAATCAACAGGGGAGGGAGTGCGGATTTGGCGGCGTGTTTATCTTTCTTTCCTTTTTAGTTTTTTCCGTTTTACCAAATCAGGAGATTTTGTAATTGGATGGAGGATTATTATCCTCTTTTGGGTGGGTACGTTTCAAGGATTGTTTATACTTATCTTTCTTTTTTAATATAAAAAAGGAAGTTAGATATGGATTACAAATCAGAGAGATATAAGGGATTAAATTATGATAATTATAAAAAATGATATGGTAATTATAAAAAAGATGTTATTCATTTTTCCACAATAGATCCAGACATTTCACGTAATTTTTTTCAAAACATTAAATATGTTAATTATCAAAATGACATCATTCTTATTTTTTTTTTCATTACAAAAAAAAATTGTATTAGTATAGTTTCCACTGATGACTCTAAGAATTGTTTGATTACATAAATTATGAACTCAATTCCATATAATAAAAACTTATTTTTGCTCAATGGAAACCTCATTCTGTACAATAAGGACCCAGTTTGATACATTAAAATCACAATTTCATACAATGAAAACTCCACATTTACATAATAGGTATCCATCTTTTTACATCAATATCCCAATTTTGTAGAATATGTATTTCACATTTTTACAATATGAACTTAATTTCATAAAATAGGTAACTAGTTTCATATAATATTTCATAAACCACATATCAATTTCATATAATAGAAACTTAATTGAAGATGTGAATTATCTTCAAGCTCTACCGCCAATAGAAATATTAGGTGAATTCTAATGTTCCATTGTTGTATTTGCTGCTACTCCGTTCAAAAAAATTTACTTAGTTCTACACGAATAATCCAAAATTTCATACAAGTAATTCTCAGTTTTATGCAATTTATCTCCAATTTCATAAACAATCAAAACTTAAAACTCATCCAATACCTAGAAACACCATTTCATACATATATAAACCCAGTTTCATACATCTAACATCTCAAACTCATATAACAGGAACTGCAAATAAGCTTTGTACAAAAACTCATTTTCACACAACAAAACTGAGTTTTATACAATAGGAAGTTAGGTTAGTACAATAACAAGATATTTTCATACAACATAATGTCATATAATAGGAACCAATTTTATACAATACAAACTCAGTTTATAGATACTCCAATTTCATACAAATACATCTCAGTTTCATTCAAAACATTATCGGTTACATTATGCTATAAGAAAAATATGCATTATGCCACCAGTTTCACACATTCACCTTCCAAGACCATACAATCGCATCCTAATTTTACCCCACAAATATTAAAACAAAATATTACTTATATAAGTCACCACCAATTCCATTCACTCATTCTTCCTCTTCGGTTCTAGCAAACACAAGCAGGGGACAAAAGAATCGCCAATACCAATTGTATATATTCAGACTCCTGTTTCATCCAAGTATAATTCAACTAAAATTATTCACACAACCAATACTGCAACTTTAAATCAACCGATATTAGTTTCATACATCCTACTGTTAGTCTCATACATCCAAAGTTTATCATTCCAGTTTCGTACAAATTCAATACACTTTTGAAACTTTCACCCCATTACACTTCAATATGGCACAAACAAGTCACCCACACCACCACACAACAAAACAACTATTTCATACCTCTGCCCCCTATAACATTACAAATTCTAACCGGATTGGGACTTAATTTATTGATCAGAATCCTTTTTAATTATCTGGAATGGAAATATACATACAATAAATCGATAGTTTCATACATATGCCAGTTGGATTCACACAATACTTCGCACTAACTCCCAACGCCAAATTCAAACAATTCCACAAAAACCCAAACAAACCAAACAAAACCCATTCTGAAAACAGACGTACCTTCAACAAGAGGACGAAACACCTTTGTTTCTTTGTTCGATCCTTCATGAACAACAAACCCCATGCCACGTCGGTGAACCCACGCAAAGATGAACCATTTTAGGCCAAGAGGGACGCCGCGGCCGTCCAGAACGACAAAGGAAGGCGACGAAAAGGGGAGGCGGCAAAGACAAGTGAACAACCGAGCATTGAAAACGAACGGAGTGCCCACTGTCGTGCAAGACCTGGGTTTTTTTGTATCAAAACATGGGGCTATTTACTAGGAATGGATTCTCTCGAGTTTCTAGTGTCTCAATCCAATGAGAATTTTTTGGGGGAAATCTCGGATTATATGGAATAAGTGGAGTTTCCTTCCATATCCCCTGTTTCCTCCCTTAATTTTTGCGGTTTCCTACGCTGTTCGAAACTAGAAACGTTTTTGGTTTTGAAACATCAGTTAATTGACATTAATTGGAGTATATACCGTCTCAATTCCCAAACGTAGCTTTTTTTAGGTTGAGATGTGGTAACATATATATATTGGGGAATATGTAAAAGGAAGGACATTAATTTTTAAAATTCTTTAAAATGGGGATAGTTATACTAATCGAATTTTAATACATGGAAGCTAAATTTTTGTTGCCTTATATTATCATTTATTTGTTCATATATATGGTTATAAGATTCACATTCATTTTAAAATGATTTGGTAATAAATTTAGAAACTTTTTGGAAACTTGTGTACACAACTTTCATTTTCAAAAACCGTGCTCTTGAGGAAAAAAACAAAAATTATTATAGCTACCATGAAACTTTTAAGATTGGAGGTCAAATATGAGTCAAGATAAAGCAATTATGAACTAGAATATGAGGTGTATTTCAATTAGACTAAAAAAAAGTAATTACATAAATCTCCTTTGCTTCCATTTTATAATAATATAAATAAATTAGTTATTTGATTATTTCATATTATTATTATTATTATTATTATTATTATTATTATTATTATTATTCTTTATACCTTTATTAAAACTTAACTAAAACCATTGATTTGAACTATTTCCTTTATTATCAATCTTTGATATATCCTTTACTTTTTAGTATTTAGATTAATTTTATCTTCTAATTTACAGCATTCATTTTACTCACACATAATGTTTATTTTTCAAGATTAACCATTATATGTTTTTTCAAGTCATAAGGCTCCATACAATAAAAAAAATTACAAAATACAGCAAAAAAATGTATAAAAACGAAATTAGTTAATTATTGTTTTTGTTTGGACCAAGTTTTTTTAGAAAAAGAAAAAGAAACAAAATTTGCAAGTTATGTGGTCGCAATTTTTATTCCCTTTATTTATAGTCACCTATAAAAATTAAGGTTGTTGATAATAATATCAAGTGGAATTAAGTAAGATTTTAATATAACATTTGACCTAAAACTAATTAGTGATAAAATTTAAAATAATTTTATAAACTTTTAAGTTTAATAAGGAAGTAATGTGGAAAAAGGAAAGTATTACTTTTCTGAAAAGATAAACTTGAATGAATTGCGAACAAAGCTCGTTTTGTTAGGACCCCTGAAAGTGGTTCCAGAATTACGGTTGCACCTTCAACTACAACAAAAGTAAAAACATCAATTGTTAAATTAAATTTAATGATTTTGGATTAAAGGTAAAATATGGTAAAAATTGATATAAATGTTTAATGGTTTTTTTTATTAAACTAATAATGTGGGCGTAGTTCAGTCATTTATAATGATAAATTTGACATAGCACTCGATCAGGCTTCAATAATTTGGGCAATTACATGAAAACTCTTTTGCTTCTGATTTATAATAATATAATAGATTTCGATTCTAACAATAATTTTGCTTATAAAGGGTTCATCTAACATACACCTTTACGGCAAATATTAAGAAGCATTGGATGTATATTGATAATCACATACACATTTTCATCTAATATTGAAATGTATAAGCAAAGGCAGAGTCAGGATTTTATTAGGGGACTAGACTTTATTTTACAAAAATATTAAAAAATTAGGAGATCTTAGTAGAAATAATGAAAATTTTTAAACTTTATCTTTATATATACACATAGATAATATACATAATTTGTAAAAATTTTCGGGGTGGGTACCTCTTAATCCCCACTCCCTCTACCCCTTGTTAGGAAGCATTAATGTAACGGCCCTCCAAGTGTTAGACCAGTGATGATCAGGTAAGGCTTGGTTACAAGCTGAGCAATCCCTTGCCATATATTTATTATGCATTTCAAGCAAGTAGGAAGAGGTTCCTCAAACATAATTGGCACCTAAGTGCCACCAAGGGCAATTTGGTAATTTTATCCTAAGTAAGGAGTAAAGCTTTAATTATGGTATACTTGGGGTCTTTAAGGCTTAAATGACCCATTAAATCAAGATCATAAGCTTCAAAGTTCATTAGAACCATAGAACCAAGGGTAAGGACCTAAATTGCACTAAGTGTTATTTTGGAGACTTATTGTGCTTTATATGCATAGATGGCCTCGGAACCTAGCTTGGGGCTTAGTTGGAATTGTGGAACTCTTATTTGTAACCCCAAGTGGTGATATAAATTAGCTAGAAAGGCCCAAGTGAGAGTAAACAAGGCTTAAGGGCAAGTTTGGACAAGGAGCAAAAGTTGGAGTAGGGATGAGGTTGTATAAGACTTATGTGGAAGTTAGAGAATGGGCACTATTCACCATCTCTAACCTCTCATTTCGTCTCTCTCTCTCCCTCTCTCTACCTCCATTAGAGTACATAATCAAGCTTTTAAAAGAGCATTTCTTGATGAAATCAAGAGCCCCCAAACAAGTATATTAAAGCCCAAGCTAGGTGGAGATCATTGGAGGTGCAATTTGAAGTTTCCAAGGAGTTCTAGCTCAAGAACTCTAGATAAGTCAAAACCCACGAAATTTCCTTGGTTCTAAGTTGTTTATGAGCTTGTAAATGGTCTTGATTTCGCTTCCTTTGTTCCTATTTGTGAAGGAAACTTGCTTGGAACCTAGGAAATCCTTAATGGATCATTTGAAGCTTATGTGGATTTACTTGATTGATTCTTGCATAATTGTGTTTAAGGTAAGGGGATTTCTTGTTGTCCATGTTATGTTAATGCATTTCTATCATATTTGGCTTTGGGGATGAGTAATTGCAAGCCTATAAGTGATTAGAATTAAGTTTGGGTCAATTGTGCATAAATTTCGCGAAGTTGGACAAAGCTGGAGAACTCTAGGCGCTACGGCACCGTTCTGGGCTCCTAGGCGCCAAAAGAAATAATGTCCAGGTCATGCCCTTGAGGCCTAGGTGGCAAGATGCTTGTTTTTGGATAGCTTCAAGTCAACTACAGCGCCATGGCCCCAGTCTCGCACTGCAGCGCCATATTTGCTTCGGAACTCATCCAAAGAGGTTGTTTTTTTGTTTCTAATTGGTTCCTAAACATCCTAGACATGTTCCTAAGTATGTTTCAAGATTTAGAATGGAAATGGAATGAAGAACAAGTGACAAATGGATCAAAAGAAGCAAGGAGAAGATGGTGTGTGCACAATTGAACCATTTGTGTTTCTAAGGGTATTTTGGTGCCCTAGTTGAGGCTTGTAGTCATCCCCAAGGTAGTTTAAATGCATTAATAGTGAGTAACCAAGTAGTTTAAGTAATGAGCATGGTGAACTAGAACCATAGCCTAGGCAACTAAGGGAAGTGCATGTGCACTAAGGCACGGTTAGTGTGGGTAACTTATGGCCCAACTTTGTAAGATCATTTGGGCTAGTATTTCATTCACCTTAGATTAGTTCAAGAGCTACAGGAACTACAAAGAGTTAATGAAAACACCTAAGGGCCAAAGAAGACACTATAAGGCTAATAGGGGCACATAAGTGCATTTGGGCACAATGTGAGCTCTAGGGCCCATGGGAAGCTTAGATTGGGTAATTTGGGAGCTTGGCATGGCTTGGAAAGTTTCTTAATACCCAAGTAAGTGCAAGCTACCCTAAGGAATAAAAAAGAACACTAAGAGCTCTAAGTAGGTATGTGACTTAGCACTTAAGCTAAGATACTTGGGCACATTGAGGGGTCTTTGAGGAGTAAGGTAGTTAAGCTACCTTAGTGCATTTGGGACCTTAATATGTGCTAGGAAACATAAGGAGCACTTAGAGTAAGGATGATTCCTAGTGATGGCCAACTCATTGAAGTGTAATAAGTGCTAAGCCTAGTATTATACAAGGTTCACTAAGAAAGGTAGAGGCATAGTAACACTTGGTTGCCTAGTCAGGTCTTAGACCCGAGGGACTAAAATGGGAGCCAAGTACACCTAGGGGTAGAGGTTTAGTATGCATACTTACCTAACTGGTTCTTATACCCAATGAGCTAGAGCGGGAACCTAGTACGCCTAAACTAGATTGGTCATGTGCTAGTCAAGGTTCACTATGGAAAGGGTGAAAGTTTAGTAACACCTAATGGCCTATCCTGGTCCTAGACCTGAGGCACTAGTGTGGGACTTTAGTGCACCCAACTTGGCTTTGCCAAGTAAACTTGGATTACTCCTGCACATAGTATTCAATGAAAGGTTATTAGGTGCTTAGGTGATGACCTGACATAATTGGCAGGCCAAGGCTTGCTAGAATGAGTTTGAGGCCAGAACTTGCTAGGAGAGGACTAGGATGAGGAAGGGTACTCGAGTATATGCGCATATATTAAGCCTTGAACTGTAATGAACACGCGGTAGATTTGTGACATTTATTGTCCCATGTCCTCTAGTGTTTTCTTTTACAGGTACCCCTCGAAAACCCCTTATTAGGAATCTATGATTCTTACCCTTTAGTTTATGTCAACCCGGGCTTGGTTGTTGAGCTAGTTGAGCAGGTTTGAGTTATACTTACTATTTTGCATCTTCAGGTTTATTGGTTGTTGAGTACTAACCATGTTGGATTAATCTTGAGCAGTGGTTGATCTAGAAGCGCAAGAAGAGGTCAATGCTATTATCACTCAAGAGGTAAAGCTCAAGTGGTTAGTCTAGTAGGATCATCTCAATAGGTTATGCTTGAGTACTTAATTGTACTAGATGCCTTTAACAACATTGGTTAGTTTTATATTTTGGTTTGTGATTCATGTACATAACTAAGTAATGTACATAGGGTTAATGCTTGTAGGAAAATGTGTTTATGGCTTTGGCTAGTTTTATTATTGTTTTTAAGTGCGAATCCACCAATGTTTTGAAAGTTTTACTTTATGCTTAAATTTTCTTACCAAAGCGAATCATGCATTATTTAATGCTAGTATCTAGGTTAGTAAGTTCAGGTCACGAGTATTACTTTTTATCGTAAGTATAGACTCTAATAATTACGAACCAAAACCTAGGGATTCCTCGAATTCCTAATGATCCTGGGCGACAAGCAGCCTAGGACTACCACAATTAAACGATACACTTAGTTTTTGGGTAAAATCCATCGTGGGTACCTTAGCTTATTTTTTTGTCTCAAATAAATACTTTACCTTAAAGTTGTCCTCTTGAAGCCCTTATCTTATATTACGTGCCATAACTAAGTATTTTCCATCCATTTTACTGATTAAATGGACAGATTTTGCTGATTTGGCATTAATTAATATTAAACTAAATGTAAAATTACAATTTTCATGCTTAAAACTTTTCCTTTCAATAATTTTAACCCTAAAAAATTTTAAATCTCATATTTTCCCTCTAATGTCTTTTCTTCCAAATTTCCCACCCTGGTAGATCTTAGAAACGGCGGCGTCCACTTGAATCCAACCCTCTCATCCATCGAATTGACTCATTCTCTACCTAATCTAGTCCTTCTCTGCTAAATTGACCCATCCCCTGTTAGGTTCCCCAAGGATCATCACCCATTCTCCGCTTAATATAGTCATTCTCTGCTGAATCCACCCCTCATCTGCTAGGTTCCCCAAGGATCGTAAAGGATAATCGATTCGGCTGGCAACGTCATCAATTCCGCTGGCGGCTAGGTCCATAAGGCATGAATGAGGATCTTGAAGGCTCAGCAAATCGATACCAGTGGTGAACGATGCCTCACCATCTCATTAACGCCGCCGCCACTTTGGTCCTTCATTTTCTCCTTCATCACCTTCTACCTTGCCTATGCCCTCTTCCTCCACCCCTTAATTTCTCTCTCAGCCTTCCCCTCTCATTTCTGTCTAACCATCGAATGATCTTCGTGAGATTGGTCTTCAATTCGGTTGAGTCTTGAAGCTCCGCACAATTGCCTTCGATTAGATTGAGTCTTAAGCCTCGTTGAGACTCCAGAAACAAAAGATGATGGAATTGTCCAATGGAGCTTTGGTGATGAAAAAGTTCGGATTGTGTGGCCGCGAGTCACAATGAGTCAGGTTGGTGGCTATTGCTATCTGGGTTGATGACGACGTAGGCAGGTTGGCAAAGAAAGATCCGGCAAATTTTCCCTTAAAAATGATTTCTTCAGCAAGTTTCGATTCTTTCATGTTTCTGTGGCTAGACAAAGTAAATTTAAAAGTTTAGGGTAGTTCTTGAAATTAGCCTAAAGCCATTTTTAGCCCTCAAACTCGCCAGACCCAGACACTTAACCATCTTAACTTAAACTTGATTGAACTCGCACCTTTGAACTTGAAAAGATAGGAAACTTTGGCCCTTTTGACCTGATGTGTGGGTCACATGCTTATTTCTTCTTAACGACCCTTGTTCCGTCTTAACCTAATCTGCTCTGTTATCTGCATTTCTCCTGATGATGCCTCATCTATTCGTCAACCAAAAGTCCTCGTGAATCACGAGGGGTTTAAATGACAACTTTGCCTTTTCTTTTCTCTTATTCAACCAAAACCCATCATAATCTCAGTTACATCGTGATTTGACAACCACCTAAAAATCATAGTATTCTTAACGAAAATAGTAGTGCGACCCTTATGCCACTCTCTTCAGAAATTGCTGCATCGGCGACGGCGAAGGACACGTCTCGAAGGCCTACAATATCAGTCACATGTTGAAGACGAAAGATGTGGCCCTACCCAGTCCCAGCTCTCATCGGTTTCACAAGATCAAACCAATAAGGTGGTTCAAGCATTCGAGTCTGGCGGATCAAAAACCATAGATGAAGGCAAGGTCGAGAGGTTAGTGTAAGTGCAGTGACTGGTGCAAGGAGGTTGGTGAATCGGTGAGTGCCAAGACGGAGGTGAGTTGGCTGATGAACCATGAACCAAAGCAGATTAGATGAAGACGAGGAGCAAGCAGCACTAGGGCAAATACATCACGTGAGATGCACGTGGGATCAAAAGGTCTAAAATGTCCCATATTTGCTAGTTCAAGGGGTGAGTTTGATTAGGTTCAAGTTCAAGGGCTTTTAAGGGCTTAAGTGTCCGGGTCTAGCGAGTTCAAGGGCTAAAAATAACTTTAGGCCTCTTGAAATTTAATAGGTTTAGAAGGTTTAGAATTATTTATTGGGAAACATACAATTATCCCTTGAGGTATGACTTAACTTACAATTTGTCCCCTTTATTTTTAGAAACCTACACTTTGTCCCATGTATTTTTACACTGTCTAGTAACAACTTCTGAAATTATATTTAAACTGTACGATAGTCATTTTCTAATAATTTAATTTCTCTAATATTTTTTTATAGTTAATAGATATTTTAAATTATCAATTTTTTCTTTCTGTAAATGTATTTTTATCCTTGTAAATATATATCAGTATTTTTTAAAGTTGGTTGGCTCTAAAAAAAATATAAAAAATCTTGAAATTACTGGAACATGATTATCAGATAGTTTGAATTAGGGTTTCAAAAGTTGTTATCGGACACTGTAAAAGAAACATGGGGTAAAGTGTAGGTTTTTTAAAATAGAGGGGGTCAAGTATAGGTTAGACCAAATCATAGGGGGTTTTTTGTAATTTTCTCTAATTTATTTCAAAAGTTTGAGGACTAAAATTATTGTTTTAATTTTAATTTAATGATAATTAATGCCACATCAGCAATTTTGTCCAACTTAATGCTCAAATTGAAGAAAGTGATCCAATTGGGACGCATTAAATGATGTAAAGAACTTCAATAGGACAATTTTAAGGTAGGGTATTCATTTGGGTAAAAAAAATAAGTTAAGGGACCCCGATGGATTTTATCCCTTAGTTTTTATTGGAAAGGTAAGATAATACTTATTAAGGTTAAATCTCTATTTTTACCCAAATTATCTTTTTGAAATTTTGATTTAGTTCCAATCTTGGCTTCCAGCCACCAAATTCTGAGTTTTTCCTTATGACTGATGGAGTACTTTATTGCCACTAATCATCCATTAGCCTAGTCATCTCCCTCTTGCTTTGCCTGCCTTCTAAATTTGACTTGTATAATTACTTGCCCTTTCTTTTCTTGGTCGTTTTTATTTTGTTAAATCAATTTCATCAACAATGAAGAAATACTTTAGCCACTTTTAAATTATTTAAACTCAATTCAAATCATAATATTGCATAGAAATTGCATGTCTGCGTTTATTAAAATTCATGAATACAAGTAAATAGTGTTCCAATATTTTTCTGAAATTATCAACCAAATAGTCCTTTAAAGTTCATGAAAAATAAAGAAAAAATTATTCAAGTGCAATTTTTCCAGTGTAAAAGATTAGAAATTATATGATGCAAACCATAAACAATTAAACATATAAAAAAATGCATAATTATTAAGAATTTTTTGTAAAAGTACCTAATAATTAAGTGCGAAAATAATTGTATTTTATTTTTTATTTTTTTACTATAGCGTTTAATGTATCTCTAATTTTTTTTATTGTTAAAACGTTTCTACTTAAAATTCTAGTTCTTCTTAAGTTGAGATGAAGATTTTTCAATTAAACAATGCCTTCGTCTTTTCATTGAAAAAATTACTATTAGCAACAATAACATTTTAATATTTGTTGACATATTTTTGAATTGAATTGAATATGGAAATAACAAATAATGAAAAGGCAAATAAATGTTTAAAATTATGCATCCAGGAGTAGTTAAGAAGTTCATTGATTATGAACCGTAAGACTAACAAAATATGATAAAAGTTGCTATCATAATCTTTTCGAAACGATTTTTTCACGAATGCAACATTATTTAGCTCCTCTTAAAAATACATTTTGTTTTCTTCTTCTCCCTCAAAGAAGATGTTAATTGTTTTTTTAGAGGCAATAATCCTTTGCCCAGCCAACCTTTAGTACTTTCGTTTTACCTGCACCCTGTGTTTATTTTTACTTAAGTTGTAAGTCTCATGGATACATAATTGCCAAGTTTCAACACAGAAAAGACAGGAGAAGTCCCAGGGTAAGTAGGTAGCAAATAATTGCATATTGCATCAGTTCTAGTCACGATTTTAGTATAAGCACTTGGAAAGAAAAACCGAATTGGTTTATACCGTCAAAATAATTGCATATTTTTTTGAAATTTTGAAAATGTTGTGCTTGAACTTTATTTTGAAAAAAAAATTATTAAATCATTTACCATCTTTAGTCCTCTTCTTTTATGTCTTCTTTTGCTATGGTATCCAAGATAAAGAATTACAGTTAATAGAAAAAAAACTGTTTTCAACGGAACTTTATGTGCTTTGCCCAGAAGAAGAAAAAAAAATGGCAGCAATTTTTTTTACTAAAAACTAAAGGGCAAAACAGAGGAGGGCTGGAGTTGCTGGGCCCAAAAGTCCAAAGCCATAAGACAGCGAAAAAAAAAAAGCTGAAAAAGAACTGGGGGTTGGGACTTGGGTCCTGGGAGAGCCCAAAAGGAAAAAAACAAGGTAAAGAAAACTTTAGAGCTGGATTTTAGTTCCTTTTTCTTTTTATTTGTTTTTTTTTTCCTAAAATTTCCTCGAGTAAGAGTTTTTCTGTAACATATCTTTGCAGCGTGAAAATCTTATTGCTTAAATTGTATGTGAAGTCGTTGATGTTTAATTCTCATTTTGTTTTTATTTTCAACCTATTAAAACCTTTTTTATAGTATTTTATATTAGTCTCCCAATATATAGAAACTATAACCTTAATGAATGTTAAATAAGTACAGACGTGGGACACAAAACTTGATTTACAGAAGAGAAAAAAGATGCTCCATCCGTTTAGCATTGATTGACCTTTTTATCATTTTTAATTGAAGTTTGACTTGAACATATTTATATTAATATGTATTGAAAAAAATCCTTAAAAATGATATTTAGAAACTATAATCTTTAAAGTTTCATTTTCATATAAAATATTCATATTTTTATAATAAATTTTTTAAAAAATAAAATCATAAATTAATTGTTGTGAATAGTAAAATGTCAATTTTTGTGAAACAAAGAGAGTAATTAAACTATTAATTAACTATAAAAAACAATTGGAAGGGGAGGAATGCTGCTGTGTTTTGGGGAAAGAGTTTAGACCCTTTTTCTGTTATTGTTCAGATTCAGCATGTTGCCCTGGAATTTTGGACAATAGAGCCTAAATCTTCTTCAAGGACAAAGAGCTAGATGGTGCATGAGATGGTAGGACTAAGCATGCAGGAATTGGAATGGTTCTAAGAGATGATTCGGGCAACTTGATCATGGCAGGAGGTGCTTTCTGTGATGCAGCTTATAATGTGGAATTTGGAAAGCTGTTGAGTTATTACATGTTCCTCGGTTGGTTATTGAAACAGATAGTAAAGCTGCTGGTCTTGCTGTTGTTTTGAAGGGAGTAGTGGACTGGTTTGCTAAGCCTACTGTTACTGTGGAAGATATTCGGCTTGCTAGGATCCATTTTCAGAATTGTTCCTCCTTCCAATACTTTCCTAGAAATGTAAATGTCTGCTGATAATGATTTCATCGCCAAACATTGTAAAAAGGAGATGAGATTCATGGAGTGACTTTTAGTCCCTTATCCCTTCTTTCCTCTCTCTTTTTACATGATGCATTGTATAAGTCTCCATGACTTTGTTAAATAAAATTAATTCTTTCTCTGGCAAAAAAAAAAAAAAATTATAAAAAACAATTGCAAAATTTAAATTTATCGAAAACAATTAGTACCTCAAAAAATGGATAAATTACATGCTGGATCTTTTTTTCTTTTGTCCTAACCGGATCCTTTGCATTCAATTTGTCCTTCATAAAATCTCTTAGAATCATATTCTAGTTGGATCCATTTGTCACTCTCACTGTTACTTTTGGCAAAATTGCAGTAACAAATGTCGAATTTAGTCCCTAGATTTTCTCCATCCTGCTTCTAATACCTTAAAAGTTATAGATCTAACACATCAATCACTTCTCTCTCAGACACACCAACCACTTCCTGCGACCCCCACCCTCGCCATGCATTCTGTAGTAGCCGACCGCCCCTCTTTCATATCCCTCCGCCATCTATAGCTCTCAACTATAGTCTATAGCCATACACCGCTGATCAAAAGAGGGCCAAGCCGTATCTTCATTCTCATCCATCCTGCACCAATCCAGCCAACTCAAGCCTCTGCCGCTGTCGTCCCAGCAAAGCCTCACATGTCCCCCACCCTGTCTCCCTGTCTAATCGAGTGAATTGTAGAAGAAGCAAGATTCAATAGCAACCTGGCTCTAACCCACGGCTGCCTAGCCCCTCTATTTGCAGCACCGGCCTCTGACCCATAGTCTCTGACGTGGTGGTCTAACGCCGGACCCACTCGATCCAGTTCTCCCAACCCAACTCACAAGCTAGCAAATTCCATCATGTGAGTGACTAATGTGAAATGTTTTTAAAACGTTTGAGATCAAAAGAAAAGAATTAATAGGTTGAGGACAATAACAAAACAACAATTAAAAGTTAAAAACAATTTTATGCATATCTTATTTAGAGAAGCCCTCCATTCCATAAGAAACTCTGGGAATTTCAGAAAAAAAAAAAAAACAGAAATCTCACATCTCTAAATGTGTCATTAATGATATTCTTTCAGGACAGTCCGAAAATAAATATAAGCGAAAATTTTCCACAAGAAACGCTTATGGAATTTATGCATATCATATTTAGATAACCCTTTATTATAAAATGGAAAATATTTCAAATATATTTCCCACTCTATAAAATAAAAATCTCTAGAAATTTTAGGAAAAAAAAGAGTAAGCCTTATGCAAACCCGGTTTGTACCATGAGTTATCCACTTATAATATAAAAATTAACAATTTGGTTTAAATTTTTATAAATCAGTTAATCACTTAAATGATCCACAAAAAATCCTACAATTTTTTTTTTTAACTTTTGCTTCTTTGCCTTTTCTTTTCTCTTGTTCTATTTTTCATCAAGTAGCAACCCCATTTGATACTTTTCTATTGCTCTTTTTTCCACTTATTTCTTCTTGGAAAAAAAATATTTATTTTTTTTAATATTGCTTACATTTAATTATACATTTTTTTGTTTCGTTAGTTTGCTATGTGATGCCTTGCAGCATCTTCGTTGTGTGACATGGTGAGACTGAGAGGGGCTTCCAGTGAGGGAGAACGTCTAACGTGGAAATTTCCCAGGAGAACCTGCCTGAAACACTCAGAAAACAGGGGTTAGAAGGTCCCCGGAGTCTTTTTCCGGAGAGGAGCCTTCAATGCCCAAGTCAGTGTTTTGGAGGTGGAGAGAAAGTAAAAACGAAGAAGTTTTCTCTCTTTTGTCCAATCTTTCTTTACCTGGGGTGTTTACCAAATATTTATAGAGGAGTGAATAGTAGAAGTCCGTTTGATGTGGCTGGCCCAGATCATGACACGTGTTCGGCCAGATGCGATCCGTACCTTCGGGGAGAAGGGGAACATTTAGCCGGCCGTAGGCCGCCTGGCCAGGAGCCTAGGCCGTGCGAGGACGGCGTGTCGAGGATGTGTCAGAGGCTCCTTAATTGCTTTTACCATACTCTTGAGGTCCCTTTGGTGGAGGAGGGCTCTTCAGAGCAGGAGAACCATCTCCCAAGGTCACTTCAATAACCCAAGAATATCTTTGCTGAGGGTGGTCCTGTTTGGGGACGTCCTTTGCTGCCGAGGGTGGTTTGGTTGTCTTACCAAGTGTGACAGTTGGATTGTATTTCCGAAGTTGGTACTGTCATCTCCAGGGATGGTGAAGAATTACCGAGGTCGGATGTGAGAGGGGCCAGACATCCTTCTTTCCAAAGTTAGTGCTTTTTCTTCTGAGGGTGGTGCCTTACTTGAGCCTACGGGTTTGAAAGGTGATAGGCACTTCGGCTATCACATGCCCCCCTTTGAAAATTCAAAGCGGAGACTTCGGCCCTAGTCTCCCGGAAGACGTTTTGCCGAACTCTGAGTTGGGACGCTGCTCAATGAGGCGTTTCGTCATCGGAAGGCGTCCCTTCTTGGTCGAGGTATCATCACCTAGTTCTTCGGCAACCTAGAGGCGCGTACTCCCTTTATTTTTACTTTTTCTGCTGCAGGTTAGTGAACCGTCACGTCTCATGAACAGGCGTGTCAGTTATGGAATGGCGTGCCTGGGTTTTCGCGATGTCAGGGGGCGTGCCCTAGTTCCTTGCGTTGGATGACACGTGGCCGCTGATGGATGACAAATAGTTACGTCGGTTACGTTAATTGCGTCTCTTCGCCTTCGAGGGGCAATAATGACGACATTTCGCCTTCGAAGAGTAATAATGACGACGTTTCGCTTACCCCCTTCGGCCTATATATAAACACCTCTCGCCTCATTTCTTCATACTCTTTTCTTTTGCTCTCATCTATTCTAGAGCTTTCTCTCGTCTTTTTCCTTCTTTCGGTAGCGGTTCTAGCGGCGGAGCGATTTCCGGAAACCTCTCACGACAGCGTCCAGGAATCCAGATTTCAGCAAAACCTTTGGTGGGTCTTTCCTTCTATAGCTCTTCCTTTCTACCGAGGTTGTTTAGGTTTTGTTTTTCCGAAGTCCTTCGATCCTCTTCCTTCATTTTCCCCGAGGTCGCTCTTCTTCTTCTTTTTTAAGAGATGTTGAATCCAACTCCGTTGATGTCCGTCCGTCCCCTCCCCGAAAGTTTTCTCCTTCTCGAGTCTCATCCATGCTATACCACTTCGGAGAAGATGACGAAGTGGATGGCCAAATTCTAGCTTCTTTCTTACTTCGTCCCGAGGTTGCCTTTCCCGGGCTCGTACGGTTTTATGGCCCATTAGGGTGAAATCACTATTTATCGGGCTCAGTTGAAAGCCGGTCTTCGGTATTCTCCTCATCGGATGATATGCGAGTTCTGCAAGTTTCACGGGATTGCCGTGAACCAGCTCCCACCTAATTCCTATTCTTACTTCAATTCCTTCCTTTGCATGTGTGGGGTTTTTAAGATAAACCCCCACTTCCTTTTCTTTATGCAATACTACAAACTCCACCAGGTCCAGAAGGGTGGATTTTACTTCTTGCTTCCCCGAGGGTCCGGGAGCAAAAAATTCACCTTTACCTTCGACAATATTGATAACTAGCGGAGGTGGCAGAAGAAGTTTTTCTTCCTGTCAGTTCCTGAATTCTGGCACTACGTACCAACGAGATGGGCTCGGGGACACTGAAGATCGACGTCGTCAACCCTTGGAAGCTTCTGACCTCGAGGTTGTCTGCCGAGTTTGACGAGTTCGATCGGAGAATTCGAGCAGTTGCGGACTGGGATCCTGAGGCCTCTCTGCATTCTCTGTACCCCTTTCCCATTAAATGGGACCTCATGATCGAAAGAGGTCCTTCGGGAACTAGGGGTAGTGAATGCACACAAGTCTGACCCGAACATGGACGTGCCTGTTCTCCCAGGAAAAAAAGGCATGGATAGTGATGCTTCTTCGGGCTGAGATCTCGTATGAGGCTTTTGCCGAGAGTAAGTTATCTTCCAGGATTTGCTATCTGTTTCCTCTTTGGACTTACACTGATGTTTTTTCCTTTTGCAGAAATGGGCGATCAGTCTGTTGATTTTTACAAGTCCCTCTTTCTCCGTCAGGCCGAGAAGGGGGAGCAGACGCTCAAGAAGACGGCTGCGAAAAGGAAGAAGACTACTGGCGGGCCGTCTAGGGCTAAAAAAGCCAAGGCGGATGTCCTCCCTCCCCCCGAGGAGGTTGTCGAGGTGTAGGATAGGTCGCCTGTCCGTTCTCCTACCCTCGTTGACCCTCCTTCGGACTCTGCCACTCTCAGGGCAGCTCTGAGTCCGGTTCTTGCTGCCGAGACTTCAGTCGAGCATACGTCAGCTCGAGAGCTCGAAGAGAGCAGGAGGAGAAAAGGCAAGAATATTCCTGGCGAAGTCCAGGAAGTGGACGAGCCTGAGGACGACGTGGCCGAAGTTCCACTAGGTTGGTTCCTTAGCCGTTCTTCTACGAATCTTAGTATTTTCTGTATCTATGACTTTTTAGATGAATGGCTAAGGGATGATGTACTGACGGAACTTCGGCGTGATCTTGCAGGGCATGTGACTCATGCTCCCTGGTGGAGGCTCATGCCCGAAGAAGGGCTATTCGGGGTAGGCGTATCCCGAAGGACAAAGTGCCAAGGGAGCCGTTTTGGACTTTCATGGAGGACATGAATTTGTTCTCCGAGGACAGTCAGTTAATGGCTCCCCAGATAGCGATGGGTGTGCTGACGAACGCCAAATTCTAGTTGCTCATCGACGAATTCCCGAACAAGGAGATCCTCGCGGCGAGGATGACCGAACACGCCGCCCAGGTAGGTTTTTGTTCTTTCTTTAGAAAAATTTCCCTATGTTTTTGTTGCTTCTTGACCTTTATTCGGGGCTTTCTTTTTTGTAGCTCCTGGTGTACAACGGGTACTTCCGCTCCTAAGCGGCGAAACAGGCTGAGGCTCATTCTCGGTCCGAAGATTCTCTTAAAAAGGAGAAAGACATTTGCGCCAGATACGTCCTCAAGTATGGGGAGCTGAACAAAATGGTGCAGGAGGACGTAGTGAATCTTCGGGCCGAGCTTCGGGAGAGCAAGAAGGAGCTCCTCTTCGACTTTTCGGCTAAGGTCGAGGATCTCGGCTCAAAATGCGCTACTCTCTCCTCGAAGAACGAAGCCTTTCGGAAGGAAAAGGCAGAAGATGCTGGAAACCTTACGAAGGCGCTCGCATTGAATGCCAATCTCCAGCCCGAGGTTGATTTGTTGAGGAAGGGGGCCAAGAATAAGAAGAAGAAGAAGCTGGAGAAGGAGGTTGCTGAGCTTACGGCCAACCTGGCAGCACTGAGTGCCGAGAAGGACCAGTCAGACCAAATGACGAAGGTGTCCTACCAGGACGGCTTTTGTTTGGCGTAACATCAAGTCCTTTCTTGGTTCCCTGAGCTCGACCTCTTTTTCTTGTCCGCCCTGGATTTTCCCAATGAGCCCAGGTGGACATGGTCGAAGCTGGAGTTCCTCAACCTTCCTTCTGCTGCGCCTGTGCCTCCAGACGACCCTACTCGAGAAGACGCCGACGCCGAAGAGACATAGGACGCTCGTGCCTAGCAATAGACTTTTTTCTTCTTTTTTTTTTTCCCTCTTGTAACCTTGTAATCTTGCTCTTAGTAATGAAACTCTCTCTTTCAAAATTTGGCTAAGTCCCCAACAATACTTTTTCGTCTCCAAAGGTTGTTTTGACCACTCTCGGTCTGGGGCCCTCAGTAATATACTTCTTGCACTTTTTATAGATCATCTTCGGGAGAATGCTAACTTCGGCGAATTCCTTAAATCAATAATCGACCTACTCTCAACAAACTTGTTCGGTCAATGCGTACTTCAGAAAAATGACCCAATAGACTTTTTTTTTTTTCAAGTGTGACAAGCTTTCAAGCATAGAACTTTTTCAAGGTGTCCGAGTGCCAAGTATTTTTCAGCTCTCCACCTTCGGAGTCACCGAGCTTGTAGACTCCTTTCCGAACTTCATCCAGGATTAGATAAGGCCCCTCCTAGTTAGCGCGAAGTACTCCATGAGACGGTCTTTGGGGTTCGAACTCAGCCTTTCGGAGAACGAGGTCTCCCTTTTCTATTTCTTTTTTCCTGACGCGTAAATTCACGGCCATGGCTACTCTTTGTTGGAAGGTTTTTCTCTTGAGCTCGGCCACTTCTCTATGTTTGTCGATTAGGTCAAGTTTAGTTCTTAACCCGAGGTCATTCCTTTCTTTGTTGAACACTTGTACCCTGACCGATGGCTGGACTACCTCGATAGGGATAACAGCCTCTGTGCCAAAGGCAAGCGAAAAAGGGGTCTCACCTGTGGCTCGTCGAGGTGTTGTCCGGTAGCTCCATAACACGCTAGGGAGTTCCTCTGGCCATTTTCCCTTTGCCTCTCCCAATCTCTTTTTCAGGCCATCTTTTATGGTTATGTTAGATACCTGTACCTGACCGTTGCTCTGATGATGGGCTGTCGGGGCGAAGTGTAGCTTAATGCCTAGGTTAGCTGCGAATTCTTGGAACCCTTTGTCCGTGAATTGGGTGCCATTGTCAGCCATTATTACCCTTGGTATACCGAATCGGCATATGATGTTCATCCAGACAAATTTTTGTATGTTTTTTGCCGAAATTATTGCGAGGGGCTTCGCCTTGACCCATTTAGTGAAGTAATCCACTGCAATTACGCAGAACTTCACTCTTCCAGGTGCAGTTGGGAGCGGCTTAATGAGGTCAATGCCCCATACTGCGAATGGACGGGGATAATTGGCCGAGGTTATTAACTCCAAGGGTAACCTCTGGATGTTGGCGTGTCTCTGGAATTTGTCACACTTTCGGACAAATTGCTTTGCATCCTTCCTCAGGGTAGCCCAGAAGCAACATTGGCGAAGTATCACTCCGGCGATGGCGTCCGTTCCTATGTGGGAGCCACAGGCCCCCTCGTGAACCTCTTCGAGGACTGTTCTGATATCCTCTTCTTTTACACACCTCTACAAGGGATTTGCGTATCCTTGTCTGTAC
The DNA here is from genome assembly GCA_005392925.1 of Aquilaria sinensis. NCBI lineage: Eukaryota > Viridiplantae > Streptophyta > Magnoliopsida > Malvales > Thymelaeaceae > Aquilaria > Aquilaria sinensis. Next base: position 168,755 of record SMDT01002768.1, on the reverse strand, counting down.
AGTTCATCTCCGATGAGGAAGTATCTACCGGAGCGTTTTCGCACCTTTGCGGCCTGGGTTGGGTCTTCGGATAATACCGAAGTTGCTAGGTATTTCTTGATGGAATCTTGCCATCCAGCTTCTGAAGTTGCTATGCACATTAACTCCGTGCTAGGTTATTTTAGCACCTCGGTGGGTTCCTTGGATTTGGCCAAGGTATCAACTTGAACGTTATCTCTTCGGGGCACGTTTTCCATCTGTACCGAATCGAACTCCTTAATGAGCGCCTTGACGAGGTCATGATATTTTGCCAAGGTTGAATCCTTTGCAGCGTATTCTCCTTTCATCTGCCGAACTACTAGCTGCGAATCGCTGTAGGCCTTGAGGTTTCTTACACCGACTCTTCTAGACAGTTTTAGTCTTTCTATGAGGGCTTCATATTCAGCGATGTTATTGGTGACATCAAAACCGAATTTGATGGCTTCGGTGGCTTCTATACCCTCGGGCCCCCGAGGGACCACGCTAGCGCCTTGGTGTTCAGCACCTGAGGCTCCATCGATGAAGAGTTTCCACTCGGGTTCAATCCTTATCGGGTCTTCCGAGGTGACTTTAACATCCTCGATTCCTAGAATTTCGACGATGAAGTCTGCCAGTACTTAGGCTTTTATTGCTCTTCTTGGTTCATAAGTTATGTTATATTCTCCGAGCTCGATACACCATTTTGCCAACTTTCCCGAATGCTCTACCTTTTTCATTATGTCACGTAGAGGTAGGTTGCGACAGACGATAATGGGATGTCCTTGGAAGTAAGGCCGTAGCCTTCTGCCCGTAAGCACTAAGGCGTAGATGGCTTTTTGGAGCAATGGGTACCTGACCTCGGCACCATGCAAAGACTTGCTCACATAGTATACTGGTCACTGCCTCTCACCCTCTTCTTTCACTAGGACTGAACTCACAACTTTTTTAGTGACGGCGAGATAGAGGATGAGAGGTTCCCTTTCCTGAGGTTGCCGAAGCGTTGGCAATCGTGTTAAGTAACTCTTAAGCTCGTCCCAAGCTTTCTGGCATTCTGGGTTCCAAGGGTGCTTTTCAACTCCGGAGTTGCCTTTGCTCCTGGGTGTTTTAGTAAGCACCTTGAAGAACGGTCGACATCGGTCACCGTTCCTGGAGATGAACCTACTAAGGGAAGTGATTCTTCCCGTAAGCCTTTGTATATCTTTGATTGTTGTAGGTGTTCGGAAACCTAGCAAGGCTTTGACCTTTTCAGTGTTGGCGTCTATCCCCCTTTCCGATACCACGAACCCGAGGAACTTCCCTGTACTTACTCCGAACACGCATTTCTCAGGGTTAAGGTGAATGCCAAACTCCCGAAGTCGTTGAAAGGTCTCGTTTGAGTCGTTGATATGGTTACTAGGCATTATGCTCTTAACTATCATATCATCAACATATGCCTTCATGTTTCTCCCAATTTGAAAGTCAAACACTTTATTCATCAACATCTGTTAATTAAAGAAGTAACATAGCACTGTATTAAGGGTTAATTAATATAGGCCAATACTATATGAGGGAGATGGTCCAACAAAAAATGTAATAAAAAAAATTAATGTCAGATTAAATTTTTTAGGTTAAGTCATTTTCTTTGGTGAATAGGTCAAATTATTTTATTTATATTTGTTAATTATAATGATCTTTATAAGATCAATTTTACTCTAAGTATTATTAGTTTATGACTTTATTATTAATACTCAATGCCTAGCTAAATATTTATATCTTAACCATAGAGTTGGAAATCAACTTTTTCTTTATTTTTTTCAAACACCTGTTACTTGTTATCATTCTTAACTTTTTGAAATAAAAAATGTCCAATAGTTGAGATTCACCTAATATATTATTGTTATGAGGCTGTGATGTTGATGAAAAGTTTCAATTGAGCTTGAGCTAAAGGTGTTCAAGTTTGGCTTAACTCGATTAGAACCCTAAACTTTGCAATGGATAATTGGTTTTTTAAACAATTATCTTAAAAATAATGAGCATTTTTTATTTTCAAAAACAAATAACAACAATTTCGTTAGAGTACAAATCTTTTGATATAAAGTATGTATTTATTTTGATAAAAAGTTTTTTTTTAAGTGTTTGTTGAGAAAGTAGGTTAGGCTGATTATGGGTCATGGGTCTTATTTGGTAGATAGATATGCGAAGAAAAAGATTCCGGGAGGATACTGCTAAATCCAAACCATCTCAACATGTAAGTGAGTTTGTACCCTGCTCCTACTGGTAGATAAGATATATATCATTTTTTCTATATATTTTATGTATGTTTTTTTAAAAAAAATATTTATGTCTACAAATAATTAATAAATAAAAATTTATAAAATCAGGTAACACAGAAAAATTTACAATAGATTGTAACTTTATTTTGAGATAAAATAAAAAATTTTAGAAATAAATATACTAATTTATAAGGGGTGTTCATAGAGGCAAACAGCTCATCCTTTTTGTTTATTGAAGTTCCTCTATAAGGTATCAAGGGAAGATCGATCCAGCCGAGGACGGGGAGTTCAGACGGCCCCACTCCAAAAGTAGGAGAAGTGAGGGACTTGAGGTCGCTCTTTGATATGCCCAAACTCGGTAGTAGGTGTAAGAATAAGACGTCCGTATTTGACCCATCATCAAGCAGCACTCTCTTGACGTCCCAACTTCCTATCCTTGCCATAACCAGCAGTGGATCATCATGAGGAAATATGACGGCGGACACATCTTTCCGAACAAGCGTTTTTTATTGGTTCTTATATTCCATCACCGAAATCTCCCTGGCTTTTCTTTTCCTTTCTGCTGACGGCAGTCCTGTTGTGATCATTTGTATCACTCCTTCCGAGGGTGGCAGACGCCTTTTTGGACTTCGGTTCCGGCGTCTGTCGGAGTCATACTCCTCGTCATCTCCTTTCCCCTCATCTTCTCTTCTTCCCTGTGGGGAGGGCATCCGCAGGTAGCGTCGAAGTTGACCTTGCTTTATTAGGGATTCTATGTATTTCCTTAGCTAGAAGCAGTCCTCGGTATTGTGCCCGTGGTCCCGATGGAATTGGCAGAATTTTTTCATGTTCTTTCTGTTATCCGAGGTCATGGCCTTCGGTCGTTGGATCTGAGTTCCTTGCTTTTCCATCGCCATAAGGATGTTCGTCCTGGTAGTGTTCAAGGGAGTGAAAACCAATGGCTTCCTTCCCTTAAGCTTCTGAGGTCGTCCTCCTGATTTGGTTGGGTATCGAGTTTGCTAGCTCGACCCCTCGGTGCGAATGTGATCAAGTTTTGGGCCTCCCATTCTCAATTCTTCAGCAGTCATATGCTGCTCGGCCCTTTGGTAAAATTCACCGAGTGTGTCGGGGGGATCTTTGGAGAATTCATAGAACAACTGGGAGTCTCTCCGAAGTCCTCGTGTCATGGCTAGGATACGTATTTCTGGCCTGAAGTCTGGAACACTTAAGGCTTCCCGGTTGAACCTTTCGACATAGTCAAAAATGGTTTCTCCATTTTTCTGCGCTATGTCAAACATTTGGACTGGCATCTTCGCCGTTGGCCGGCTTTCGATGAATTGTTGCGTGAAGGCAGTAGACAACTCTTGGAACTCCATGATGGTTCCCAGAGCCAATGAGTTGTACCATGCCGTTGCTGGTCCAGCAAGGGTGACCTCAAAACATTTGCACAAGGTGGCGTCATCGGCACCGTGCAATACCATGTTGCGGTTGTACTTAGTCAGATGAGCCTGGGGGTCAGTCTGGCCATCGTAGGTCTCCAACCGAGGTACCCGAAAGTCACTCCGCATGGGTGCTTCGACCACCACTCGAGTGAATGGTGATTCGTCTCTATTGAAGGTTTCTGACAACCTAGCCCAGACGGGCTTCCGAGCTACCTGTCTCTCTATTCTTTCTAGCCTCTTTAGGATTTTTTCCATGAGGAGTGTGGCACTAGGCTTTTCTTCTTGCTGTCTAGAGGCCTCCGGGAATGGAGACAGACGTTTCCTTTTTGGGGAGTAACTTTGGCGCCGAGGAGATGGCGACTTTTCTTCAAGTGAAGAACTCCTTCGGCGGGGAGTTCTGGGTCATTTTGGCCCCGTTTCTCCCGTAGGTCGTGCCCTGAAGGGTACATTTTCCATCGAGGACTCATCACGTTGATCCCCGCTTCCCCAACTCCGGTGAGTCGATCTGGGACTCTTCTCCCGGCGAGGTGTTGGTGAAGAGGGCCCTCGACCCGGAGTTGGCTGTGGCCATCTTCGGTCTAACTGTTGCGCCATTTCTGCCACGACGGAACGTTGAAACTCGGAAGGCCATGGTAATAGTCAGAGGACGTTCATCATCAGGCAAAGACATCCCTGCTGCAGTTTATTTGGTTGCCGGTTGAACCCCTGGTGCGGACGGGGACTTCAGAAGTCCCTTGTCCTTAGAATGCCGAGTTTCAACAACGGCGACCTGGGGGTGGGTTCCCACAGACGGTGCCAAATGATGCCCTGCAGCATCTTCGTTGTGTGACATGGCGATACTGAGAGGGGCTTCTAGTGAGGGAGAACGTCTAACGTGGAGATTTCCTAGGAGAACCTGCCTGAAACACTCAAAAAACAGGGGTTAAGAGGTCCCCGGAGTCTTTTTCTGGGGAGGAGCATCCGATGCCCAAGTCAGTATTTTGGAGGTGGAGAGAAAGTAAAAACAAAGAAGTTTTCTCTCTTTTGTCCAATCTCTCTTTACCTAGGGTGTTTACCAAATATTTATAGAGGAGTGAACAGTAGAAGTCCGTTTGATATGGCCGGCCCAGATCATGACACGTGTTTGGCCAGATACGATTCGTACCTTTGAGGAGAAGGGGTGCGGCCAGCTGGCCAGGAGCCTAGGCCGCACGAGGGCAGCGTGTCAGAGCGTGTCTGAGCGCGGCGTGTCAGGGATGTGTCAGAGGCTCCTTAATTGCTTCTACCGTACTCTCGAGGTCCCTTTGGTGGAAGAGGGCTCTTCGAAGCAGGAGAATCATCTCCCAAGGTCACTTCAATAACCCAAGAATATCCTTGCCGATGGTGGTCCCGTCTGGGGACGTCCTTTGCTGCCGAGGGTGGTTTGGTTGTCTTACCGAGGGTGACAATTGGACTGTATTTTTGAAGTTGGTACTGTCGTCTCCAGAGATGGTGAAGAATTACCAAGATCGGATGTGAGAGGGGCCGGACATCCTTCTTTCCAAAGTTAATGCTTTTCCTTCCAAGGTTGGTGCCTTACCCGAGCCTACGGGTTTGAAAAGTGATAGGCACTTCGTTTATCACTATGATTTCAGTTGTTCACTTTGACTTCAGTTTCACTCTTATTTCCCTTATTTACTTTTATTTAGAATTCTTTATATAATTTTATTGTTTGCTTTTGATTTAGATTTTTTTTTTCTCATTTCATTCTTTGCTCTAGTTTATTCTTTTGTTCAATATGTCCTAAGAAACATCTAATAATTAACACAAGAAATCCTAAAAAGGAAAAAAAAAAATCAAGCAGCGAACACTAAAAATTTGAGATCTTATCATTTTTTGTAGAAATATCAAATTTGCCGCTAATGTTTTGTGTAGGGAGCGGATATGCCACTATAGTTTTTCTTTTTTTACCCAATCTCCCATTAATGTTTTAAAATGGGCGAAATATGCGACTGCTGGTTAAAAAAATAATGAAAAATGGTAAAAATAGCAGGTTTTGAAATTTTAGGATTATTATATATCTTTGAAAAAATATCATGACCTTTAAAATTTTTGCCAAAAAAGGGTTTGATCTCTACTATCAGCACTTCAGTCCCTTTACTATTTATGTCACAAGCGCTCTAACCCCATTGCTGCCCTCCTTCTACCTCTACTATTTAATCTCCTCACCATAAAATTTCAAAACTTGTTATTTTTAACATTTTTTGTTAGCTTTTTAACGTTTTCCGTTATATTTTTAACGGCTAGTGATATATACACTCTCAATTTAAAATTTTAATGGCATATCCAGCTCATTTTAAAATATTAATGGGAGATAAAAAAAATTATAATGACATATCCGCTCCCAACCGAAAACTTCAGTAGCAAATTTGATATTTTTGCCTTCATTTTTTATCAGTTTCTATTTATTTTTTTTTATTTGTAGCTGTTTTTTTTATTAGTAATTGTTTGTTCTTTTACTAGTAATAATTTGTTCTATTCTCAATTCCTATTTGTTTTTTATATGAACTAGTTGTATGTTCTTTTATTAGTAATTAATTATTTTTTAATCAGTAGTTGTTTGTTCTTTTCTTAATTCCTATTTGTTATTTAAATAAATTAGTTATTTACTCCTTTTCCAGTAGTTGTTTTTTTTTTTACAAGCAGCTGTTTATTCTTTTATCAATTTATACTTTTTCTTTAGATAATGTTTGTTCTTTATTAATAGCTATTTGTTCTTTTACCAATAGTTACTTATTTTTTTACAAGCAGATGTTTGTTATTTTATTAGTTTTTGCTTGTTTTTAAGCCAAACTAGATATGTATTCTTTTATTAGTAGTTATTTGTTCCTCTAAAAATAGATATTTTTTTATCAATTTATACTTGTTCTTTAAATAAATTAGTTGTAAGTTTTTTTATTAGTGATTATTTATTATTTTATCAATAGTTATTTATTTTTTTATTATCAATTTTTACTTATTTTTTAGATAAATTAGCTGTCTGTTCTTTTATTAGTAGTCATTGTTCTTTATCCATAACTGTTTGTTCTTTTATTAATTTATTTTTTTCTTTAAATAAACTAGTTGTTCTTTTATAAGTTATTATTTATTCTTTTATTAGTAGTTATTTATTTTTTTTATGCAACTTTTTGTTCATTTATCAGTTCCTTATTATTTTTTGTACTGAACTTTTCACTCAATAATATCTGTTTGCCATAATTTTTTATGAACCCATTTTATGACAGCAAGTCTCGCAACACAAGTACATGAAGTAATAAAACTAATAAAATAAAAAAATTGATAAAAGAACATATAAAATCAATAAAAAAACAGATGAAATTAATAAAAAATAAATAAAATTGATAAAATAATAAATAACAAATAAAAAATAAAAATGATAAAAGAACAGATAGAAATAAAAAAAATAAAAAGAATTGATAAGAGAATAGATAAAAATTTATGAAAGAATTGGTAAAATTGATAAAAGAATAAATAATAATTGACAAAAGAAAACTAAAACAAAAAAAAATAATAAAATTGGAAAAAAAACAACAAAAAAAATTAAATACAAAAAATAAAAATAAGAAATGGGAAAAGGTTGCGAAGGAGAAAATGGAAAAGTAAAAAAAAACGAAAAAAAAAATAAACCTGAAAAAAGAAAATAAAATGGAAAAACGGAAAAAAAAAAAATTAAAATGCGAGCTTACATGCAAGAAGCGAAACGAAAGAAAAGAAAGGAAGGAATGCAATGGCAAGGATTTAGGTATGACAACCGCTACATATTAGCGCACTAACCACTCTGCCAAATACCAAAATTTGTCTAGGATCTACAAAACCGGTAAAAGTAAAATTACGCGTCTCAACTTATATGTGAGTCCGATGCACATAAGTTTTAAAAAAAAAAAAAAATTCTCACATCTATACATACGTGATTAATGATATTGTTTCAAGACAGTTTGAAAATAATGTTGAGCGAAAATTTTTCATAAATAAACTAAACTAGGATTTTTTTTTCCCGGACTTTGTAGTGGGTAAATTTATCAAATTTACCATTAAAATAAAAGTTAATTAAAATTTTTACTTTATTTTAATTTTAGTTTTCTTTATGTTATATTCTTGTCATTAAAATGATTAGTCATGATCAAAAATTAGCATTGTACATGTTTAAAAATGATGGATATTTCTCTTAACTAAAAAATAATTAACTAAAAAATTTCTCTTATCAACTCTAATTCTAATTTTTAATATTGGTGAAAAATTTATTTAGAAAAATTACTTTCAATTTTAGCAATTATAAACCAAATTACTTTATTAAACCATGAAGCTTTTGAATTAAATAACTCATGCTACAAAACTCAATTATCAATAATGAAAAGATATGATGGAAACAAAAAATTGTGCTTAATTTATTTTGCTTTAGAAAATTGTAAATAAAAAAAACGACAACAAAGTTTGGGGAGTAAGAAAGCAAATAGAAAGAATATTAGGTAATTATTAAGTTTGGGGACCAAAACGTAACACAGGTCAAACTTAGTGACTTATATGGTAAAGGTTACAAATTCTGGGACTTGAAAAACATTAAACCACAACTGGAAAAATTGCTACACTGGCCCTAACGATGCGATCTGCCTGCAGAAAAGTAGACTAAACTTAAAAAAGAGTCAATCTAGTCCAGAAAAAAGAAAAAAAAAAAAGGCCGCTGTATTGTTGATGAATAGTGCACTTTCACTCTACTTTTACACTATTCATCTACAATACTTGTGTTCATTTTTAGAAGTATACGAGATTTGATGACCCACACATTATTGTGATGACTTAATTCGATAAATTTTACAATAAAATAAATTTTTATTATAAGTAATTAAAAAATTTTCACCCATAAATTCACATTAATCAACTAAAATTTTTCTTTATTTTAATTTTGAGTTGGGTTCTCCTTATATTATATTTTTGTTATTAAAATGATTAGTTATGATCAAAATATAACACTGTGAAATAAAAAATTGTGTGTGCTTTGAGTTCATACATATTTTCTTTGCTATTAAAAAAGAATTTACTAAAATTTTTCATATCCTATTAATTCAAATTCTAATTTTTAATATCAATAAAAAAATTATCTAGAAACTTTTACTTTAAATTTAAGCAATTATTGACCAAATTATTTTAGTAAACTATACACCTTAAAGTAAATAATTTATGTAGCAAAATTGAATTATCAATAATGAAAAAAATGACCGAAATATAAAACTATATTTAACTTATGTCAATCAATTAATAGTTTAACTATTAAATTAATAAAAATAAAAAGAAAAAAAATTGACTTAAGCCAAATCAACTAGAACCATAGTCAAAAGTATGCAAATTATAATGATTAAAGTTTCATTTCAGAAAGCAGTAATAAAGAAAGATAATAAAAAAAAGTTTGGACCAAGATAAAAACTAAAAAAATTGCATGTTTAATAATTGATTTAATAAAGTCAAAAAATGATTTAACAAAAAAAATAAACAAATTATGGTGACTAATGTCTTAGTTTAAAAGATAGGATATAAAAAAACAACAAAAATAGTTTGGTGACTAAGACAGCAAATAGAAAAAAACTAGTTCAATATTTATTAAATTTGGGGACCAAAATGAAACACGGACAGAACTTGAGGACTAACTTTAGAAAAAGTGAAAATTCAGGGATTGAAATCAAGTTTTAACTAAAACAAAATATGAAATGAAACAAACTAAAAATGGGAAATTGTAATACATTTTACCAAAAAGGTGAGTGCCTCATGAAAGAGGGGATCAAATTGAAAAAAAAAAAAAAGGCATTGTTAATATACAATAAAATTTACTATAGATTAATATTATAAACACTGGTCTCTTCTAGAAGTAACCAAGGTATGTGAAGACTCGTATAATAATGCAAGTCATTGATAGAACAATATAAAAAGATAATACATACTTTAACATTAAAAAAAATTCAAGTATAGATAATTGTAAATACACAGAATAGCTAAATGAAGATTTATTTACATTAATCATTATAATTTGCCTACTTTTAGCGTGGTTCTAGTTTATTTTTTTAAATACAACCCTTTTTTTTTGTTTTATAAATACAAAGAGAGAAATAATTGACTGAATAAAGATAAAAAATGGTTTAATTAAAAAATAAATAAATTATAATCACCAATGTCTTACTTTAGAATATAGTACATAAAACAACAAAAAAAAAAGTTTTGGCATCAAAAGAGCAAATAGAAGATCTAATTAAATAGTTATACAATTTAAGGACCAAAATGTAACACGGATGTAAGTTAGGGACTAAAATGAAAAAATTAGAAAATTAAGGACTGAAACTGTCTTTTTACCGAAATAAACGTGAAACAGACTTATAACCATTAAAATTACAACATTGGCCCTCATAAAGATGACCACCTTGCTAAAAGAGGATCAAGTGAATAAAAGAGCAAATCGCATCCGTAAGAGGGCAAAAAAAAAAGGGGACAAAAACCCCCCCAAAAATGTACTATTCATATACTGTAGATAAACAGTAAAATCCATTCATTCTTTAGAATATAGTATAATAGTTTAATGTCTCTCAAAGCTTCATCGTCAGATGAAATAAGAAAACATGTAGAGGGCTAAAAGGAAAAGCCAAAAAAAAAATAACACGGGTCATAAACAGTGAATCAAGTCGGCAATTAATATATAGTTATAATGGCCATTTAATTTCTCTTCCCCTCGTCCTCCCCAGCTTAGCCAGGTTGGTTAAGGGCAGAGCATCAGGGCCCAGGGCACCTCCCCTCCAAAAAAAAAAAAAAGACAAAGGTTGTACACCAAAAGAAAGAAAGATAATGTGAACTACTCAGAGGACAGCTTGAAACGGTAAGAAATTTTATTGACATAGAATGGATCCACTCAAATCACATGATAAAAAATAATGTGAAACGAAAACGACTTGGAAAGACCTCAAGCTCTATACGTTCTGTGGAGGACCACAGCTGCCTGTTAATCAAATATCTGGCAGGGGCATTTTCCAGAAGTTCCATGAGTTATAATCTTCCTGCACATGTGACAAGAAAGAACAAACCAGAATTTCACCAAATTTTACATGTAACTGTCTCATTCATGATTGCTTATCCTGTGAACTCCTCTAGGTGAAGTGTATAATGCGCTGCTCAGAGGCAAGAAACACTACCCCGTACCTGCTCAACTAATGAGGTCGGTGGAAACATGTCGTTCACGAGGGTATGTAGTGAAGTATAGGACTTGGTGTCAAGCCGATGACTGGTTGCCACCTCCCCCTACCGGTGCCAATCAGTTTATCAGAAGGTTGATTCAAAGCAACCAAAAACAAGCGACTTTAGACATTACCATGCAGAAGACAGTACCTTGGGGTTGATAATGAATATTTTTCCCTTTGGGATCCCTATTTTCAGGTAACTGAGCTCATCTGTATCTCTATTTCCGAAGCCTGCGTAGAAGGGATTGTATTCCGGGGGGAATAGTTTCTTAATATCCTGAAATACATGTACGTATCTTTTTAATATAAAGACAAAGCTTTGAGTAACTCGACTTGCACCCGTCAAACAGGGAATCTCCGGGACATTACCTCCAGACAAGCTATTTTGAACTCGTGTGGAGCCCTTCGTATAACTGGCATCATTTAAAATCACAAACAGAGAAATGAGCTGGAGAGTAATATCATAAACAGAAGAAAGAACAAGAAAAAAATAGATATAAGAAAAACATTGCTTGCTGTGAAGGTAACTGGACCGGACAGAACAAAAATTTTGCATTCAAAGATGAAGGCATGATGCCAATAGCCGCTCTTCTGATTATACGAGGCCTCGTTTAACCACACTGCATTGGCGCTTTTTTAATCTTCAAGGTAATGCGATATGCGAACTTGATCACAGGTTGACACACTTAATCACATGTCTAATGAAGAAAGACTAACCTTCACGATACAAAGAGGGAAATAATCCATCAGGTGAAATCACAACAGGCCCATTTGGTAGGGTTTTCCCGTCCTGCAAATACAAGAGATCATTCGCAAACCGTAAAAGTTCAATGCAACAGTGTATTCACTTCTCCACTAAATTAAAACCATCAATTTCAAAGATACCATTATGTGGTCAAGAAAAAGGATTTGTAGGCGTAGAAATCTGTAACTACAGCTTAGCCTGTTAGACAGAACCAAGTTATACCTGTTTCAAATTTAGTAAGAAGTTTCGTGTTAGGTACGCTTGAACAATTGCCCGTGCACTGAGGAAAAGGAGCTGGTATCCATTTTCCTGGAGTAAAAAGAAAAAAAAAAAAAAAAGGAGAGAGAGAGAGACAAGGAATTTCTGTCAAAACCAACAAGAAGCCAAGCTACAAAATTCACATGCATAAACCTTTTCCTCTTCATGGAATAAAAAGGACAATGTGAGCTTTAAAGTTAGCATTCTAAGGCTAGCTCCCACCCATAATTTGTCCCGAACTGAAGCTCTAAGCAGGATAGAAACTTGATTTGGCATACTAAAATTAGCAAGAGTTCCATAAACAATAATGCAAGATAGTTAAAAAGAAATGCTAGATAGTAACATCATAAAGAATGATTCCAGGGAAAATCATGATGTTATTCAGAAAAATGATTCCAGGTGAAAATCATAATATTATTCAGAAAACGTTATGGAAGTTGCACTTTCTCTACACTATGAGAATCATATTTTTGTTAGCCCAAGAAATCAAAGGAAGGGACAAGGTAGTCTAGGACCTTGACCAGCACCAGTAGAAGTGCTTTCTTCACTTCGAAGAAACAGTAGAACCCCAAGTTCAACAATCAAGGGAAAGAAAACAAAAATGCACACCTTAATGGCAGAGAAAAGCTTGGCTACACCAGATTGGGTCCAATCCTTTCCAACCAAAGGCATGAACTGACCCAAAACATCAGACCTGAAACATATGAGCCAACGTGATGGGAGCAAATCCAGCTCAGTTAGTTATACATATATAATATACTTTTCAACAAAGAACATAATAAGAAAAAATATACATTTTCCTAGTCAGAAAAATTTTCAAGCTGCAATGTTATTCATTATTTCATAATTTCTCAAAGATTTACAACATTCGCTCACTCTCACTGGAGGTAGAAAAAGAATTACTATAGCATCTCTTTGCCAACTAGTTCAACAAGATGTGTACATCAGTGACCAAGAGCACCTGCCCATGTTTTATATACATTTTAGTCACAACTACAATAGAATGACGATTTGATAAAGAAAAGAAAGCCAACTACGACGGAAGAAGTAACATGCAAAATTGATCTATATCCCACCAGAGTTCATGGTATGTGTATTACAAGAAGCATAGGGTTAGCAAGCATATTTTGACTATTATCAGTTACAAGATTACCTGCATGTCAGGGTTCACCTAATATTATTTTTTGAGGCAGAACATTTTTCAAAGCATGGGTTCCTAATATCCCATATGGAATGCTTAGAGATTCAACTCCTTTTGAGACAATTATAGCAATTGCAGAATCCAATAATCCAAAATGTCTTGTGACCTCAAATACTAAGTTAGCGACAGAAGATAGCAAATACAGTTAACAAGCTATTAAACTAAATTTAAACCTCTCTCTCTCTCTCTCTCTCTCTCTCTACTGGATGAACCTAAGCTCCTATTTTATGCACAAGTTCACGAACTAAAAAGGTCATCAGAACCATAATCTTCAAATCAGAGAATCAAAAGGCCATACTTTGTAATTGTTCCATCAACATCTGAAATTACAATCCTTGCATTCCACTTCCACAAGTAAATATGGGCATCAACCTGTAAACATTAAATGCTCTCAGTGACAAGTTCGGAAAGCGCAATGTTTGAAACAAGGTGAAACATTAAGTTAGACAATTAGAAAACCTGCTGTCTTCCCAGAACCCTTGTAGAGAAACTGAAGGTTACCATGTTTCGACCATCTTTTAGATTTAGGGATGCTATTTGCTCACTGGTAGGAACATTTGTCCTGACAAACAGCTTGCGGGGAGATGGAGACTTGCTCCTTTCACTGGACACTGAGGGTGATTCTGCTTCTGAGTTCTGAAAACCAGATTCAGAGTCAAGGAATACCTCCTCATTAGACAAATTGCTTGTAGTGTGCTTCAGTGTTTTAACCCTTCTAAATGGAATCGGCCAGAGCCTCCATCTACGGCTAGAGGAAGTAGGCATAGTGGCGGAATCATCTTTGCAGTTTGAAGTCTCATCCTGTTCAACTGGAATAGCATCTTTGGGCGAAATAGGTAAATCTAAACCAAATGCAGCCATCCCAAGAATGACAGGAGCAGCTTTTTCCCATGGCAAATACCTCTCTCCAAATCTTGCAACTAGGTTTCCACTATTAACAATAGATATGAAGGAACTTTTATATTGCTCTGCTGATATGCGGTGTGCGTCAAAGACTTCTGCGGCAGCATTCAAACCCATACCAGCACACAGTTCATTTCTGCAAAGAGAGATCTCAAAACCTGCAAGGGTAGGACAAGAAACAGACAATAAGTAAATCATAGCAAACCTGCAGAAACACTATTCCAAATGAAAGGGACAATTTCAGCTGCAGCCAGAGGTCCTCACTTCCAGCTGAACAAGTCTGAATATTGCTACTGGAAGTATTTTGAGTTTCCACAATCTCAATTCTATTATCTTCACCTTGAGGTGATTCACATTGTGGACAAGCACTTGCCTCTACATCAGCTTCTGATGTACCAAAATGCTTCCCCTTTCCTACAGGAGCACCATTGACAGAACATATGGAGATGCTTCCAGAATCCACATTGTCTGTATCCAATACAACATGTTTCTCAACTCCATTAGCCTCAGTCTCTAAATCAGGGTATCTACTATCATGAGGAGGCTGCAAAATGGATCTTTCTTTGCTTGCATGCCCTTTAGGAACAACACTATCTACTCCTTCCTCCACAAGAACACCCTGAGAAGTTCCCTCAAGAGAATTACTAGCTTCCAATGAGTAATCTAATTGTCCAGGACAAGCATTCTCACATGAACTACTTGATACTTGTAGCTCAAAGTGACCCTTGGAAAGATCTCCTGTTTCACTACAAGCAGTACTTTCAATTTGTGTTCTCTGATTGGCATCACATTCTTGATTAGAAAAATTTTGCACTTCTTCGGTTCTGCTAAAATCATTGGATAGCTTATCTGCTGCTTCCTGGACCTCAGGTGGGTTCCACGAACTACCTATGTCATTGCTTGGTGTATGTACATTAGGATATCCATTATTAGGGATAGGAAAATCAAACTTATCCTTGTAATCACTAGCCCATACATTATTGGTTGTGTTAAATTCTTCTTTTGCTTCAAACTCAGTTCCATCACCTGGTCCAAGATGGAACTGAGGTGTGCTTAATTGCACATTTTCATCAGCCTTCTCTGATGCTAAGACAGGGGCTGTCAACATATGGCCATCCACGCTCACCAAAATTACTTCTGAATCTGAACCTTGTGCATCACCAAAATTTTGGTCATCTAACCCATCATAACGGGTAGATCCATAGTCTGAAAAAGTTACTGATTGATCTAGAGAAGATTCCTCATCTTGAAATTCATAAAACCTAGGGTCTGATTCTGACCTCTCAAGGTGGGCTGTGCTCGGATCATCAGAATCATCAACCAACTGGGCAACCACCGAGTCTGAGACAGTGTGTTCAAGCCTAACAATGTTCATATTGCTTGCAACACCTTGGCCAACAGAATCCCCATTATTTACTTTACCTGCATCAACCTCTCTTACAAAATATGCTTCCCCAGAATTATCAAGGTACATGTGAAAATTAGCCTCAACGCCATTGACCTCTATACGCACAACCTTTTCAGCCCCTTTCAAAACACCCTGAAACTTCCCAAAGCGAACATACCAAGGAGTGCTCCGGAAACTACCATCTTGTTGCTGAACAACAATCACATCAACAGCTCCCCCAAAGGGATGGAAAGGGATGGCAACTGAGTAAACTCCTTGTGAAATCAAGCTCCCAACTCTGCCTACAACATTCATTTGTCAAGCACCAACAACCTCACTAGATTCCTATAAAAAACCCAATCAATTACTCTAGGATTCACCGAGTAGAATAGAAGTTAAACAGATAATCTGGCATTACTATGCTCCCATCTAGAAACCCCAAAAATTCCAGATTCTTTTGCTCTTTGAAATGACAACTAACCCGCATCTGCATTTGATTGGGAAAAACAAAAACGCCGAAGTTAATACAAGGAAATACCATTTTAGTTATTTATGAACAATTGCAAATGCATCAGCTTTCAACTGTTCAATAGCAAAATAAAGGAAGGGGCGGATAAAAATGGTTGGCTTTCAGCCACCAGTTCATACTTCATGCCCATTTCACGCCAAAAAGAAACGACACAAAAAAAAAAAAAAAACAATCATTCTCCGGCAATAAAACGCACCGACCACAAACCGGTCAGAAAAGTCAAATAATTTTCTCGCTATTTTCTCAGGAACCAACCAGACGGGAGAAGACCAAGAGAAGAGAATCTAAATCAATCAAGAGCAAAGAGTTGAACGTACAAGCTCCAAAAATGGGGAGGAAAATGCTTCAGCTTCTGTCTTCTCGGTTTGGTCGAAGAAGTACCATTATACAACTATAAACGTCGTCTACGTATTACAGGCGAGACAAATCCGGTGTCGTTCTGTCTGGGAGAGCTTGGACTTTACGAGAAAAATCGTTGATCTGCCATGTCCAAGCACAACACAAAGCAATAAATAGGTGATCCTGAAATGGGGGATATTCCCTCGTGGCTCCTCTGGTTTGAAACGAATTGCGCCTGATGCCGCTCGGTCAGGTGTAGTTTCCAGAAAAGTGTGAGGGGTTTTCAGGGATTTCGGCAGGGGAAGGAAGGACCACCGGTTTCGTCTTGAAGTGAACAAGCTCAACTAAATGCCTGTAAGTCACACGAGCTTCGCCCAGTTGAGAAAAAAGTAATTTGGTCTCTTGCCCGAATGTTCTCGCGATTTGCCTAGCACTTGATCCACTTGGCATTATTTTCAAGTTCATTGCCAAACTATATACACGTATTATATAAGATATGAAAAATTGAAGACTTCACTATTGAGCCTAAGAATTTCTGAGCATGTGTTTCGCCTCCTCACCAACAACTTCAATTGCATTATAGTTTTTTCTGTCCAATCTCTTACTAATGTTTTAAAATATATCGGATATGTCACTAAAGTTTCAAATTAAGAGTGAATATATCACTTGTTATTAAAAATCTAATAAAAAATATTAAAAAAACAGACAAAAAATATTAAAAATAACAAGTTTTCAAATTTTAAGGTGATAATACAAGTTTTAACAAATTTTAAAGACTTTTTATAATTAAAATTTTTCTCTCTCAAGAATGTTAGCGAAGAGATTAGACTGTAGAGACAAAAAGAGGGTGACAATGAGGTTGGGGTGTTGGTGATGGAGACAGCAACAGAGCTGAAGCACTGATAGCAGAAATCAAATATTTTTTGGCAAAAATTCAAAAATCTTGATATTTTTTTAAAAATAGATAATAACCACAAGATTTCAAAACCTGCTATTTTTACCCTTTTCTGTTACTTTTCTAACTAGTAGTGGCATATTCGGCCTATTTTAAAATATTAGTGAGAGATTGAGTAAAAAAAAAATCATAACAGTATATTCTCTTCCTACCCAAAATATTAATGATAATTTTAATATTTCTGCCAAAATATTATTAACAAAATGTGTTCACATTTCACAATGAGGTTTACAATCAGCAGAGGGTCAGAGAAGACTGATTCGAAGTTATGCAAGCC
Source organism: Aquilaria sinensis (assembly GCA_005392925.1). Lineage (NCBI taxonomy): Eukaryota > Viridiplantae > Streptophyta > Magnoliopsida > Malvales > Thymelaeaceae > Aquilaria > Aquilaria sinensis. Next base: position 151,262 of record SMDT01002768.1, on the reverse strand, counting down.
GTCGGCTGCAAGTAGGGGTGTAATTGAGCCGGGCCTTTAAAGGGTAGCTCGAGCTCGAACCCGAAAGGAGCCTTATCGAGTCAGGTTTATCGAGCTCGAGCTCGAGCCTCATTGTGAGCTCGAAAAATTATAGGGCCAAGCTCGAGCCCGATGCTACCCGGCCCTAAAAGAAAAGGAGCCTAAGAGGCCTGCATCATATAATATTATTAATTTGGGCCTACCTGATTCTTAAAACGCCTAAATACTTCCCAGCCCAATTGCCCAAACCCATGTCCCCTCCCCAGTCTCGTGAGACTTTCGTCTCGTCACTCTCATTCTCGTAGGCCTAGTCCCCACTCCCTAAGTACCCAGTCTGGCTTTGCGTCTCTAGTTTCTTCCCAGCCAGTCGCCCGATTCGTGAAATGGAGATGGCGGCGAAGCTCCGACACCCAGCCAATCCCACAGCTCACCGCCGAAACCAAGCTCTATCTCTCTCACTACTGTAAATTCCGAACGGCTAACGACCCAAGACAATCCCAAATCTCACCGCCGGTGATTCGCTCGACGAAGAGTAGAAGACGCCGCATCAATCTTCTTCTTCCATTGATTGTCGGAGCTTGAATCGGACGCCAGTCAGGGGCTGGAGTCACGCCAGCTGCTGGTAAGTTAGACGGAAACGCTGGCTTGCGTAAATATGACTATTCTGTTTTGTCTATATTCTTTCAAGTATGGGTACATTTGCTGTCTTGCTGAGAAATACACATTGAAGATCTATTAAATGATTGTTATAAGCCCAATTAATGTGAAAATAGGATGATTTCGTTTTGTTTCTACTAGAGATATATAGAGGCCACTTCTGATGAATAATTAAAAATTAAGGTGCAGGGCAGATTACAAATCATGGTTCTCATGCTTCATATATTCCCCGTCCATTTTGTGCAATTTGATGATGATTCAGCTGTAATTAGTTGTCCATTGCTAATTCTTTATTTCAATAATAGTATATATATAGTGTAGTATTGTACAGTATATACACTCCTCAAGGATAATTTCACTGTTTATTTCCTAAAACTTTGCCTTACTAAACTAGTTGCCTGAAAGCCCTGAACTAATACACGTTGAATGACTGCTTATTTGGAATAAATCAGTGGCCATAGGTCTAAGGAGTTTCTGCCAAAAAATTTGAAAAAAAAAATTATGTTGACCTCCCAATCATGCTAATTGAATGTTAACTACATGACTGAAGAAGTCTGGTAATAACACAGACCATAAAAAAAAAAATTTAACGTACATTTGGAGAAGAGAGCTTTGAATTCATAATCTATATATATATGTATTATATAATAGTAGTAGTATGTACTTTGTGATATATAAATAGTAGTATATATAAATACAACAAGCAAAGGAGTTACGGTAGGTAGTGATTGAAATGCAAGTATATATTCATATATAGGTTGGTAGCTATAAATAAAAAGAATAATCAGCACATTCACGATGCTGATTCCTTAAATACTTATTCCTGGTTCGACAGAGATGCCAGCCATATGCCTTTTATCTTGTGTTTATCTTTTCTCCTTGGTAGCAATGTCAACATCAACCAAGGATTTTCCGTCCACAGAGGATTCAAATACACATCCTATGATGGATGTTGATGAAATTGATACCACCATCGATACCGATCAAGCTCAAATTGCAGAAATGGCAAATATTCCCATTGATGCAGAGTCGGATGAAAATCATGGATCAAGTTCATCAGGTGAGGGTGAGGATAAGGAAGCAAAAGATGGAGCTGCTGCTAGTGGTGAGGCAACAGTTAGTGGGGCATTAAAAACAAAGTCAGAAAGGTGCAAGAGATCCGATGTTTGGAAGGAGTTTAAACAATGTACTGACTCTAAAGGATTAAAGAAGGCAAAGTGCATGCATTGTGGAGCATTCATGTCCATGAGCAAGTCTTCAAGTACATCACACCTTCGTAGGCATCTTCGAAAATGCACACAAAGAAAACTTTACATGAAACGACAAGGGCTTCTGAATTTTCAGCCTAGTAGTACAAGTATCAATGATAGCATTCCTACTCTTGCACCAGCTGTGGTAAATGGAAAATACGATGCTATGAAGATGAGGGAAGCTATTGTTCATTGAGTATTGATGCATGAGAAACCATTTATGGTTGTAGAGGAGGACGGATTCAATTTTATGATGAGGATTGCAATTCCTCAATGGGAGAGGATAAGTCGGGTCACATTGAAGTCAGACTGTATGAGAGTCTTTGAGCATGAGAAGAAAAAATTAAAGGGGCTGTTGAACAAAATTCCAAAGATTAGCTTAACAACAGACCTATGGAAGTCAAAAAGCCAAAAGATAGGGTATATGGTAGTTACTGCACACTTTCTTGACTCGGATTGGAAGTTTAACAAATGGGTTCTGAATTTTGTGCATATTCCTCCTCCACATCGTGGTGTTGACATTTCAGATGCTTTGTATAAGTGTTTGAAGGAATGGGGCATTGAGAATAAGATATACACCATATCAGTTGATAATTGTTCAGCTAATGATGGTGCTATTACTAATTTGAGGGAGATTTTTAGTGTGAACCAAAAACTGCTTTGTGGTGGGAAGTTGTTGCATATCCGATGTTGTGCACATATACTTAATCTTATTGTCCAGGACGGTTTGAATGAGATTAAGTATGTGATCGAGGATGTGAGGGAAAATGTTCATTTTGTCAACCAAAGTGAAGCAAGATTGAAGACATTTTCTGAAATTGTTCAGCAGTTGCAGTTACCTCATAGGAAGCTTGTGCTTGATTGTAAGACCCGTTGGAACTCAACATATGGGATGCTGTCATGTGCTTCAAAGTTTAAAGATGTTTTCCCAAAGTACTAACAACGGGAAAACAATTATATTTCCTGCTCAAGTAAAGAGGATTGGGAGAAGGTTGACAAGATCTTGGAAATCTTGGAGGTATTCGTCAAAGCCACTAATGTAATATCCGGAAGCGACTACCCAACATCAAATTTGTTTCTTTCTGAAGTGTATAAAGTGAAGCAGGTTTTAGATAGTCGGGTAACTGCTGATGATACCTTTGTAAGGACATGGTTTCTAAGATGAAACTGAAGTTTGATAAGTACTGGGGGGAACGTAACTTGTTAATGGCAGTTGCTGCCATTTTAGATCCAAGAGTGAAAATGAAGGCTCTTGAGTACTGTTTTCCAAGGATATGCAATGCATCAGAAGCACGGGAGAATATGGACAAGGTAAAGAGAGCATTGTATGAGCTGTATGATGATTATGTTGCTCTGCAAGAGAAAAGTGTCCAAAATAAAGAATGGTCAGCTTCCTCTTCCCAGTCATCTTCTGTGTCCCATTCAACCATATCTTCAAGATCAGGATTTGCGGAAATCCAACAATATATGATGACAACTCAAACCAGTCAACCACAGAAAATAGACTTAGACATGTACTTAGAAGATGGTTGCTTTTTCTGCCATCCGGATTCACCATTTGACATATTAGCTTGGTGGAAAAGAAACCAATCAAAATATCATGTTCTGTCAATGATGGCTTCTGATATCTTAGCAATCCCCATTACCACAGTTGCGTCTAAAGCAACATTTAGTGCTGGAAGTAGGGTAATTGACTCATACCGGGCATCACTTTCAGTTGAAACTGTGCAAGCATTACTTTGTAGAGGAGATTGGCTTAGAAATGCACATGGTGTAAAGAAAAAAAATATTGTGAGTATTTGAATTATCTTTTGATGTTTATAAAAATATTTTATTAAAAAAAATTTAGTTGCAGTTGCTTAAGTAATTTACTTGCATGTTTTTTTGTCTTTTGTAGAGTGTGAAAAATTGAATTGTGGTGAATCTACCCACTTCTTGATATGGATTCCTTGCAGCCCATGGTAATAAGTTTTGCTTGTTAATATATTTACTTGCATGTCTACTTCATCACAGAAAAGCCTTACATGTAAACGTAATTAAAAACACACAGAAATTTGTGTGCTTCTGTATGTTGATTCAGGTAACAAATGATGTAATTAGGTATGTATCATGAGCGCGTATGTGGGCATTTGTACTATTGTGGATAGCACAATTATGGTCTCCTCTCCATGTGTTTTCGGAGTTAGGCAACTTATCTTCCATATTGCTGTGTTTCTGTAGCTCTAATTGTTCTGTTCTGTTATTATATGTGAATGATGACTTGAGCTGTTCTAATTGTTCTGTTCTATTCTGTAGCTCTAATTATTCTGTTCTGTTCTGTTCTGTGAATTGTTCTGTTTCTGTAGCTCTAAAGGTCTTTTAAATAGAAAATGATTTCGAACAGAGCTCAGACAACAACATCAGTAAAAGGGGGAAAAAGTAATTGTTTCATAGCTTTGAAAATACGATGCTTGTTGCTTGATTTGGAGTTTTAGGATCTTGATTTATCTAAAGTGTTTGAGGAGTAATGTATGGAATTCCTTTCAAGAGTTCTATGTTAAGTGTGTGTGTATCACTTGCTTTGTGATTGTGCCAATATGGCTCTGTGAAGTGTGTGCATAAACTCTGTGTGTGTGGATGCTGGCATATGTGTGTGAGAGTGTATCAGTATGTGTGAGTGTGTGCAACGCTTGCTTTGTATTTGTAACAATGTGATTCTATTTAGCATGAATACTTACTGGGATCTATTGCTGCTATTGCATCATAAAAATGTTTCTTACTGAGTTTCAATGAAACTCATCGCCCAACAGATAGGTTTTGCAGGTCTAGAACATTATATAAATGTATGTTACTGCTGTGGAAGTTCTGTGTTGTTCTTTTATTTTTCAGTTTAGCAATTCATCAATATTTGATCAGTCTGAGCAGTGTTTTGATTAGTATGTTCAGACTTATATATGGGAAACTAAGATTTCTATGGCTAAATTAGGTGTTATAGCTGCTGTGGCAAAGAAAGGTGGCTGGACAGATTAGTGATGAAAGTGCGATGCACTCTTTCACAGTTAAGTCAGGGCCAGGTCCTGGAAAGGAGTTTCTGAACTCCAGATCCTGTGTGTGTGCAATAGTGTTGTGTTATGTAAATTAAACTTAATTTTGGATGGCTTTAAGCTTTACTTATTCAAGGAAACTTCTGGTAGCATCCTTACGATAATTAGTGGTTGAAAGGTTTCTGTTCTCCGAGATTTTTGTTATTATACAATCAACGAACTTTTAAGTTTTATAATACTTCCACAAAAAAAGAAGTTTCAAATTTAATAAACATTCCATGAAAAGAAAGTTTCTCCTTATAATCCCTTTCTTTTCCCTGCCAGAGATGATTACTTCAGGTACTGAAATACGATGCTTGTTATATCTATGGTTTTGTTTTAATTAGAATAGCATGGAATTTTCTAGTGTAATGCTTCTTGTAAGTTGTAACTGTGATGCTTCATGTAATTGATCTAATTGTCACTTGATTTTTAATTGTTTTGTTATATGCAGCTATGAATAATGAAGGAACCTTTTCTACACTTAAGAAGAATCTTGCCAAGGATATCACCACCAAAGGTCTAGAGCAGCGGCATCCTCTGTTGTTTGAGCTTCATTTAGGCTGCAAAACTTGATATAAATTTGGTTTTTATGTTGTTTGAGCACATTGGTACTTTGTTATGAATTTGGTTTTTATGTTATGACTACCCTTTTCATTATTATGCTTGTACTATGTTATAAAATTTGATGTTGGAGTTGGTGCTATTTGTGTGTAGATTGTTGATCATGATTGTAGGCTATAGGGGTCTTGAATGACATGTAAAATGCCATACATGAATTCTGTACAGGGCTAGAAATTCGGGCCTAATGAGCCTAAGGGCCGAGCTCGGGCCCAATTCGAGCCGAGCTCGAGCCTGAACTCGAGCATATCGAGCTCGAGCTCGGGTAGTACCATTAAGCTAAGGGGCCGAGCTCAAGCCTGAAGGGCTCGGGCCCGGCCCGGCCCATTTACACCCCTAGTTGCAGGCGGTAGTCGTACGGATAAAAGGGAGAAGTGTGAGTGTGAGTGCCAGAAGATTTGCCGCAATATTGAAAATTTCAAACTCTAGTGTTTTTAATTTGCCGCAAACTTGTTATTGTTTTTAGTTTTTTCCTGTGTTTTTGTGTCAAATTCTAGAAGTGTACCAATAATTCTTATGTTTTATAGCTTTGATACTAACTTTTATTTGAACCATTCATCAAAGTTAGGTTCTTACACTTTTAATTTGGTGGGGGCATCACTAAAAATTCTATAGGGGCATAATGAATATTGTTTAAAAGATCATATATCAAATATATATTTTTTCAAAAACTCAATTGTGGGAATTACCACCATTCATAATAATGTAGCATCGCCCCTGCCCGGATCTCAACTTGTACTACATCTATCTTAAGAAGAATGTAACACATGTTAGTTTTGGTAGACTCAAAACATTGTTATTGGGTTTATTGGCTTAAATCCAAGAATTTTAAAGATTTTAATTTTTTTAAGGATTTGGTTTTAATTTTTCTATTTGTATGGAATTTAGTTTTCCTAATTAGATGTGGTTTGGGTTTATGTGTGGTCCATAAGAAAGGCTTGTTGTATTAAGGTTTTAAGTATGAAAGAAAAATCAATTATTGTAAAGAATCAAATATGATGGTTCATGAGCGAAGATAAGTCCAGAGGCCAAAGAAAGCTAGGCTGAAAAGTCTTTTGCAATTCTCATATATTGTAATTGTGTGAGAGTAGAATTATAGGATTATTAGTAGTACGTAGGAGATTTATAGGCTAGCGTGATGCATTCGTGTGATGCCCAAGATACTTATTCCAAAACTAACTTTCCAAAACTAACTTGAAATAAGTCTTCTAAACTAGGTCCAAGAAGAAGAAATTGAATGAGGGAGAAAAGAAAAGAAGTTCAAAACAGAAGCAAGGGTGGGAAGCAAAATTGAAGAAGGGAAGTTAGAAGAAATTTGATTGGAAGAAAAGAACTTGTTGCACGAGGGCACCAAGAAGTTGAGAAAGGATAATAGAAATAAGTTTTGCTTTAAGCAACTTAAATCTTATTAATCTACTCGTGAAAATGTGAAATACATGACCTATTTATAGTTTAGAAAGCTAGGGTTTTGGCCTTATAAAGTTTAGAGGCAAGAAAAACCCTAAACCTAGCTAAAGAAGAAATCCTAGTCAAACTAGGTTTGAAAAACACAGTTTGAACACTTCTTATCACCAAATCCATGTGGCATGTTTCCCATGTGTTCCAAACTTGCTAATTAGCTAAATAACATGTAGGGAAAACAAACTAACTAAGAAAATTGAACAAAAATACTCATGCATACAAAATAGCCTAAAAGGGCTATTAGGAGGCTCTCGAAGTGCGCACTGGGGTTCATTTAGAGTTTTGGCTTAGGCCTCCTAATTTTGTCAAGGTTTTTTGAGTTTATCTAGCTTGAATCTTTATTATATAGTATGACTTAAAGTTCTGAAGCTTTAGATCATGAAACGCCTGAGTGGATTGTGAGATCACATGCAAAGGCTCCATGGCAGGCTCCAAGAGTGCCAAGATGAGCTCTTGTAGTACTTCTCGAGCTTCCTTGGCTTTTTTTCTTGTAAGAGGTCCAAAACTAATCTTTAATGGATCCTCAGATGTCTTACAGGTCTCTAGACTGGATGGTCCTCCATCATCTCCCATTTCCTCGAATGGATTTACCTTTAAATCATCACATACATCAAAAAAAGATAGGTCAGAAACATTGAAAGTAGCACTAATATTATGCTCACCTCTTAAGTCCAATTTATAAGCATTATTATTGAACTTCTCCAGCACTTGATATAAACCATCTTCTCAAGGTTAAAGCTTCGACTTCCTTTGGTTAGGAAACCTTTTCTTTCTTCATGTGAATCCAAACCTAATCTTCGGGTTCAAAGGTAACTTTACTCCTTCCTTTGTTGGCTTTGTGTACATATTGTTGAGTCTTCTTCTCAATTTGCAACTTCACTTTCTTATGCAACGCTTTAACTATCTCAGCTTTTTTGGCTTCATCTACACTAGAAAGTTGGCTTAAAGGCAAAGACATTAAGTCCATCGGTGTTAGTAGGTTAAAGCCATAAACAACTTCAAAAGGTGAATGTCCGGTTATAATATGTACTACTCTATTATAAGTAAACTCAACATATGGCAAAACTTTTTCCTAAGTTTATAAATTATTTTGAATGATGGCTCTTAAGATAGTGGCCAAAGTTCTATTTATTACATTGGTTTGGCCATCAGTTTCTGAGTGCCATGAAGTAGAAAACATGAGTTTAGTACCTAGGTTGCTCTACAAGACCCTCCAAAAGTGGCTAAGGAATTTCCCATCTTAGTCACTTATAATTGTTCTTAGGATTCCATGAAATCTCACAACCTTTCTGAAGAAAAGATTGGTAATATACATGGCATCATCCATTTTGTGACATAGAATAAAATGTTCCATCTTTGAGAATCTATCCACAATCACAAAGATTAAATCTTTGCCATTCTTTGTTTGAGGCAGTCCTATAATAAAATCCATAGAAATATCAATTTGTGAATGAGTAGAAATAGGCAATGGAGTATAAAGACCATAAGGGTTTAGTTTTAACTTAGCCCTTTTATACTCAAGATAACTAGCACATAGTCTTTCAATATCTCCTACCATTCTCGGCCAATAGAACTTCTCTTTGAGCACACTTAAGGTCTTTGTAACACCAAAATGCCCCATTAAATCTCTTTCATGAGCATTCTAGACTAGCAAAGTTCTAAAACATAATGCTTAGGAACGAACAACTTATCTTGCATGAAAAGAAAACCATTATCTCTATAGTACTTGTCAAAACCTGAATGTAAGCATATATCTTACTAAAGTCAAAATCACTTGCATATAAGCCTTTCAAGTACTCAAAACCAAGAACCTTAGCATCTAAAGAAGTAAGAAGGGCATACCTTCTTGACAATGCATCGGTCATAATGTTTTCCTTACTTTACTTGTATTGGATGTCGTATGGAAACGTTTCTATGAATTTAACACACATGGAATGTCTTCTATTCAGCTTTCTTTGGCCTTTTAAGTACTTCAAGGATTGGTGGTCCATGTGGATAATGAACTTCTTCGGCTACACGTAATATTACCATGTGTTAAGGGCTCTCACCAAAGCATACATCTCCTTGTCATTGATTGGATAGTTCAAGGCTATTCCATTCAGCTTTTCATTACAGTATGCAGCTCTTAGAAAAATTAAGCAAAGCTAACACGGGTGCATTACTCAACTTATGCTTAAGTTCTCTAAATACATCTTCTTATGCTTTTTCCCATTTAAAGCCTACACTTTTCTTTACTACTTCATTCAAAGGTGCAGTAATACTTGAGAAATCTTTCACAAACCTTCTACAAAAACTAGCTAGGTCGTGAAAAGATCTTACCTTCAAAACATTCTTAGGGGTTGGCCATTTTTGAATAGCCTTTACTTTTCTTAATCAACCTCCACACATTTTGAGCTCACAACAAATCCAAGAGAGATAACTTGGTTAGTACAAAAATAACACTTCTTAAGATTAGCATACAACTTTTGTGTCCTTAAAGTCTCTAACACATGCCTTAGATGATCAAAATATACTCATGCAAACTCTTACCATAGATACCTCTCTTTCATCCTAGTTTGATGATAACCACTTTTAATATCAACTTTAGAGAATACAATGGAACCTGCAATTCATCAAGTATGTCATCTAATCTAGGAAAAAAATGTCTATACTTTACAATGATCTTGTTGACTGGCCTACAATCCATGCATATGCTCCATGAACCATCTTCCTTAGGCACCAAGATAACAGGCATGGCATAAGGATCAAACTTTCCTTCACATAGCCCTTTGAGAGTAGGTTTTCCATTTGCCTCTAGATCTCTTTGGTCTCATCGAGGTTGTTCCTATAAGCTAGCTTGTTTAGGATGGGAGCTCTAGGAATCAAATTATTTGATGTTCAATCCCTCTTAAGGGTAGCTTTGTCACCTTCAACTCATCTTCATTATTGAGCCATTAAAGCTTATAGGGCCTCGAGTGTTTAGTGGTAGGCAGCTACAATTTCTCAACCAAAGTAATACTAGCAACATTAGGGCAACTTCCTCCATCTATAATCATCACTACAAGAAATGAAACAATTAGGACCAGTTTTACGTATCATTTAGGACCGATTTTGACCGCTCCAAAATCTTTAGGACCAGTTTCTCCCCACTTTGCAGAACTGCTCTAACTTTACTTGCTCCCAAATTATTGGGAATAGTTTTCAAACTGCTCCAAAATTTTAGACCTCTTAACCGCTCCGAACTTAAAACTAACATTTTGGACCACTTAGTTGCTCCTAAACGTATGAGCCTGGGGAGACCCATTAACTCAATTTGGGACCAATTAAATAGTCCAAAATGTTACAACAAAGGATCATATTTAGGGGCGGTTAACCACTCCAAAATACAATTTTTAATTTTTTGTTTAGGGCCAGTTAATTGCTCCAAATGTTATGGGTTTTCTTCAATTATATTTTTGTATTTCCTTTCCCCCGATAACATATAATCATTATTCTTACGTTTGTAGCTTTTATATTAATTATCAACAACTGAAAAAGACAAATATCATACACATTTGAACATCATAACAAAAGTGCAAACATATATATAACATCTAAATTAATCCTTCATCTTACATGGGGTGAATATGTGTATAACCGACCATGTTTATCCAAAAAGATCTTACTCCTCTTATTGTTAGGTAATTTATAAAAATATCTGTGCACAGGATCTTTAGTTTAAAGCGACGGCTTCCATCATTTGCTACAAAAAAACATTAATTTCATTGACTTATAATGTAGGTCTTATAGTATATGATCCAAGCAAGGAATATAAAACAAAGAAAGAAAGCTTGGTTTACCAATGATCCATATTCCCTAACTTGGTTGCTAGTTATTTGCCGTTTCTGTATTGACATTTTCTTAGTTTTCTCTTGATCCACTTACTTCACCCCTTCATTCTATTGGAACTCTTCCATTTTGTCTATTTTTTGTTGCAGTAGTCCATTGCCGTTTACTTCTTAATTCACCTCCCTCATCCCTCAATTCCATTGGAGCCCTTGAATATAATGGCTTGGAACCAACAAAAGTTGTTTGCCATCTTCTTTTTAAACCACCTCTGTGTTCCTTTGATTGTTCTAGAAATGTCCTTTCTGAAGCAATCTCAGCATTAGGAGCATGCTATCCAACAGTAGGTCTATGTTTGAAACCTCGACTTCTTGCTTTTGAGTGTTCATTTTGTGAAATCTGACCTCCTCAAAGGAGAATCGTAAGCTTCTTAGCTGTTGTTTGGTCCATGTTAGCTTCAAACATATTCTGCCAAAAGTAGAAGTATTATAGTATAACACAAATATTCATACATAAGTAAAAATATAGCTGCCTTTATACATACAGTAGAAACATGAGGTAGATAGAAACTTACAGCCCTTGTGTTGAATTGGAATGTTGGACTTAGGTTATGTTTTAATTTGCCTTGATTTATTAGAAGACACTAAAGAAATTCCAAACCATAATTTTGAAGACAAAAGATATAATAAAACCTCAAATTTTATGTACGTACTAAAGAACTCCTATAACAATAGTTTTTCTTTTGCTCTACAAAAATGACACCAATAATAGTGTATTATTTATTTTCTAATATTGCTAAGACAAGCAACCTTTTAATTCATCATCATTACATGTCATTCATGTTTAGAAATCTCGTTATTGAGGAAAAGATAGCATATAAACACTTTGAAGGCAAAATAAATATCAAAATATATATCAAGTGTTAGAAGTGAAGGTCCTAACCATTGAAGCAAATCTAGAAGCACGTTCTTTGTCCATTACATTCCTCATTCTTATGTAAAAAAGTTTCTCAAATCTGCACCATAAAATGAAAAAAGTTAAACAAAATGTCTAGAATGTAATCAATACAAAATTTAGAGAAAAAAATAGATAAGGCTAACCATTAGTTGAAAGAAAGAAATGGAATGCAATCCAAACATATAAAAGACATACATAACTAAACAAATGACATGAATCAATAGAAAAGAAATTGTGATTGTTAACCATTAAAATTAGAGCTAGTTGGCTATTGTATATTTTTCAACATCCATATCCATCCTAATCCAAATAGGACTTTCACCATAGTTAAAATTATTAATGTTAGGATGCATCACACCAACATCATCAAAATTTTTTTGCCTCCTCGCCCATGTCAAACAAATCTTTTGGTTTGACCCTAACAACGGTTGACCAATTGGGATTTCTAGGATTTTGCACATAGAATGCTTGTTTAACTTATAAAGAAAAAACATAATGATCATCCGTCAATCTTTCACCGATATGGATCAAGTTTGAGAAATTGACACTTGTGTGGCCAAAATTATCTTTTCTCATGCCTGCAATAGAAATGGACATTTACCCATTCACATTTGAACAAAATCACTTTAAAGACACCCATATAATTCAGTTCAATAGTTTCAATTATTTTCCCATGGTAAAGAATATTTCTTTCTTCTTCCTTATTGACCACACTACTATTTTGTGCCTTCAAGTTTTGTTTATGATACTTGGTAAGAAATTGAAAGTCATTCCTAGTTAAACCACTATAAGATTAAGCCCTATGAAGTGGTCCTAGGCCAAAAGTTATGACTTTATTTGGAATTTGGGTATCACCATCCCTCATACCTGTATAATTAAGGAAGAAGTTATTTACATCTTCATGCTAAATAATTGATATGTAGATGCTATATACTTTACTTACTCAATTATGTAACCAGATGTGGCATTTATCATTTAGAATCTTAAATTTCTCATTTACACTGAATTCTATATGATGACCATGCAACTTTGTCTCTTCTACTACAAACCCACTACAAATGTATAAAGAAATATAAACAATATCGTAGAATATGAATAGTTCAAGCTTACCATGTAATAAGTACATTTACTCCCAAAGACTTTCTGGGTGGTCACAATGACGTAAGACATAACGTTGTGCCTGCTGCTATTCCATATCAATTAATGTGACAATGCTAAGATGTCCAATCGGTTTCCCAAAACTAGAGAATAAAAATTGACCACCACTTTCTTTAGGGTCAAGGTTACGAGATGGACGATTGAACCTAGTTTCAACTCTAACAAGATACTTTGAACAAAAAGTGATTCATTCATATGCTATATATCCTTTAGTAATCAACCTTTCTGGTCGTGCTTGATTATGAACGTAATTCTTGAAGCAAGGAAATGATCTAAGGCTAGTGAATTTAAATGTGTTAGTCAGAATGTTGTTAGGAAGAAAAACAAAAAAATGATAAAAATTGAACAATGGTAGAAGAGATAAATGCATACCTTTCATATGGATACTTCTATGTATATTACACTAGCCCACTAAGTTTAGCTTCATCTACCAAATGGATAATCAAATGAACCATGATAACGAAAAAGAAGGGACAAAGATCTTTTCCACTTGGCAAAGGGCTAGCACAACACGTTCTTGCTTCTTGTCCAATTCTTTCAAATCTAGCACTTTAGCACATAACACTTTGAAAAATCCACCAATTTTGACAACAATTGCAATTACATGACGTGATTGCAGATAAAACTATAGTACAAAAGGCAAGATAGTTTCAATAAGGATGTGGTAATCATGACTTTTAAAGTTGAAAATCTTGCATTCTTCTATATTAACACAACTTGAAAGATTAGACCCATAGTCATCCGGTGTTTTGAGATCTTTAATAACTTGACAAAGAATCTCTTTTTCTTTATTTGACATTGTAAAACTAGTCAGGGGCAAAATTTCTTTTCCTTTACCATCCAATTGGATATGAAGTTCAGTCTAATACCTATTTCTTTTAAGTTTACGAGCCTTCCCATTACTTTTGGAGTTGTTCCCAAGACTCAACAAAGTACTATGAATGTTATCATAAACATTTTTCTCAATATGCATTATATCAAGATCATGCCTCAACAAATTATGTTTCTAATACGGTAAAGTAAAAAAGATGGATTTTTTCTTCCACATGATCTAGGATCTCTTTTGTCAAAAGCATATTGGTTGGAAGCTTTTCTCTTTCATTTCTTGGCATCAAATGTCTTTTTCTTTTTCCTCATTGGATTTTTTTCCTAAGATGAATTCTCCTCCATTCAATTGTTTTAACACATCCTCCCTACTCATTCATTTAAGTGCTACCTTCAACTCATTGTTACCATTAAAGTAACACTTTTGAGTTCGGAAATGATGATTAAAATGGAGTCCATTATAATGTGGTGGAATCCATTCAAATTGGGCATGCATATTTACCTTTTGTGCTCCAACCTGACAAATTACCATAAGCCAAAAAATCATTAATTGTCCACATTAACATGGCTCTCATATTAAAACACTTCCCGGTCAAAGCATCAAATATCTCAACACCATCCCAAAGCAACTTTAACTCTTCTATGAAAGGTTCTAAAAAAATGTCAATGTCATTTTTAGGGGACTCTAGTCTTGAAATTAGCATCGGCTATAACATTGCATCTTTAGGAAGGATATCTCTCATTCACTTTAAATTGTCATTGAGCACGGCTATTGTCCACCCATGCATACACTTTAGGTGAAACAAATAGAGAATGAAAGATAATCTTAAGTGAGTTTCACAACCCTCATAAAGTGGTTGATTAGCTAAATTTGATATCAACTTATACTCGAAATTGTTTGAAGGTTGTTCTATTGGGATAGATTCCTCAAATGAAGGCAAGTGTTCATTGTCACCCAATTGTTGGGCATCTAAATGATTTAAAGCCACAAGCAAATTGCATAACAACCCACCCATATCATCTAAATTTTCACCGTTGTTGGTGGTAGTCTTATCTTCATAATTTTCTCCTATATCAGGTGCATAATTGGAAGATGAATCAACTAGATTCAAGCTATTCTTATTAAGGATAAACCAAAATGTGTACCTATCTACAAATCCCTTGCATACTAGATAAGTCTTAGCTTCTTCATAGCTTTGTGGTTTTAAATTTTTACAGTGCTTGCATAGACATAATGAACACTTGTATTTCTAGATGTAAGATCAAGACATTGGCTAACACGTTCTTTATACTCTTTGGTGAATCTAGGTTTTTTATTCAACTTTTATCCATTACTTATATACAGATGAATTTATTGTTAAACATAAGAGCAACCTAATAACTAATTTCAAATCCATCACATAATTTAAAAAATAATGACAAAAAAATATTCTAATGAAGCTAAAATGATTAATAAACAAATAATATGTAAACAAATATTCATTTAAAAGCCAAAGGTATATAAAAAATCCAATATTTTAAAAATTGGTATATTGCCATATACCTCTTTGACAAAAAAATACCAAGAAATGCATATATGCAACGAAGACAAATTCCACACACTTGATTGCCAAATACTAATAAACGTCTACATAAAACATATATATCATACCATTAAATACAACCCATATAACTAGCAACAAGCACATGCGGTACATATATATAAAACCAAGTAGTTAAAGACATAACAAGCACCAACGGTTGAGAAGAACTCTAAATGTAATAAGACCAGTAAAGATGGGGTGTTAGAGCTAACTACAATAGCTGTTGAGGTTTCAGCTGAGGAAACAATGACAGCAACAGAATAAACTTATGATAGTTTTGTTATCTTGTTATAGTAATACCCACAGGATTAGTATCTCAATTAGTTGGTCTTCAAGCGTAAAAAAAAGTCTTCCTTAAATACAAAAGATGAAACATAAGCAAATTATATGTATACAGCTAACCTTTGATTTTGCTGAAAAGAACCACAACAAAAAATCCAAAAGTGATAGGGTGTGAAGAAGCTTGACTTTCAAAGTAAATTAAGAGGGAATAACTCAATCTTAAAAATCCTTGCAAATCAAATTTATCAAATGCACTAGAAAGTGGAAAATATAGAATATATAACTTAAAACAACATCTAAGTCTATAAATCAAAAAAAGAAAATATCTATAAAACATCAAGCTAACATGTTAGCATTAGTTCACAATATCATTAATCTAATTAAAGATTTTTTTTCTTCTTTTTCTCTTCATTAGCTAATTAGCAACTAACTATTTCACTTAAGAAAATTAAAAATAATATATATATATATATATATTATATATTGCCCTTCTTGCATCCTTATCTTTCTTTTTCTTTTCTACAAACCTTTTTATTAATAAAGTAGAGTCTATTATGTATTACTTTTTGTTAAAAAATGGTAAATTAAAAAAACAACACATATATTCAAAGAAAAAGCTAATGCCAATTCTTGTATTAATAATGCAACAAATGTATCCATTCTAAATGCATCCAATCTAAAACCAATAGCCGAATACAACAATTGTCAATATTGTCAACACATCACATATTTGAAATAGTAGGGACACAGATAAATAAGTGGAATTCAATAGGGATCAAACAAGCATCACTTTCCAATTAAGGCTTGTAAGTATCAGAGCAACAAGAAAGGATCACTAAGCATCGGTCTTTTCCATTGAGATAACAGAACAAATCCAAATTAGACAAAAGGTAAGAGCATCATAAAAATGAAGCAGTAGTTCACCAATAAGTTAGTGGCCAAAAAGCTGATCCTTAATTGATAATTGCAGCAGGTTAATGATGAAACATTACGCAAACCGAGCAACAAATCAACCACCTGGCAAGGAAACAGATGCATTACACTATGAACTAGGTTTGCAAAATCACAAAGCCAGACATCATAAATAAAATATTTTGAGTCATTACGGCAACAAAGACATTTAGGGGAAGTTTTAGGGGGAATTACATGCCAACACTTTCAGATAAATTAAGAAACAAAAAAGAATAGTTCAATTTGAACATGAGAAGTTGAATGAGCATGACACTCTCATCTGGCGGTGACAATAGAATTGGTCTTGTCCGCTAGCAGCAATGGAGGCAAATGGTTGCTTGCCAAAGAAGGAACCGGGAAAGGAATGATAATGGCAACAACTGTGATTGCTCTGACTATAAAATTAATGCTTTTAAGTGAAAAGAAAATTAGGAATGTAGTTTAGGAGCAAGGAGGGGTTCTAGGCTTCAAGGAAGGAAGTGAAATTAGGAATCGGGGAAGTATTGAAAAAATCAATTAGGTGCTGAGGCGGGTGACTATTGGGCTGGCTTTAAAAATCTTGTCTAAATTTTTCATTTTGAGAAATTTTGGAGTGGTTGTGAAACCAGTCCCCAAAAACTAGCCACAAATAACAATTTTCTTGTAGTGGATACTATATACTTTACCTCCAATGCAGCACCTAGTGTGAAAGATGTTCTCCCTTTAGTTGTGGTCCTCTTTGATGTGAACATTCAAGGCACTCCTTACTGCCAATTTGACTCCTTCTTCCACAAAGTCTATCCCAGGCTCTTCCTCCATAGTTGGTTCTTTATGTTCTTCCCTTTCATTTTCTTATATGACTATCTTTCCAACATCATTGAACACTATAGCCCTTTGATTCACAAAATCTCTTGCTAGATGCCCCTACCTTGGAACATAAAAAAAACTTGTTCACAGTTTCTAAATCCAACTTTAGAATTGTAACTACTTTTTTGAGGCTTCTAGGGTTGGCTTTTGAAAAGTGCCTCGAGTTTAAGCTTGAAGTCTCATTCCTTGGCTACTTCATCCTCTCATCATTGCTCCATGTTAACCTTAGATTAGGGTTACGTTTTATGGAAAACCTTACTTCCCCTCTCCTTTTAAGTTATCTCTCAACCCAAATGGTTGTATGCAACATATCATCAAGCTCAACATAAGGGTGTAACTCTACTAAAGTGGCAACGTCTGGGTTGAGGACATACAAGAATTTGGCCATGGTTGCCTCTTGATCTTCCTCTAGGTTAGCTCTTAACATAGTCACCTCTAACTTCTTGAAATAGTCATCCACAGACTTAGCTTCTTGGGTAAGCCATTGAAGCCTTTGGTGTAGCTCCTTTTAGTAGTAGCTCGGGACAAACCTCATCCTCATCATGGACTTCAACTCTCACCATGTTTGCATGGGCTCTTCATGGTTTCTTTGTCTAGAGTTCATAACCTAAGTCCACCAAGCAAAAGCATAATCAGTAAACTCCAAAGTGACAAGTTTTACCTTCTTGTCCTCAAGGTAAGCATAGCACTTAAAGATCATCTCCACTTTGGCCACTCATTCAAGGAATGCCTCAGGGTCACTCCTTCCCTTGAATGGTAGGGCTTGCAACTTGATTGCATTGAGATTTGGATCTTTCCTTAGTTGGCCCCTCATGGGTCTTCTAAGTGGTGGTGGTGGTGGCACACTTTCAAGGTCCTCCTCTTTATAGTCGGTGATTTCATGACTTGTAGATGGGTTTCTCGTCAAGGGCACCTTAGGTTGGCGGCCTAAAATGCTTTTTAAGGTGCTTTGGAAGCACTCTGCTCTAACTTCTCCACCTTCCCTATTTTGGCTTGGAGTTTAGAACTTAGATCAAAGATGGCTTGCATGAAAGAAGCCTCCATTCTCCTCTTTGATCTCTCGACTAGCTTCCTTAAACATTGAATCTAAAATCGAAGATCCTAACAAACACTCTTTTCTCTCAATTTGTTAATAGAAAGTTTCTTTAAACAATCAAAGCCTCTAAGTTCTAAAACAACTCACTCAAAGCATACAAACACTTTAAATCTTTCAAAACCTTTCAAAATCTTTCTTGAAAGAAAGAAAATAGATTAGAAAGCATTTTGAAAAGATAAGACAAGGCAAGAATAAGATGCTCTTCTAATGAAAGATTGAAAGAACAAGAGAAAAAAAAACTAAGTTTTTCAAGATTAGGGTTTCGGGCAATTAGGGTTTTTGTTAAAAATTGAAGATTTTCCTTCTTTCAAACTCATTTTCATCCTTTGTTTGCTTGCTACTTTTGATTTATTTTTTTTTCAATGAACTTGGCCTTTCAAAACTTGAAATCACCTTTTTCTGCAAGGGAAAAATGATGAAATCAATAATTTACAACAAGAGAAAGAATGTAACTTGTATTGTAAAAAAGCAACTTGATAAACACAGATGCAATGGAAAACAGAATGAAATGAAATATTTTTTTGTATTTTTTTTTTATATTTTGGATGCAGGAACATAAAGACACCAAGTGGAAACAAGACCTAAAGAACAAAAAAGAACAAAGAAGGGCTCAGTTGAAGGCACTTGGAACACACTCGAAGAAATTTGAAAAGAACAAGGACAAACAAATTAGGATGATGAAATAATGTAAGAACACAAACAAATAAAGGTAAATAACACAAAAAACAGGAAAGCTAGGTCCTGCTTGTGTAATTTTGGCTCTGATACCACTTGATGCATTCATGTGATGCCTAGGATACTTGTTCCAACGCTAACCCAAAATAACTCCCCCAAGCTAGGTCTAAGAAGAAGAAATTGATTAAGGGAGAAAAGAAAATAAGTTAAAAATAGAAGCAAGGGTGAGAACTAGAATTGAAAAAGGGAAATTAAAAGAAATTTGATTAAAAGAGAAGAACTTGTTGCATATATGCACCAAAAAGTTGGGAAAGAACAAGAGAGATAAGTATTATTTTAAGCAACTTAAATCTTATTAATCTGCTTGTAAAAACATGAAATACATGACCTATTTATAGTTTAGAAAGCTGGCATTTTTTACCTTACAAAGTTTAAATGCAAAAAAAAACCCTAAACTTAGCTAAAGAAGAAATCCTAGTCAAACTAGGTTTGAACACTTATTCTCATCAAATTCGTGTGACATATTTCCCATGTGTTCCACACTTTCTAATTAGCTAAATAACATATGGGGAAAACAAACTAACTAAGACAATTGATCAAAAAATCTCGGGTGTACAAAATAACCTATAAGGGCTCCTAAAAGGCTCTTGGTGCACTCTCAAGTTCACTTGGGGTTTTGGCTTGGGTCTCTTAGTATCATCAAGGTTTCTTGAATTTTTCTAGCTTGAATCTTCATTATTTGTTATGACTTAAAGTTCTAAAGCTTTAGATCATCAAATTCCCAAGTGGATTGAGAGATGGCATGTAAGGGTTCCATTACGGGCTCTAAGAGTGCCAAGATGAACTCTTGTGGTACTTTTTGAGTTTCCTTGGCTTTTTTTTCTTGTAAGAGGTCCAAAACCAATCTTCAATGGATTCTTGGATGTTTTATGGGTCTTTAGGCTGGATGGTCCTCTATCACAGCATGAGCATTACGGACATACCTCTACTATAATTTCTATATTTTATTTGAATGCATTTCTCTCTTCCGTGCATTTAGGTCACTTAAGAGCTAAGCCATATTAAATATGTTGTGTTCTTAATTAATTATGTTTATTTTCTACTACGCATGATGAGTAATTGAGAATTTTTTTTCTCAACTAGTGGTATTAGAACTTGCAATTTGGTCTTGACATGGTGGCGATTGTGATGCGTTCATGGCATGATAGAGGTTATGCTCATGCGTATTATGTTCATGATGTTGTTATTTAGAGTCATATTTGTGTTGTTCATACTCATATGCATTCATTGTTGTGTTCGTGTTTTAATGATGTTCGTGGTGTTCATATTTGTGATCGTGATTGTGTGTTTGTGATATTCTTGTTCATCATAAAGAATTTAAGTCAAGGTGGAGATTGTTGCGCTTGTTGGCTTAAATTTAAGAAGCTTAAGGATTTTGATTTTGATTAGGATTTGGTTTTAATTTTCCTATTTTAATATGGTTGTGTTAGGGTTTTGAATATGAGAGAAAAATCGATTATTGTAAAGAGGCAAGATTTAAGGATTAAGGAATGATGACAGGTCTTAAAGCTATAGAGGGTTAAGATAAGAAGTCTTTTGTAATTATCATATTGTACGTACAAATTTCGCGTGTAAAAATTACACCCTGAAATTAATTGTAGCACAAATTACAATATTAAAATTTAGAACAGAGATTTTGGGGGATCGACTCTCCAGTGTGCTTCTCACGTGCACAATCCTCTTATTAATGCTTTGAGCTTTTGGGGGAGACACGAATGGCCTCTTCACGAACACGGACTTCGAATTTGTGTTGCACGAACACGAACCGAGGTCCTTGCCGCTTCTTTCGGTGTGAGATTTCTGTTATACTCCTTAGACTTGGGGGCTTCGGGCAATGTCCGCCGCTTTCTTACCACTTTCCTTGGAGTTTGACTTGACGCAGCACAGAAACGAATCTTTCACGTTCCTCACCGCTTCTACCGGATCTGGACTTGAACTTGATGTAGCGCTGTCCCGCGTTCTTCAAATCTAGCCTTGAAATTGGGATTTGATCTTCTTTGGAGTTGATTTCTTCTTTCGTCGAACATTTGTGCTTAATCGGCTTGAAGAACAAGAGAAAACTTCTTGTAAAGAGATTTTCTTTCTCTCTAAGTTTTTTGCCTCTCCAATTTTTTCTCTTTCTTTTTCTCCTTTTTTTTTTCTTTTTCTCTTTAGCCTTGATGGCCTATTTATAGGTGTAGAAAGGAGGTGGTTTGGTTCAAGAGAACGACATGTGATAATTATCATATATTTATCTCTTGTATTTTTCTTAAGAGAAAATAAGTGGTTATTTAGAGTCATGTTTGTGTTGTCCATATTCATCTACATTCATTGCTATGTTCGTGTTTTGAGGATATTCATGGTGTTCATATATGTGATTGTAATCATATATTCATGATGTTCATGTTCATGGTGATGAATTTGAGCCAAGATGAAAATTGTTGGGTTTGTTGGCTTAAATTCAAGAAGCTTAAGGATTTTTATTTTGTTTAGGATTTGGTTTTAGTTTTGCTATTTTGATGTCGTTTGGGTTTGTGTGTTGCCTATAAAAAAGTTTGTTGTGTTCTGGTTTTAAGTATGAAAGAAAAACTAATTGTTGGGGTAAGGGAAGATGTGAGGGAGAAAAGAGGATGTGTTTAGTAGTCGAATAAGGCTAGGACAAGAAGTCTTTTATGATCCTCATATATTATAATGTTATGAGAGTAAGATTATAGGGTTATCAATAACATGTGGGGGATCTATAGGCTAATGTGAGCAATAATGACATAATTTTACTGTAATCTCTACATTTTGTTCGACTAGTTTTCTCTCATCCGCTAATGCGGGTTAATTAAGAGCCAAACCACATTAGTTTAAATGGTAAATTTGGTATTTAAGCCTTGTTTATTTGTCATTCTGAACGATCTAAAGTACCCCAAAGAAAAAAAATGAAAACAAAAAAAGGTCTTACCTTGATGAAGGTTGCCTTGATTTTTGTGCCATATGTTGAATTAGGTACAATTTTAAGGCAGTTCAACTTAAACTAACGACATTAATGAGTTTGGATTATTCACGGGTCTAAGGTGGGTCAAGAGGATCCACTAGTTAATTTAAAAAATAGGGCATAAAATTGGTTTTGTTTACATCTACTGCCCTTGCTTAAACCCGTAGTTTCATGCCTTTTCTCCCTTCTTCTACTCAGATGTATCATAGCAACTCATCTGTTGTTATCCACCACCTGATTAAGTTCCACTGGCCTCATAAGCTTAGCCCCATCTTGTCCCATCACCCCTACTACCTACCCCATGGTTCCCAACTAGATCCTTGCTCATCCATTGATCACATGTAGTTTAAGGCATCTATTATGCATGAAGAATTATGTGCTAAAGCCCTTATATGCCAATTGGGACCTAGAATGGTGCAGGCAAAGCTTACCAGAGGTCAAATGGGCCAAATTTGGTTTGGGTTTACAGAGTAACGAGCAGAGGCGAGGCATGGGGTAAAGAGCAAGAGGGGTAAAGAACCAGGAGAAGCGCAAAAGAAGAGCAAAGTTCGGTAACCTGAGCTGGATTTTAATTGAATAGTGGGTGGTCAATTCACAAAAGGAACGGTGTCTGGAGAAGGTTATGGAAATGGGTTGGGGGTGTATGAGTAAAAGTGAAGCAGAAGATCGGATAAACTTTATGCAGGTGGCAAACATTCATAAATTACTAAAAACCAAATGGATGTTTGTGAACCCATGGGGTGGGTTTTCCTTACCTGCACTATAATTCACCTTAACTAGTGATTAATGTGTTCCCATTAACCACGTTAACAGGAAACAAAGTGACTTTTTATTAGTAACGCAATTCTTCTTTAATTGCATATAAAAAAGATTAATCTCCCTTTTAGTCCAGCCAAATTTTAATCTATAAACTAAAAAATTTGTAAGCTCAATGGGTTACAAAAAGACATGATATTTCAATCAGAAACATGAAAAAGTTTCCAACTATATGCTGAAATTCTGATAGATGAAATTGATAAGTCATTAATTTTGGGAACATCTTTTTCTTAAAAATGATATTTAAGCCTAAAAATTGGTAGATTTTATAGATCACAACCTTGCAATGGATAATTGGCAATTTTTTTAACAAGGTAAAGGGTCAAAATGAGTCATATAACTTTTGTAACTTTTTTGTTTTAGTCTTATAACTACATGAGTTTTTATTTGAGCCTTATACGTTCAAAAATATTAGTAATATTGGTCCTATATTTGACAGGGCTTATAGGAAATCCTATCATTAAATCTTGCCTAGTTAGCAAAAGTGGGTCTGTTCTATTGTTTGGTTGGCACATGTAGGTCGACTTACTTGCAAAAAATAAAATTTCCAATAAAAGCTTTCACAAACACAAAATCATAGGCTCTTGAGGCATGGTTAAAGACAAAGATCATGTTTTTCTCTTCTCCTTCGTCCCTTAGCGTGAAGAACAAAGGCTCACATTAAAACCAACCATTTTTTTCTTTTTTTATTATAATAAACTGAATTAACCAATTTGAGGGACCTGAAGTAAACCCAAATTGAATTTTTTTTGTTTGGTGCAGTTTTGAACTGAAATACTCGAAATACTAACTCTGATTTTCTAATCCAGTGAATAAAATGTAGAACTAAGGATATGTGTACCTTTTTTTAAAACTATTTAAATATAAATAGAGAATTAATTTGGGTTTTATCCAAAAATTGTTCTTCTTTTGTTAGATCCGATATTTCATCAAATTTTCAGTATCACGGACGGAGCTTCTCCACGAATCTCTTTCGTAGGTGGTTCCTTTGCCATTTGAGCAAAAGCCCCAACTTTTATTCCTCCTTCTACGGTGCCACTTTGGCCTTTTTTTTTTTTTTCACAGACTTTGGAGCCTTTTCCTCCTTCTTGGGTGAAGGTTTCTCCTCACTAGTCTTATCGTCTTAGAAGCAAAGGAAAGTCCTTGTCGGCAATGGGCTTATCCACCACGACCTCATCTGCCTTAGTAGATGCCGACACTTTTTTGGTACCATTGTCCATCAGTGACCAAACTCTTTTTCATCATTGTCGTAATGTTTTACTGACTGTTTCATCTTCCCAATTTAAGATGACCAAACTCCAATAGAAGCCATCAACCTTTTATTTCCCTTCTGGTCAGCCCACACTCTTTTTAGATATGTCAACTTACCTTGCATAAGCAATAACAATTTGGTTTGTTCGATTACTGAAATAACTGATTGCCTTAACCAAAATCAATTTACACCTTATTCGGTTTTAACTGAAAAACTGAATTCATGAACCAAAATTTTAAATTAATTTAGTTTTTTATTTTTATTTTTTTTATTTTTAGTTTCAACCGAATAGTGATGACCTATACTAAAATCCATTGCATAATCTCTATGCCAAATCCCCACCAAATTCAACCAAACCACCACCACCACCATGACTCACCTTTCCTCTCTTATGCTCACACTCTGCAGCCAATCCAGTCGGCCCAGCTTGCCCTCTGACCTTTTGGATTCCTCTGGTTTGTTCTTTAATCCACTTCTCTACAAGCTTGAGGGTGCCATCAATTGCATTATTGTCCACCAAAGCTGGGTTTAATCCTAATTGGCAAGTTCAATCCTTTAATGAGGCTAGTGTCATGGAAGTCTTGGGCACCGGAGCCATTGAGTGTGAATTCTATAGATAAACTGGCCAGAGAATGAGCTGGAGTAGCCGATTTAAACCCAAGAGCTCATGTTCATCTTCAATTTTTACATCGTTTTCATTCCCATTTGTTCCTATACATGAATTCTAGAGACCAAATTGGTACCAAAATGAAAATGTAACTCATTTCCATTTATTCTTTATTCTTTTTTTTTTTTAAAAAAAGGATGAATATATAGTCTGCCTTATTTGAATTTTGATTAATCTAAATTTTGGTCTTCCAAAATTTGTACATCTGGTCATCTTCTGTAGTTCATTTTTGTGGGATATTGTGTTTATTCTATGTTGTTTAAATTTTGACTTTGGATAATTATATGTCCATGCATGAGTTTGTTTGTATTGCATAAAAAACCTTTTTGAACCAGAATAATCAACTCTATAATGATCTGTTATGGTATTAATGTCCGGACATTGCAGCTTGAAGTAGAAAGGATGTTGTGCCTATGTTTGTTCTGCGCTGTTGGACTTGCATCTTATGTTTGTTATCAATATTATTTTTATTCTTCTTTAAAAAAGGGTCTTTCTCTAATTCTTACCATTAAGCAAATGGCATTGTCAGACTCTATGAGATTCTTTTGCAAGCATGCTTTGATATTAACGATGAAATTTCAATTATTGAGGTAGTTGATGAGCTTATGTGTACTCCATGAACTCGTTGGAGCTTAATTAGATGAGTTACAAAAGTTAGATGATTGATTTTAATCTTTTCTCATCTTTTTTAACATCCGTTATGTGCCATGTAGAATTTCCATCAAAGACATACATAGTAGGAGTAACATTAATAATGTTTTTGAAGATATAGGACTGAAATAAAAACTTGTGTAGCTATAAGACTAAAACAGAAAAGTTGTGAAAGTTATGGGATTGAATTTGACCTTCCCCTTTAGGAATAAGTGCTTTCTTCAATTACTCCTCAAACTTTAGGTGATACTCCCCCTGTTTCATATTAGTTGGTCATTTTATCTTTTTTTACTAAAGTTTGACTTAAATATGTTCATATTAAAATGTATTAAAAAAATTTAAAAATGATATTTATAAGCTATAATCTTTAAAGTTCCATTTTCATATAAAAATTTCATGTTTTTATTACAAATTTTGAAAGAAACAAAATTATAAATTAATTGTTGTAAACGGTGAAGATGAAAACTTTTATGAAACAGAGAGAATATTACACTTACCCCTTGAGGTTTAGAAATATACACTTATCCCTTGCTTTTTCAATGCTGTCAATTAACTATTAGTCAAAATTACCGATATTTATAGTTTTACCTCTAAGATTTGGAAATCTATACTTTCTGCTATTGGTTTTTTTTCATTGTTTGACAGTAATGTCTGAACTTTTAATTTTCTTTTCACTGTTCAATAGTAATGTCAGAAATTTTAATTTAAACCATCCTATAACTATTTTACAGTAAATGGAGTATTTTATTGGACTATTTTTTTTCAATCTGCATATTTTTATAGTTAATGAACAATTTAAGTTATCAATTTTTCCTCAATAAAATGCAAAACAAGGAAAAGTACCATATTTCCAACTAATATTTGGCTCCTAGATCGGATTGCCTACTAAAGTTTTCTTTGGTACCGGTATTGCCACTAATGTTCTAGTCTAGGGCTAGATATACCAATAATGTTACAACTTGGAACCAAATACTCCACCAACTAAGGTAAAAGTGAGAAGTTGATGGTTTTAAAATCTGATGGTACTAATGTAACTTGTAACAAACTTCAGGGCTTTATATAATTTATCAATTTTATTTTTTATGCACTAACCACCGTATCCACCACCAGATCCACTAGAAATGACATTCAAATTCAGCATCATATGCTGATGCATTTCTAATCACCAATGGTAGATCTAATGATGATGGATACAGTGACTTGGATTGATGTACAAAAAATAAAAATGATAGATTAAATAAAATTTGTGAAGTTTGTTAAAAGTTACATTTGTATCCTAAGATTTTAAACCCAACAATTTCTCAAATTTACAATTAGGTTTTAACAGTTGATGGCATATTCAATCTCAAATTATAACATTAGTGGCATATCTCCTCCTAAACTATAACACTACTGGCAACATTGATACCAGAGAAAACTTTAGCGGCAATATAACCTAGAGTTTAAGAGGCGACTGTAAAAAACTCTAAGAATAATTAACAAAGTCATCATTTTCTTAATTAGCATTGATGTCCATCTGCATTACCTTTGCAAAGGGATAAAAACATCATAAGTCCTAATATTTGGTGTTCTTTAAAAATTAAGTCTTAATACTTCACATATTTCGATTAAAGTCCTAAATCCTATGATGTTAGCATGCGCTACTCCTATAATAGTGAGCAGTGACTGAAAATGCAGCTACAATGAAAATTGTCATTGACCAGTCCCTGGATTCTCATTCAAAGCAATGTGATGCCTAAAGTTGGCCGTCTTAAGCGGACGAAGGTTCAATTATAATGGTCGCCGCCATGTGCCAATGGAATAGTTGAAAATTCTCTGGGGGCAGCACTGCTATGGTTCTGGATTTTCTTTTTTGTTTTTTTAAAACCCGAGTGTTGCCCTTCTCGACCGAATTGAGAAAAGTTAAAGCGACGAAAATGGTCTCCGATCGATAGGCAACAAAAGCCCATATGTCTCAAGGCCACTTAATCCAAAGAAGGGAAAAATAATAATAATAATAATAAAAAGACCTCACCTTATGCAATGAAGGAATCTCTTTTGGCCTTGATTCGAGGCAACCTTCGTGCAAATCTTTAATTAAAGAACCCTTTCTATTCGAACGGTTATGATAAACCAAAGAAAAAAATAAATCATTTTATAATAACCATCAATTATTGTGAATCATCGATCAAATAGTGAGGTTCTTCAAACCATATGGATCTCAAACTGATATACAGTTTATATAACTGACGTATATCACAAACTGTTACTAATCACAACCCGAGATAATATCTCTCATATTATTTAGACAATTATTATTCTAGTTCATATGTGTCAGTATTATTTAATTCTTACGCTTTAGGCGTTAACATAGTTGTCTTGTCCATAATGCTTCAATTTTTTTTAAAAAAATAGTTTTCCATAATAGTTAAAAAATGAATAATTAAGATACTAATCAATTTAAATTTAAATTGTTCAATAATTAAACAATCACTATATCCTATTAAAATATAAACAGTTTTGGAGAGTAAGTAAATGCATACAATTTGCATTGTAATCCTTTTTTTAGGGGATTAATTTTTTTTCCAGTGTTATTAAAAATAACTTTAAAAAATAGAGTGAACCCAAGAATTTTAGAAGATAAAAGCGAAAGTTTCATCAAACTTAATGAAATTCACCTTAGAAATTAAGTTCAAGCCACCACGAAGGTCGTTCCGGCCCTTCAGAGAATGGCGCTTATGTGCAAAACTATTGTATTGTTTTCTCGTTTGATTGGATTGAAAATTTTGTGACAAGAAACATATATATATATTTTAGACATGGATTTGGTGAGGACGGTTCCTTGGTATTTTACAACTGACAACTACAAAGCTGACTAATTAACGTTGGAAGAAAACCGGTGAAGTGATGTGAACGTGTTGCACATGCTAACGATGTTGGTTTTGGACTTTCCAATTTGAATAGTACAGATTTAATGTCAGAAACCAGTGACGGAGCCAGAAAAATGAATTAGCGAGGACAATAAAAAGTATTATTAATAAAATAGAGTACTGATTGCGTAAACTTGACTTATACCATAAGCCTTCATTCTATTATATAACTATTGTCACTTTAACTCCTATTTATTAAAAATTATCATTCGACGGACGCGCTATGATTTTTATGAAATTGTTTCCTCATTATTACGTCAGTCATCAATATCGATTACCGAAATCCCTACACACACACACCCGATCGACGAAACTAATCTAGGTTTTCAATTTGGTCAGACTATGGGAATTAATTAATTTGTTGGATCCTAGAATTGTTAAAAAATATTGGTTAGAGTAATATTGAGAAACCCCAGCTAAAACAAGGAATTGGCTTGTTGGGATAAAATTAACATGAGAAGGAAGAAAAGGGAGCTAACTAGCTTACCGGTTGGCCGGAGTGAAACGAATTGGCATTGTTGTCTATCATAGTATTCCAATCAAGATAAATCTCTTCAGAAAAAGATCCTCTGACCAAGCCCAAAAACACGATGCATAAGTACCAAATCAATGATGAAGATTATCCACAACTGCTGGAAATCGCTATGGCATTAGACTACTATACGCTACTGCTACTTTGCTTCTGTATATATGTATATATAACACCATGGCATTGTTTGTTCTTTATTTTTTGTGTTTATTTTTTGTTACTTAAGTTTTTGTTTTTATAAAATGCACTATTTGTTCTTATACATGACCCTGTTTCTATAAACTTCTTGTTCTTTTATATTCTGGTGTTTGTTCTTTAAGGAGGGTATGTTTGTTCTTTTAGAAGGGCATGTTTGTTCTTTTAAAAGGGCATGTTTGTTCTTTTAGAATACATTGTTTGTTCTTTCTTTTACATGTTTATTTTTTGTTACTTAAGTGTTTGTTTTTATAGAAGACATTGTTTGTTCTTATAGAAGGTACTGTTTGTTCTTATACATGATTCTGTTTCTGTAAATTTTTTGTTCTTTTGTCTTCTGATGTTTGTTCTTTCAGAATGGTATGTTTGTTCTTTTAGAAGAGCATGTTTGTTCTTTCAAAATTGTATGTTTGTTCTTTTACAAGGACATATTTGTTATTTTAGAATGCATTATTTGTTCTTTCTTCTACATGTTTATTTTTTGTTACTTAAGTGTTTGTTCGTATAGAAGCCACTATTTGTTCTTATACATGACCTTGTTTCTATAAACTTCTTGTTCTTTTATCTTCTAGTATTTATTTTTTCAGAATGGTATGTTTGTTTTTTTAGAAGGCATTATTTGTTTTTTCTTTTACATGTTTATTTTTTGTTACTTAAGTGTTTGTTCTTATATATGACCCTGTTTCTATAAACTTTTTGTTCTTTTATCTTCTGATATTTGTTCTTTCAGAAGAGTATGTTTGTTCTTTCAGAAGGGTATGTTTGTTCTTTTAAAAGAGCATGTTTGTTCTGTTAGAATACATTGTTTGTTCTTTCTTTTATATGCTTTCTAAAATGATATTTTCGTTCTTTTTGAAGGGCATTTTTGTTGTTTTATAAGGCGATATTTGTTATTTCTTTTACATGTTTATTTTTTATTACTTAAGTATTTGTTCTTATAGAATGCACTGTTTGTTCTTATATATGGCCTTATTTCTATAAACTTCTTGGTTTTTGTCTTCTGGTGTTTGTTCTTTCGTAAGGATATGTTTGTTCTTTTAGAATGACATCCTTGTTCTTTTAGAAGAAAATGTTTGTTCTTTCTTTTACATATTTATCTTTTGTTATTTAAGTGTTTGTTCTTATAGAATGCATTATTTGTTCTTATACATGACCTTATTTTTGTAAATTATTGTTCTTTTACCTTCTAGTGTTTGTTCTTTCAGAAGGATATGTTTGTTCTTTTATAAGGGCATCCTTGTTCTTTTAGAAAACAATGTTTGTCTTTCTTTCTTTTACATGTTTATTTTTTGTCATTTAAGTGGTTATTCTTATAGAAGACACTGTTTGTTCTTAGACATGACCCTATTTCTGTAAACTTCTTGGTTTTTATCTTCTGATGTTTGTTCTTTCAGAAGGATACGTTTGTTCTTTTAGAAGGAAATGTTTGTTCTTTCTTTTACATGTTTATTTTTTGTTACTTAAGTGTTTGTTCTTATAGAATGCACTGTTTGTTCTTATACATGACTTTGTTTTTGTAAACTTCTTGTTCTTTTATCTTCTAGTGTTTGTTCTTTCAGAAGGATATGTTTGTTCTTTTAGAAGTCATCTTTATTCTTTTAGAAGACAATGTTTGTTTTTCTTTCTTTTACATGTGTTGACACCCAATTTCGTCCGACCCTTAAAAAAATTTAAAAAAATTAATTAAAGAAATCAAAAAAATTAATTAATTATTATTATCATTAAAAAGAATTTTTTTTAAAAAAAATTAATTAATTAAATTAAATTAATTAGTTTAGGGGCATTTTTATTTTGTAAGGTTAGTTGAAAATAATATATATATATATGCGTGTGTGTGTGTGGGGATGTAAAAAAAAAAAAGATTAAAAAAGAAAACGCGAGAACCATCGTGAAAGGGGGGGCCTGGAACCAGAAAAGGAAAATTTTTTTTTCTCTTCTCTCTCTCTCCTCTCACTCTCGGCAACGACTGCCGACGCCTTCCCTTCTCCCTTCGTCGCCTCGCTCTCCCTTCTCCCTCCTCCCTAACTCGCTCCACTCTCTCCCTGCTTCCACTTCATCTCTCCCAGCAGCCCTATGGAAATCGACGGCAGAGGAACCACCATGCCCCGCGTCCAGAGCCGTTGATGTTTCGATTGGGGATCCTGCAGCCGACGGAGCTCTCGCCGTTGAAGGAGGGCCCCGATTCGGACGGTACGGACGCCGACGACTCTCGGATGGAGGGTCGGTAGGCACGGATGAAGGGCCAGCTGGTGCAGACGCCGGGCGTTTCTACGTCGGCGTGCAAGAGGTCCGATCTGAGGCTCCGGACGCGGGACGTGGTGGTTCAAGGAAACAAAACAAAAATTAAATCTTAAGGATTATATTGTAGAAAATAAATTATTTTAGGGGTATGGCTTACGCGTGCGCTGGGCGCACGTAAGAATTG
Organism: Aquilaria sinensis; assembly: GCA_005392925.1. Lineage (NCBI taxonomy): Eukaryota > Viridiplantae > Streptophyta > Magnoliopsida > Malvales > Thymelaeaceae > Aquilaria > Aquilaria sinensis. The sequence goes on along the minus strand of SMDT01002768.1, from coordinate 119,550 downwards.
GCCAATAAAATATGTTTACTTTTATAAATGCCCACAAAGAAATTTCATAACTTGAAAACATTGCATAATTATCTCATTATTTATACTAGTAAATGCATTTTTATTTTTAATGTAAGCTATTACACAACCATTCATCAATTAATGCTATTATTGGATTCTATAATGAATTCTTTATGATATTCATTGCAGAAATTCACATAATAGTACATACAACTTAAAATCCTATAAGTTGATGTATTAGGATTATAAAATTTTAGAATTACCTAAAAAATAGTAGAAAAGATTACAATTCAAATTGAAAAAATAGGGTAGTTTAGGCTGCGGTGGCGGATAATGGAGACAAGGTGCTGCGATATGAGGGTAGAGGTGGGAATCGGTTAGGACCGGACCGGGACCGTCCGGTTCTGGTCCTGGGTCCTGGTTGTAAGCGGGGCGGTTCCGAGTCGGGTCCGGGGCGGGTTTCATTTTTTTAATATATATATATATATATAACCATTATTAATTATATAAGTCATAAATATTTTTAAAAGAAAAACACCACCTCCAGTGTAAGTTTTATTAATTTAAAAACAAAACGGCACTTACAAATAATCGGAACGAGTCTTATATTTTGAAATGGCAAAAACGTTCCAGAAATGATAAATAATAGAAACCTATGATTTGTGCTAAACAACATAATCAAATCAAATACAAACTACATGTATGATTGAAAAAAAAATTCAAGTCTCGATATCGAATATTATCTCCTCATCCAAACTCTTTTGGTTTTCCTGCCGGAGTGCTGTGAGGCCCCAATCTCGGTTGCATACGCGTACTTCTACCACGTCGAGTGTCAATCTTGACCGCTTTTTTGTTATCACCTGTTTTCCGGCACTAAACGCTGTCTTGGATGAAACGGTCGATACTGGAACGGTAAGAATCTTCTGTGCGATTATCGACAAGATCAAAAACCTTGATCTCTTTGTTTCCACCACTCCAAGATGTCAAGGTCGCTTGCCTTGAATGATGTGTTGAGATAGTCATCGATCTCAGCTAATCCCGATGTCGTCGGTCGGGGTTGTTTGAGCATTTGGAGAGTCGGGTTGAATCTTGAGGAGGTTGATCTCCTTGGAGGCTCGGTTTGAATGGAGGCTCGGTTTGAAGAGCTTTAGATCTTACCTTATCCGAATGCCGCTCACAATATAATTTGTATAAAGAATGCAATTACTCGGAAGCAGTAGCAAACATAGCCAAAACATTTATATAAGACATTTCTAAATATGTATGAAAAATTCCTTCAACCAATGTTGTTGTGCCCGTTAATTTGACATGTGGGTCAAGTAAAGAAGCGACTAAAAAGATAGGTGGAATGTTTTCAAAATATTGAAGCCACTTAGCCCGCATGGCTTTGACAGTCGATTTTAACAACTCATCATCTTTAAACTGATGTAAAACATATGTGATGTTCACTAAATAAAACAAAACGTGATGAGTGGTTGGATAGTAAACACTAGAGAAAAATTTAGTTGCCTCGTAAAAAAACTTAAACAATTCATCGGTTTTGGAACATTTCTCCTAAACTTCAGTCGTAAGAAATTCACAACCCATTTTTAAATTCATGAAATGTGACAACAAATTTGCATACGGTAATGCATCTTGCAACATCAAATATATGAAGTTCAAGCGGGTTAGGCAATCCAATTTAAACCGTTTCCAAGAAAATGGTTTTTTATTTTCAATACAAAAGCTTTTAAATTCACGAAAAACAGCAGGTCTAGACATCAAATATTTTAATGAGTTTCGAATAGGCAGAATCTCATTTTGGAGAACTTCTAAACCCTTTTGCACATAAATGTTCAAAATATGGCATATGCATCTAACGTAAAAGAATGCACCGTTGAGAGGTGATTTTAAGTTTTGACTCAAAAGACAAGCGGCAACATCATTATTTGAAACATTATCAAATGAAATGCACAGGACTTTATCAGTACAAAAATAATCACGTAAGGTTTCTACGATGCAATTAAATATTTGATAACCAGTATGATCTGTTTCAATAACCTTAAATGACAAAATTTATTTTTGCATTATCCAATCAGAATCAATCCAATCAGAAGTAACACAATAGAATGATTGACCTATAGGTGATGTCCACATATCAGAAGTAAATGCCACACAATGATCAAGAGCAGAAAAATATGCTTGCAAATCTGATTTTCCGGCTTCAAATTGTTTAAAGCTTTCTTTCCTAGCAGTTTTCCAAGATACTTTTCTAAATGTAGGATTTAATTGTGATTTTATCCAAAATTCTAGGTTGACATCTTCAGCTTGTGAAAAATGTTTTTCGGTAAGCATCATCCAATTTACCAAACCTTTTTTACAAGATTGTTGGTTAAAATGAAATATACCTAGTCCGCCGGCGCCGGTTGTAGACCCAAGTTGTGTTTGTCCTCCAGAACTAGTTCCGGTACTAGGGAGGACGTTAGGATGTTGATTTTCAATATGCCGCTTCAGTATTCCAGTACCGGAATTCTTTCTATGCACCAATTTTTTCCCGCAATATTTGCATTTCCCGTACTTCGACTCCCCTCCATGTATGAGCTCATAATGCTCCCAAACCTAAGCAGTTAGTCTCGTGGATTTACTTTGTGCTTAAGTTTCATCCATGGCGGGTTCATGACTTGTAGGCGTCGGTTCTGTTGACGGATTCTCGGACGCCATCGCATCTAACTCTTCCACTTCATCATCGGATAATTGATCATCAAGACCCAAATCGTAATCCATCATATTGATTCTGGCATCATCGTCGTGAAACTCTTGAATTGAAATGTCTTTATTGGTGGGCTGAGATCGGCGACGGAACAAGACTCGGAGGCTGGTGGTGCGGGAAGATGAACTCTCTGTTGACTTGCCCTTTCCTTTTGAAGCCATGCCTCACATACTAATAGTAGTGATTAATGCAAAATCAATAGGGGATTATGAAGATATTAGGGAGAGATTTGTAAGAAATTTGGAAGAGATTAATAAAATAAGGAGAATGCTTGATAGAATATAGTAGATGAAGAAGAGAGATTGAGTGATTGTGTGCGGATTGAGTGAAAATGGCATTGGTATTTATAGGGGAGGGAAAAAATTAGTTTGACAAAAAAGTACTTGAAATTTAGTTGTTGGAAAGGGTAAAAATGAAAATTTGGGGGCTGAAATGGAGCAGAAAGCCATTGGAGGATCTGCTATGTAATTAGCCCTTTTTTAAAAAAAATTTCTGCAGGTTTCTGTTGTTGCGAAAGAGCCGTTAGGCGCAGGGCGGGCTGGTCTAAGGCGGAGAGGTCTAGGTCCGGACGGGTTCGCAAATTTGGGCTGGTCTGGGGCGGTTTGTTTTTCGCATCTTCTCCTCTTATTGGGCCCATACTCGGCCCACAATTTTACGAGCTTTTGTAGGGGCGAGTTTGACCGGTCTAGGCTGATGTTGACTAACGGTTCGGTCCCGGTTTACATCCCCCCTCTTTATGAGAGGAAAGATGAATTTTATTGTTTTTTATTTTTACTTCTAGTATTTTGGTGGGACCCTTAAATAGTTAGGTTAGTTTTTTTTCATTGTTTTTACACCATGTGTTAAATTCTATAATCATCATAGCTTCTAGTTTCGCCACCAATTTTTATATATTTTTATTTTGACCACTCACCAACACTCAGTTCATATGCTTTTAAGTGAGTGAGGGTATCATAAAAGATTCTGTTAGGTAGAATAAATATTTTTTAAAAGTTTAATACCGATTATATATTTTTTTCCAAAATTTAGTGGTAGATGTGAATGGCGCCATCATCCTCCCAAACCTTCCAACCATATTCTTGTATTTACTGTGACCATCTACATGGTCCCATTTGTTGTCGATTGTCTCAAACACCTCCCCCCCAACATTGCACCATGACCACCGAATCTTTATTTGCTAAACAATGGTGAAAGTAAATCCCCACATCACTACCCTTTTTCCTTGTTAGGTGCATATGTGCCTTGCCTTCACCATCCTCAATTTCATGAGGAGTATTGGAATCTTTCTCAAAGCCCGAAGAGCTCACCGAAGCTTGTGACATATCAAAAAGCCTTGAAGTTGAAGGTGGAGTTGTCTTGGTCAAGGAGAGGCTAGAGCAAGTGGAGGAGAAATCAGAGTCCAAAAAAAGTTGTCTCAATTGATGAGGTGCTTGTCATCTTCTCCAAGTGGAACGTCCATAAAAACCTATATGGAGAAAGAGAAGAAGAAAGTAGAGAAGGTGATTGATAAACTTTAGGGGCACTAGGAGTAAGAGGAGAAAATGGAGAAACTAAAGTTGGCATTTTACGTTGAGAGTTTATTAAACTATCTAGAATGATAAATAGTGACTGACTTGAAGCCAATTCAAAAACATTAACAGCCTATTTGGCTAGAAAAAAAAAACATTACTAGCTAAATCGAGCTAACAAAAAAAAATAGTAATGTTTTATTCATTACTTTTGCTTTTATTCATTCATTTAACTTTTATTTTTATTTCTTTTACATCCACGGCATCCTTCATTTATCTAATATAATAATCTCAAAGTCAAATTAGGGCGCTAGAATGGACATTTCTTAAAAGTTAAGGTTTTTTTTATTATTTCATACATAATATCCTAAATTGAAACCAAAATTTCTCATGTAAATCTCTTTCATTCAACAACCTCACGTTAATAGCACAATAAGGCTATCAACCAGAAATGAGAATTATAATACGGCAATCTATCACAGTAAGAGATGGCTACCATATCGCTGCTCATAGGGATACATTGAGAAAGAAAGTTGAATTTTAGAAGGAAACTAGGTGGATCAATCCAGCGTTTGCTGCCACAATTTATTATTCAGGCGATTAAGTATAAATAAATAAACTCTGTGGTCTTGGAAAACAAAAAAATATTTTATAAACTCAAACACTATAAACCGTAGGGTCAGTTGTCTGGAAGAAAAAATGTGGACCAAAATGTAAAGTGTAATATTCTTTGGATCTCTTTTGGAAATTTCCATTGTTTACAAATCCACTTGGTTGTTGTTTATATTTTGGTATCTAAATGAGAAATTACCTAATCTTCCTAAGGTTTAGTTAAATCTATACTTTTGTCCTCACTATTTGGAATATCTACACTTATCCCCAGAAGTTAACTCATTATAAAAGAAAAAGGGAAATGTCTGGCCTTTCCATCATAGTTTTCTTCCTTAGAAACTTTGTCCCTTGAACCTATACACCTAACAAGCTACCCCGAATTTAATTTAACCTTTGTAATCGCCACCATACTTCATTTTCCCTCCAATTACCCTTGTTGTGCCTAAATATCTATGACTATATTTCCTTCACCGACCTCCATTGCCTCCCAACCCCTAAGCCCACTTGCCTATTCCTCCTCCATCGACCCTTATCTCAAATTTGCTCAGGTTTAGGGTACCCATAAAGCCAATGACTCTGGTGAGTATACGCAAATGCCGTTTTTGGAGCAAACATGTGTCAATGACTACACCTGTTTTTCCTAAGGGGCGTTACCCTAATCGGACATTTAGAGAGAGCAACGGGAAGGATCTTGAGGGAGAGGATTGGACAATGGAGATCAAAAGAGCAAGATAAAGATCAGGCCAAGGAAGATAATAGACCAAAATGTGAGCTTTGCGAGAGAAGAATACCACTGGAGCCTGCTGTGAACAAATGGTGACTTCTCCATCTTGAACTTGTCGGGCATCAAAGGAATGTTGTTAAGATGAGACATTTGCTTTCACATTTTTGTTGGGTTATGATCAAATGCCCAAAAGATCACCTAGATTAAGGATTCATGAACCTAAGGTTATAAGTTAGGGTTAAGGTTTTAAAAAAAAAAAGAAGGCAAATTGGGCAAATTGGGGGTGAATCTGGAAGAGACAGCAACTACGAGGTTGGAGGCATCATTGATGAGGCAATAATGGGAGAGAAACATGACAGGTTGGCTACCATTTTTTGGAGTTAGTGACCAGACAAGGGAGCAGCGAGACTTGGGTTGCAAATGACGTGGGCTCTTATACCCCATCGGCTGACATCCTTCTTCAGAGAATAAGAGATGGCCTACTCTTGATGGGTAGAACCGACCCTTAACACTGTTGATGGAGGTTGTAGCATTAGGTGTGACCATTAGAGGTGAAATCTACAATGGCACGAAGGGAGGAGAGGTTGTAGATACAAAGCGACTCAGGAAAGGAATTGCAGAGCTGGGTATGATGGGGTGAAAAGCGAAGGATAGCTTACCATGATTAGAGATAGGGAACCTAAGAAATTATCATTAGGGTTGTAAAATTTGAATTATAAACTAGAGGCAAAAAGCTCATAAGAATAAGGCTAAGAAGGCAATGTCAGACATTTTTCCTATTTGAACTGACTTGTCCCGCGTCAAAACAATGACGACCTTCAACTGTCAAGGACTCAATTGTAAGCAAGCAATATACGGGGGCTAGTGAGAAAAGAAATGAACACTTAATGGGCTAAAAAATCAAATGTAGGGGCAAACAAAGATGACACATTTTTGCTGGTAAAGCCTGCTCCTGGGCCAAGCACAAACCACTGTTAATTTTTCAAAACCTCGCTTTGGTTTGTATGCTCACTACAATCCTTTCGCACTATACACGTATATACAGACAGGTATAGGAAAGAATCAAGTTCCTAATCATTTGTAATCATAGGAAGAAAGAAGTATTAGAAGCTAAAATTGATTAGATTATTATAATCATTAGTGCTAAGGGTAGACAACTAGTTATACTCCTTAAATCATAAGGGCATATTTATTATGATCCCTTCTTAAAAGTGGTTCAGTTCTTTTATTATAAATTGTAATCTAAGAAAATATTTATTTTCAATATACCTGTAAGAAATAAATTCTAGGTTCACCCCTAATTAAAGCAATACTTCCGAAAACTCAATAAAAAGTTAGCGTGAAATTACTAAAAACTCAAGATTGAGCTTCGTAGCAAGACCCAATTTTATGACTAGGTAGAAGATTGCACGTGATTTCAACCCTTATAGTCATTTCCAATACATACTAGGTAGAAAGACCATGCATTGTTGTAGCAATTTGTTGTTCAGAGTTTAATCATTAAGAAGCAAAGTTTGAGGAGTAAGAGAGCAAAGGCTTTCGGGTTAAGGGCATCATTAGTGAAAGAGAAGTTTAAGAAACAGAAAAGTAAGCACGATATCTGAATGACCTATTTTGGCGTTTTTCATTTTCCTGGCCCAGACATGAGACATCTACCTAGTTAGGCTGCTCATTAGCAACCTAAATTTTGGTTATTATAGCTATACAGTATTCATCAACACATAATTAATGTATATAATAATTCCTTATAACACCAAGTCAAGTGGAATTTTATATATACATTCCACCGATTCACGAGGAACAAGACAGTCTTTGAAAATAACTAGAAAAATGTTGAGAAAATCACATGTAGGACCAACAAGAGAGCTATGGAATTTACAGCTTCTGGTACATTAGAGAAAAATCAGGAGAAAGAAGAGAGAGTGATCCATCTCTCGAGCTCTTAACGGTTGCTACAAGACAATTTAAGGCTAGTTGACTTAATATTAATTTTACTTCATTATTTTGTGTTATTTTTTTTATATAAACTGATTATTTACTGAAATTTTATACTTTAAGAAATTTTAAGAATAATTTCAAAATATTTTCTTTTACAAACAAGTAAGTATTTTTATTAATTTTTTTTACTTATCTAACCTTAAAAAAGATATTCTTTCATAAAAACTTTGTAAGTTACTTTTGAGGCTTCTTAAAGTGTTGGGTATCAATAAATTAATAATTTGAGAAAAATAATCACTTTATAGAAAAAATAATGTACGATGATAAATTAAAATTAATACATTAAAATTAATGCGTATTGAACCAGCTCTAAATCTTAATTGATTCGATCAAAAAAGCATAAGTGCACAAGAAGTTTGAGGGTCATTAAAAATAAAGTTAGATGGTTCATAGTTGCTTTCTTCGGTGATCATAATCATATGTGGGCATAATGACGCTCATCCATTACTTGTTGATGTTTGGGTACTCGCATACAATTTGCAAATAGAAATATTTATCATTCACCAGTACTGGCTCACTCGATAAATTGATTTCTATGTGATAATGGTAGATCAAGTATCAACTAAATTTTAATCAAGTGATAATTACAATTTACCTCCTGAGATTTAGATAAAATTACAATTTACCTTATTCTATTTCAGAAACGTACACTATGCCCTATATTTTTTAATATAGTTAGATAGTAACTTCTGAAACTTTAATTTAGACATTACGGTAGCCATTTTTTAGTAATTTCAATCTATATATTTTTTTTTCACAGTTAATGAACATTTTAAATTATTAATTTTTTCTTTTTGTTTCATTTTTTTAAAAAATTATTTTTTAAATTTCAATTAATCATACAAAAAAAGACCATAAAAATTTAAATTATTTAAAAATGACAACAGTACAGTCTAAATTAAAATTTCAAAAATTGCTATTGGATTGTATTAAAAAGGCAATAGGTAAAGTGTGAATTTTTTAAACAGGAGGGGACAAAGTGAAATTTCATCTAAATCTCAAGGACAAATTGTAATTAACCCTTTAATCAATCCAGGTCTTGATGGGATGTCTCCCAATACTCAAGTTTTAAAATATTTTCAAGGAGGGAAATTAAGTAGTGAATGCACTTGTCAAGGTAGGAGCCAATTTTTCAGTAACAAAGGGAACAGACATCTTTTGGTTTTGTCCAGCTTTATTAATAAACATCTTGTATGATGATGGTAGAGGTGCTATATGCTACTAGGGACTAGAATGTGAGACTCTTATACAACCCAGCTTGGTGGGCTGTGTGTGCTTTATTTCAATAAAAAAATATCAAAGAAGATTTCCTCTAATAGTATGTTGAAAAGTTATATATACACTAACTCACCTCTTGGCTACTTAGGAAGAAATCCCCAAGTAGTTTGGTGAAATGTTGAAGTTTGGTGACTATCTAGGAATAAATTTAAAAGTTTTTAAGGGGCATAGAATAACAGTTATGGGCCAATTTAGCTTTTACCTTATAAACAGTGATTGTGGATTGGACCATTGGCATGTAAACTACTCAAAATTCAGTAGTGAGGCAGTTGACAACAAATGGGCAGAGTTAAATTGGAAAGCCCATTAATGTCAAGCTCGTAAGATATGGCCCAATGATTCCCAGCCCATCACACGAATACGACGTCGTAACTCCCGGTCACGACCATGACCATCTTCGGCTTCCAGATCCGAGATCTGGTTTGAACGATGCAATTCAAATTAGAAAAAGCCAACGCAGAGACCACTAGCTCGCCATTTCCAATGCCCTCTCCCCTGTAATCCAACACCTCAATCGTACTCCTCCTCCACCGAATCGCCGCCTCTCAGCTCTCAAGATGAATAAATCGCCGGTGATCGTCGTCGTCGTCATCCTCCTCTCCTTCCTCTCACTCTCCTCGGCGGAGATCAAAACCCTAAAGATCGACTCCGATTCCCGCCCGATGATCCTCTTCGAGAAATTCGGGTTCACCCACACCGGCCACGTCTCCATCTTCGTTTCCCAAGTCTCCGTCTCCTCTTCCATGAACGCCCCAAATCCTGACCCTAATCGCCTCGGTTTCTTCCTCCTCTCCGAAGAGGCTCTTCTCCAGGTCCTCCTCGAGATACAGCAAAACCCTCATTTCTGTGTCCTCGATTCGCACTACATCCAGCCTCTTTTCACCTTCAGCAAGCTCTCGCCGCCGCCGCTGTCACTGTTCAACAATTCCTATCCGGTCTCTTCTCCCAATGAATACTCGCTCTTCTTCGCCAATTGCGCCCCTGAGACCCGAGTCACCATGATGGTGAAAACGGAGGTTTACAACCTGGATCGCGATGGTTCCAAGGATTATCTCTCCGCCGGCCTTACCCAGCTCCCATCTCTCTACACTGTCTTTTCTTTGTTGTATATTGGGTTCTTGGTGTATTGGGTGTATTATTGTATCCACAATAAGCGGTCCGTGCACCGGATCCACTTGTTGATGGGCGGGTTGCTCCTCTTCAAGGCATTGAATCTGATCTGTGCGGCGGAGGATAAGCACTACGTGAAGGCCACTGGGACCCCTCACGGCTGGGACATCCTCTTCTACATTTTCCAGTTCATTCGGGTTGTGTTGCTGTTCACCGTGATTGTTCTGATCGGCACTGGGTGGTCCTTCTTGAAGCCGTTCTTGCAAGAGAGAGAAAAGAAGGTCTTGATGATTGTGATCCCGCTCCAGGTTCTGGCTAACATTGCTTCCATAGTGATTGGGGAGACTGGGCCTTTTATCAAGGATTGGGTAACTTGGAATCAGGTTTTCTTGTTGGTGGATATTATATGTTGTTGTGCCATTATTTTCCCTATTGTTTGGTCGATCAGATCATTGAGGGAGACATCGAAGACAGACGGAAAGGCTGCGAGGAACTTGGCAAAACTTACCCTCTTCAGGCAGTTCTATATTGTCGTGATTGGATACCTATATTTCACGAGGATTGTTGTGTTTGCTCTCAGGACAATCGCTGCATACAAGTTTCAATGGGTGAGCCATTCTGCGGAGGAGACTGCTAGTCTTGTGTTTTATTTGGTGATGTTCTATATGTTTAGGCCTGTGGAGAAGAATGAGTACTTTGTTCTTGATGAGGAGGAGGAGGAAGCTGCAGAGCTGGCACTTAGAGATGAAGAGTTTGAGCTTTGAAATTGACGGTGAATACAATTTGAAACACGACTCTGTTTGGTTATTCGTCTGCAAATTCTGATTGCTTGCAGGTTTGTTTAGTGAATTTACGGATATGAATACTGCAGCGGCTTTAGTGCATCTGCTGCCTTTGTCCGATTTAGTGTTTAACTTTTCTTTTTGTATTTTTCTTTTCCTTTCTATAAGCACAAAGTAATGTCTAACTTGTTACTTCATTGACTTCATTATTTTCCCTATGATGATTATCCATTGAAGAATCTCAAACTGAAATCAAGGTTATAGAGTTCTTTCAAACTTCTTGTCTATAGGTTAGCTGGCTATTGGGTAGGTTCTCTTGATTTTATCTAGTTGCTTACTAGGATCGAAGAGTTCATTGAAATATCAGGATTATTTTACTATCCTTTTTTAGTTCTAACATCAAATTATGGTAGTGAACTTAGCATTTTCTATTAACTGCTGGGAGTTTTCCATGTTTTTGCCTGTTGCCTGTTCTTCATCCTAGCGCTTATTGTTTTCAATTTGAAAACCTTTCTAGAATACTGAACTTGGATTATAATAGCTGTGGCTTTATTATATGAACTCTTTTCAGGTTGTCTGCTATTTTTTGCTCAGGGACAAGACTTAGTTGTGGTTTTCTGGAGATTTTAGCAATGACCTTGCTATCTTCAAATGCTGCATACTGTTTTTGGTATAGTGATATAATATTAGTCCTCAGCATAGCTGCTGTCTCTAACATCATGCATTATGGAATATTCAAGCATGAACATTACGCTATAGTTTTCACAACCTTGAGGCTCTTATCCTGTGCCCCTTAGAAAATCGCTGACTTAACAAGAGCATGAGTTATATAATTGGGTGGTGATGATCATTTAGGCCTACAATAGAGGTATTGTATATAAAGGTTTCTTTTTGGATTTTAGTCATCTTGATCAAAATGAGGGACGAGGGACTTACCATGTACAAGTATATAAAGGGAAAATGAACGCAGAAGTAAAGTAAACAATTTCCCTCGCCATGATCATACTGCTCGTTAATTCTAATCATCCATTATTTGGTCTGCTCAGATTTTAAACCCAAAACCATAAGAGGTGTGGAATCTTCTCAATACAACTGCATGTAAGCTCTAAGAGTGTTCAAAGGGGGACTGTTAGGGTTGGTGGCAAAAATTCTGACAGTTGACAAAGCCATATTGAGACGAAACATGTTTGCTCGCTAGCATAATAGGACTTCTTGTTTCTGTACAGGCCAGTATATATGGGTGTTGTCTGACAGGGTTCAAATATTTGTTTTGAGGTACTTTATGTTTTTAAGGAATACCTTTTGTGCAGTTTTATCCACAAGTACTTAAAGAGAGGCTAGGGCATAATCAGGGAATTCTCAGTGTGATTATTCTACTGTTGCTCTAGGTTTTCATCTTGTAAATTTGGCCTTGACGTTTAATGTTTGTTTAACATCTCTGTCTATTGGATCCTGATCTGCTCCCACTGAATTTTTACTTTTTATTGTTGTGGAGACACAGATTGTTGGAAATTTTTAAAGTTGGACTACTTAGACGAGTTATTTAGTCCGTCTTGGATTGAAACCTGATGTGGATAAGTCCTCAAACTTGCCGAAACAGAGCGAGTTAGTCCAGGGGTAATGGAGAGTTGTATGGGATCATTTATTTTAAAGTGAAAATACAAAATGATCCCTAAGATTTATTACTTTGTCCTTAAATTTGAAACCTCAAAATTTTGTTTACAAATTAAAAAAAAAAAAATTGGTTCTGAGATGGAAAATTTTGGGCCTAAAACTGCCCTCGCCCTTAAATTTTGCCAACTTAGGCTTTTTATTTTTGAACTTTAATTTAGGTTCATTAGCCACTTAAGCTTTGGAATTTAGTAATTTTTTAATTTTTTAGGCCATTTAAATGACTGTTTAGGTTAAATAATGACAGAAATGAAGATAAAATGAAAGATGAAAGATTAATTAATCATTTTTTTTTCACATAAACATCTAGTTCTGTGAACGAATTGGATATTATAATTAAATGAATTATATTTCAATGCAAAATGCTTGTTAGATTGTGTAGATTATATAGGATTGATGGTTTCCTAAATTGCTCAGATTGAGAAGATTGAAACAGATAATTAAAATAATGTAAAGGTCCAAGTCAAATGGTTAGCTACCATTCATCTTTCATTTTATTTTTATTTTGGTCTCCATATGGTTTACACAGCCATTTAAGTAGATCGAGATGGTAAATAGTACTCCCTCCGTTTCACAATAGTTGGCCTCTATTCCTTTTTTGGCAGTTTCAAAATAGTTGTCCCCTTTCTATCTTTCCAAATAAGGTAACTTTTTTATTATTTTATATATATTTCATTTATTGAAAGAAGAGAAAGTTGAGAAAGTTAAAGAGTGAAAGTACGTAGGGTCCATTAAAAAGTAGATAAGTACATGTACTTTAGATAAAAATAAATAAACTAATAGTTTTATATTAAAAGAAAGAAGTAAAAAGTAAAGAAATCTTAATTTGCGTGCATTATCAAAGAGGACAGATTTTATGAGACAGAAGGAGTATTAATTTCCAAAGTTTAAAAGACGAATGAATTCGAGGAAAAGTACAGGAGCTAAATGGTCAAAGTTGGTAAAAGTGATTTTAGGCTGAAAACTTTGAGGTGTTGAATTTAGAAAGGATAAAGTAATAAAGCCTATGAATCAATTGTGTATTTTTAAATTGAAATTACTAACGCCATCCAACTTTCCATTACTTGGTGAGCTAACTCATTAATCGAGAGGTTTGTCCATGCTGAGTTTCTGTTGAGGTATTAATTCATGCACTGGTCAAAATTTTTAAGGGTCAGTAGTGCACTGCCGTGAATTGTATGTATTATTACTTACTTCTAAAAGAGGAGGCTTATTTTACTGTTGATCTACCGTACAAGTCAACGGTAACTCCCTTGATGCGGCTTTTCTTTTGTTTTTCCTGGTTTATGATTACACCCTCTTTTGGTCTCTAAATATTTCGCATTTGCCATAATGCTTCATAACTTTCACCTGCTGTCGTGAGCTTGAGCGGAAGCCATATGTTGATGGTGGTAAGATTGGTTGATCATAAAGTTTGTGGACTATGACACATCTGCGCATGCCGTCTCAAATTTTTTGCCTTCACGAAGGACAAAATTCCCTTTTTTGGTCCCTGAATAAAGCACTTCTGCCACAATGATCACCACTTTTTGCAATCTATTGCAAACTTTTAGGGGGAAAAAAAATAAAATTTGATGATCTGTTTAAATTTAAAATCATAGGGTCTTAAATGGAAATGAGAGACATGTCTTAATTAACTATATTAAACAGCATAAGCTTTTCCTTTTATGCAGTTTGATTTAGAGTTTAAATTATGTAGGTTTAATTCAGAGTTATAATTAGTTGAAATAAATACACAATTTGCATAATGCATGAGTCCGTTACATGGATTTGAATCAAAGTTCTGATTAGTTGAAACATGTGCACAATTTACATTGTGCATGATTGTTTGATTCTTAAAAGGGTTTATTTTATCGCTAATTCATTAATAAGTAAAAATCTGTAAAAAATTATGCATGTAAGTTATGCAGTATTATCATATACTGTAAATACCAGAAGCTTTTTCTTTCTTTTAGTGGTTTCGTTTGAATTAGTTAATAGAATTACTTTGATCATTTTCCTTTTGTTATCTTTAATGTCTTTTTAATAATATATAAATACATCTTCAGTTGACTATTCTCTATATTTATAATTATCTAAACTTAGATTTTATTTAATATTAGAATAGGCTTTATCCTTTTATATTATTTTATCAATAATTTACATTGATTATACTACAGCTGATATTGATATAGAATATTCCCAATGCAACATATGGTTTCCGCATGCCTTGTATGTACAAAATTGGTGCTGGCAAGTACTGTGGATCAATAGTGCCACTCTTTTTTTCTTTTCTTTTCCCTAGGTAATAGTATAATCTCTCTTTCAGCTTCTATAGATTTTGTTTCTTCCATTTTAGTCCATAGAGTTTTCCATTTGACAAGTAAGCATTTAGAGACAATGTAAAAGCAGTGGTGAAATCAACAAGTTTGAGGGCTACAGCTTCCGAAGTGAAAAATTACAAGGAATTTCTCCATGTTTGGTTTCTTTAAAATATTTTTGCTTTAATCCACTTTAGTCCATGAGCTATTTTTTTTTTCATTTCAATCTTTAAATTCTATATGTTTGTCATTTTTGTCCCTTTTCTTTTTTTTCAAAGTCAATGTTAAACCCTTGTTTATGATCCTAAACAACAAACTTCTCCTATTATCTGTTTTTCTAAGCCATAAACTTCCTTTGTTTATGATCAAGTGGTCAAACAAAAAATTACCACAGTAACATGTAGCCAATTCATCTAGTTTATTTCTACAATGGATATAATACACATATGTCTAATTAAACATAGCATAGATTTTATATTTTTATCCCTTACTATTGTAAAAAATTTCTCACAAAAGAACACTCTAAACCCTACTCCTTCACAAGAACCACCACGACTCCCATTGACCAAAGACGAAGCAGAAGCGCCGATCGGAGCAAGGCGACGGTAGGAGTGGCGGCCAGAGGAGGTGAAGCCAATAGCAGTGACCAGAAAAGGCGGAGGACGGGGATCTAAGAGGAAGATCGGTGACGAGAATCATCGATTTGAAGCAAGAAGGCAATGATCCGAGTGTGACGGCGCAATTCGAGATGAGGTGGTGTGATCTGAAGCAAGACGACAAGATCTAATCGGAGGTGAGGCGAGGTGAGGCTCGATGTGCCATAGCGAGTCGAGGCGAACGGAGGCACAATGAAGTGAGGCGAATGGCGAGGTGACGGACGGTGAGGAGAGGCGAGGCGAGTTTAGGTGTGGCGAAACGAGTCGAGTGATGAGGAGAAGCTGGGTGTGGAAGGAAGGCGAGCTGTAGGGGCAAGGGGTTATGGAGGGAGGGTTGTGACGTGGAGGGATAGCGGGCTGTGCGGCAGGGGGGCTATGGATGAAGGGTTGTGGCAGAAGCAGATCTGGGACCAGTGACCAAAGGAGGAACCGCGGTGGTAAAGAACCAAGGCTAGGTGAGATTCGAAGGCTGCGGAAGACATTTTGTAATTTTTCTTTATACACTCTTACACATGGTACTTTAAATGGTTATTTAGACACTTTTTTTATTAGTTTGTTTACATTTTTATTATGACGGAAATAATTTATTTACATATTGCTTCAGATATTTTATAATTTTTTTTAGACACTTTTACACATTCATTCAGATATTTTTTTATGGTTTCAAATAGTTATTTTGAAAATAGTAAATTGTTTATGTATTGGTTCGGACTCTTTTAAATATTTATTTAGACACTATTCAGTATCCATTCAGAAACTTTTCATTGTTTTGCACATTTTTCTGATAATAATAAATTATTTTTAAATTACTGCAGATACTTTCAAATACTGTATTAGACATTTTGTCATATTTTATTAGATATATTTGCTCATTACTTTAGATACTTTTACAACGATGCATATTCTCATAATGACGATACGATTCGGAGGAAGTACAATGACGGTGGGATTTTGATATCTGACAATTGCTGGTACCGCCATCAAAGGAGTCAACAGTAATAAACTAGAGTTTTATAAAGAAGAATATTTTAGCTAAAGGTGTTTTTGTCAATTTTTCTGATAATTTATGTCTTATATATAAAAAATTAAAAATTAAACTAATATATCTAATTAGGCACTAGTTTATTTCTGGTCCTAACAATATAAGTTTAGAAGGAATAATTTTGTGTCCGCGCGGGTAGAGGGAAGGCTGCTTATAGAAAGTTATCGGATTATAGCCATAATGTCGAACTTGCCAGAATGGTTGTAAAATTGTAGAAAGATGCAAGGAGCCGTTGCGGGGTGGGTTCTAATCTCTTTCAGCCCCTGCTTCTGTTTGTTTTTTTTTTTAAAAAAAAATTGATTGTTTTCTTTATATCTTTCTCTTTATTCTAGTTTGTCCGTTTCTTCCCCCTCCCCCCCCCCTCTCTCTCTCTCCTTTTTTATATTTTTATTTTTTTAAAATTACAAAAATAACAAATTTTTAACATAAAAATAATAAATTTATTTGATTTATAAAAGAAGAAATAGTAATGAGGAGATCAAATTCATGTCGCAAGGAACTCATCAAATTTATCTATAATTTAGGAAAAATTACAAAAAATCCCCTGAAGTTTGTTCAAATCTTACATTTATTACCTTTATTTCAAATACCTACACTTTTCCCCTAGAGCCTTGAGACTATGCACCTAGGTGTACAAGCACCTACTTATCACCGTTAAGCTTCTGTTAGTTTTAAGTATAAATGGTAACTTTTACTTATTAGGATAAGTCATATTTAATTAGGATAATTATGGAATATATTAACCTTATTCAAATTTTTAACTATGGAAAGTTTTAAATTTGAATTCATTTGAAAAGATATACTAATGAAAAAAATAAATATAATATGATAAATATGGTAATTATTTAAAAACAAGTTTATTCATTTATTTTTTTGCATGATCAAATATATTCTGATAGCGGCATACATTCAAATATCAGTTTCATACAATTGGTTGTCAATTTAACATATAAAAAATTTAGTTTCATTTATGTATGCTCCTAGATTTTATTTGTATGATTCTGAGTTTGTAAAAAATACAAATATGTATGTATGCTTCTGAGTTTCATTTATATGATTCTGGGTTTATAAAAAATAAAAATATATTTTCTGGATTTTATTTGTATGATTTTGGGTTTGTAAAAAACATAATGTGTGTGTGTGTGTGTGTGTTGTATTAGACTATATGTGTTTTGTATTAAACTATATGTGTGTGCATAATGTACTAAACTGGAAGTGAATTGTATTAAATTCTTTAGGCTATGTATTAGACTATATGTGAAATAAATTAAACTGAAAGTCAAATGTATTAATCTGTGCGGCAAATTATCACACAAGAAAATGACATTGTAAGTGAATTGTATTAATCTGTGTGGGATATGTATTAAACTGTGTAGGATATGTATTAAACTGTAAGTGAATTGTATTAATCTGTGTGGGATGTGTTAAACTGGAAATGAAATGTATTAAACTGTGTAGAATATCTATTAAACTGCCCAGAAAACTTAAAACACTAACCTTAGATACGGAAAATCAATCACAGTTGGAAACTCGTTCTAATCCAGTAGCATATCCTCCAAATAGTATTGGCTCCCCTTTTAAACCCAATACAATAATAATAGAGTGAAAAACAGATAACAATGGAGAATGCAAAACGAATTTTAGATACAAAGCAACAAACCACTTCCGGTCATCAGCGAATTCAGGCGACAGGGGAGCCGCAATTATCTAAACCATCTCAGACTCCGTCATCGAGGCACCACCACCGGCTACTGCATTTTTTCTCTTCATCTTCACACACATTCCGTAGACGTACGATGAAAACCCCCAAATGCACAGCACAGTGGAGACGGCCTTCATGCTGCCGAAGTCGTCGCCGTTCCCGATTACTCCACCCAACACATTCATCCCCAACAGCGCCGTCATGCAGATCCCGCCGGTGAGCGAGCTTGTCAAAAACACCATTCCCGCAATCAATTGGATGCCATAAATAACAAACGCTTGCGATTGGATGCCATAAATAAGAAACACCTTCTTGATTTGTACATCTCTCGTCCACAATTTTTGAAGAGCGAAGCGGAGGAGCTGCTTTTATTGAATTATTCTGTTTGATTTGTTGACCTTTGACACCTTAATTGCCATAAATAAAAAAAATTTGAAATTTAAAAAATTACCAAATTATTATCTTAACAAATCTTAACTCCACCTAATTAATATTTTCAAAACTCTCAACTAACAGCATCTATTATAATAATAGGTGTACATACTTAACTCCGTGATTTGCTCTTACGAGAGAAAAGAGAACATAACTGATTTTCCCTCTCTAACCCACTTTCTTATAAACTTTGAAATCCAAATTTATGCATCCAACAAAAAACTCCTATTTTCTCTTTCCTTGATTTCATCGCTTCTGGGACCCAAAAATTCATCAACCAAACCAACAACAAAATAAGTCGGACTCGCCCATCGTCGTCGTGTTCCAACGCTCGAAGCTGCCGGCCATCTTCTTCCTTGTCTTCTCCCTCCCTCTCGTTCTTTCCAATGATGTGAATGAAACTAGCAAGAATCATTAAATGACAAATCGAACAGATAGAGAAAATTGAACACGAATAATTGAACAAGAATAAAACCAGATCAGGTGCGGGTGTTTCTTCTCCCGTACCTCCGTCTCCATCGTGCCAGTACCGCCGCTGTCGTCCAAGTACTGCCATCGCCTCCTCCAATTCGTGGGAGGGGGAGAATGAATTGACCCGCACGGTGACGAATCGGCCATCACGGTGACTAATTGTCACCTGTGATTCACAGGAGAGGAAGAATGCATGTCCGTAGATAAGCATGCCGTCGAGGCGAAGGCCAGAGAGGGCATTGGTGGCGGGGTCGAGAAGGATGTGGCGGACATCTAAAGGGTAGCCGACAATTGAGAAGACAATGTTCGATTGAGTGGCACCCTGAGCTCCCATGTTGAGGAGAGGCTAGCTTTCGGAGGAGTGGTGCGCCTCTTCGATTGCTGCCGCCCATGAGAATCTCCAGAGACACAATGAGATGAGGATTGGAGCGACGACGAATCGAAGGATGAGGGGCCGAGGGCAAATCGGAGCAGGCGGTGGATTGGAGTTTGAAATCCCTAGGATTTAAGAAGGATAAATGGAAAAGAAAAAAAAAACTATTATTCCTGAGAGGAAAAATTACAAAATTCCCTGTGATTTGGTCTAACTTACACTTTGTCCCCTATATTTTTAAAAAACTTATACTTTACCCTCTATTTATTTTATAGTGTTCGATAACAACTTTTGAAACCTTAATTTAAACTATATGATAATAACGTTCCAGTAATTTTAAGATTTCCTATATTTTTTTCATAGCTAACCAACTTTTAAAAAATACTAATATGTAATTACACAAAGAAAAATACATTTACAGAAAGGAAAAATTGATAATTTAAAACGTCTATTAACCATAAAAAAATATTTCAGAGATTGAAATTACTGGAAGATGATTATCGTATAGTTTAAATATAGTTTTAGAAATTGTTATCAGATAGTATAAAAATCACATAGGGCAAAGTGTAAGTTTCTAATAATGGAGGGGCAAACAGTAGATTAGGACATACCTCAGGGGGATAATTGTAAATTTCCCTTCCTGAGAACTTTGAGAGTTTTTGGCAGATTAGTTGACTTGATTGAAAGGGTTTTGAAAGTTGGGGGCAATTTTTTTTTTATGGATTAAGTTTAGGAGGGCAGAGTTAGAAATTTTCTCTTTTAAATTTCTCATGGTAATGGTGATTTACAGAGTTAAGTTTGTAGAGGGGAAAGTGTAGGTATTTGAAACAGAAGTGGGGAAAAAGTGTAGGTATTTAAAATAGGAGAGACAAAACGTGAGATTTGAGCAAAGCTCAGGGGTTTTTTAAATAATTTTCCCCTATAATTTAGTTCGGTGTTATGTCGCCAAGTAAACATGACCTACTACTATGGATGTCAATAGGCATAAGGTCCAAGAGGGCCTAGCCAAATCTGATCTGATGGGTCAGTTTCTTTTATAATTAAAAAGCTTTAGGTCAGATATATGTTTTTTTTTTAGGTTAGGATAGGATGCAGATTTAAGGTTTATCTGACCCATGAGTGCATGTGTGTGTGTGTGTGTGTGCGCGTGCGTGCGTCTACCACCTACACATGTGTGTGTGTGTAGATATTACATATGCAACTAATAACGGGAAAAGTATCTGTTTCATGCCAAATATGAGATCAACTTGGTCAAATTTTCTTATTATTTTTTCGTGTTTAAATCACGTGTTCTTTATGTAGTTATCTGCTAGTATGTACTTTGGTGTTTCTAGCTTTGATCATTTACGTTAGGAACCTATATAGTAACTTTTTTTTGTACACAAAAGCATCTTCACAAGTCTAGGAAGAGTAAGAGGTATTCTATAACATAGAGAAAAAGAAATACCTACTTTTTCAGGACATAAAAGTCACTTGAACTAGTGTTGAATGATATTGTATAGGGAAGTGAGTGAGACAAAAGTTAAACTCCTGACATCCCCTTTTCTCTTGATGTCCTTTTGCCATGTTCCTAAAGCGGCTGGAACCAAGATGTTAACTTGAATGTTGCTTCTTGCTTTATTTCCTATGAATGATAAATGATGGCATACTTTGGTTTTCTGGATAACTAGATAATCAAGATTGGTGAATTAAAAAGGTGGTATAAGTACTATATTCTATCTTATAATTTGTATTACTGCAATTTATTGATGGCTAACATTTGTTTATAATAAAAAATCAAATTTAATTTCCTCACTATAATAAGGAAATTAAGCTCTTGTAATTTGTATTGCTGTAATTTCTTGTGGTTGTAGAAGTGTGGTGTGCTGATGAGTTTCACCTGATTCAATTTGGCTAAAAATGGGTATGATATAAATGTGAAAATTATCCACTTGACTTGTGATGGGTAGGGTGCGGGTAGGGAGTTGAACGTAGTAGGTTAAGTGTAAGAATACCATCATCCAACCCAAATCCAACCAATCAACATCCCTAGATTAAATGTGTAAGGCTGGTGTCGACATTATTTTTGTGAATGTCTAGAAGAGTGAGAATGTAACTCCAGTTGTATCGGCAGAGATGATAATAAATGATATAACCAAGTAATGAAATTGCCAATTATTTTGTCCTGCTAAGGAGGTTGAGAAAAATGATAAATTGGCATGAAAAACTAAGGAATAACAATATCCCTCATTATTTGGTAGAGACATTCTAAATGGGTTGGTTTTGGATATGCAATTGCCAGTATGACACGGACTAAGCCCATGAAGCCTCCATTGCTTAAGCATCTTGGATTCAGAAATTAGTTTTTGTGCAAAGATAAGCAACCCATCTATATATAGAATACAGTAAAGGGCATGGGGTAGGTTGAAAATGCGCCACCTGTTGATGTAAAATGATGTTTCTTCATTGTAACAATGGTGCCTATTTTGCAGATGATGTCATTTTGTAAGTATTTCATATATTTTAAGTGATTGATGTTTGTTCAGCGCTCGCCATTTTACGTCATAAGGTATAGAGGTTAAAGAGACATAACATGTAGCATCTAAGAGTTAAAGGAATTATTATCTGACAACAATAACAGTCATCATTACTCATCCTATGCGAATCATGATGGAATATGTGGGGCTAAGCATTTGCAGATAAAACACAAGGGATAATTGTGTCATGGCAGCCTGACGGGAATGGCAGCAAAAGAGAGAGAAAGAGATAGAGAGAGAGAGAGAACTATTGATGTGAAACTTGATTATATACAAGTATCCATCTCAGCCCTACTTTAGAAACCTATGTGTAAAATGAGTTAAAGAGCATGCAAGCAATCCTTTTTCCTAGGTGGTGGAAGAGTTGAGAAACTCAACAGCATTTTGCATTCCCTTTAAACATTGCTACAACCTCATCATTATTTCCCTTTCTTTGATTTTCAAGCTTACTTTTTCAGCAAAACAAATTAATTCCATATACTGTTTCCACCTCTGTTAAAAAATTAGCCTCCATCAAAAGTTCACCTTCTCAATTATTATTCTCCGTTAAAGAAAACTTATAATACTAAGCCTAGAAACTTTTCATTGTCTAATCATTACTCTAGCTTAGAAATCTAGTGTAGAATGAAGAAAGATAAACTTGATTGCAACGTCACCGTTCCTCAAGGGTAGTGAAAATGATGAGAAAAAAAAAAAGAATATTTGCTATCTCCACACTCCTGAAAGTATACGATTGTTTCTAATAGGTTTAATTTCCTTCATCCACTTATAAGACATATGCCCTTAAATCCTATAACCCAACAGATGTTAAAACCCTTGCAATTATTTTCATTACCCTCACAAGTTTTAAATTTCTTTTCATTGTACGTTATTAATAACCTTCTATTTGTTCTTCTCCAACTTTCTCCTTATATAAATAGTTTAGCCTCTTATGGTGCTACACGCAAGCGGCTAACTTGCACTCCCTACCACTGAAAGGTCTTCTTTCATCTTTTCTACTGATTTTTTTTCTTATTCTCAATCTGATAGCATTTTTAATTCTAATAATATGCAGCTTTTATTTTCTTCTAGCAGTTTCATCTCCTACCTAATTCATCCACTAGATCATTGAAAGGTCTTGCTTTAATTCTTTTATCATGTTATCTAAAAAAATTCCATTATTTGTTCATGCAACAACACTTGTTTGATTATGAAAATTTTCTATGTTCTACGACAAGTTTATTCTTAGGTTCTTCGTTTCACCAATCTAATTGAAAATTTTCTCTTAGGGCTCTATTGGCTTGGCTATTGCAAGAAAATAATTCAATCGTCACACACGTCTTCTACAGACCAACAAACTAACAGCCCACCTAGAAAAAACCTTTCGCCACAAACTGTGAACTATTGATTTCTTGCTGCTTAAGTTTTACTTAATCTTTCTCTTTAACATATCTATATGCACCACAGTACAATATACGCATACTCTTATTCTCATTACTTTGTCATACTTTATTGTCACAAACAGAATTATCGACAACCTGCCAGCTGAATGATTGAAATAGAAACACAACAATAGAGGGTGGAAGGACTATATATATATATTGATCAAAATACTTCCATATGTTCAAGTCATTTTGCCTATGTATTATCCATGTTTATGTTATGTATATTCATGTACTGTAAAATTATTTTATGACATGTTTTAGTAGTTTAATCATTTGATTTTTATATTTAATAGTTCCATAATTTGAGAAAAGCCATACCAACCTTCAGCCCAAGTCTGGTTAGGGGATAAAGGCCAAGAGTCTTTTTTTTTTCTTTTATAACCTAAATTCTAGAATGATAATCAAATTTTCATAAATTTATTTAGCAGTTTTTTTTTGTGCCATTTAACTCATTCAACTTTCAAAGCCTAAGGCCATTGGGTGCCTTAATTGAAATTTTAAAAAATTGTGGACCAAAAGTGTTAATTCTACCAAAGCTAAAAGCTTGATATTTCTAAATTTTCAATCTTAGCAATTTTGTCTCAGTTCAATAGTACTCGACTAGTTGGCCAAAAAAAGGGAAAAGAAATACTACTCATGACCTCTTGTATTGAGTTCCAAGATCTGGGAAGTGGGAACCCTTTTGGTTCAAAAATCCTAATATATTTTTCAACGAAAGCAAGAAATGACCAATAGGGTACACGTCTTTAGGGGCTGATCTGAAAATTTTGATTCACACAACAAGTCACTCTTATACAACATTTTCTTATTAGGGTCATCTTAGGATTGAGACCCTTTTATATTTTTTTTTTATTATTATAGTGACTATATAATGTGATCTCAAAAGTATAAAAAATTAGTTGGGTTCACATTCTAGCATAATGACACAATATGCATTTGAAAATAATTTAAGGGCCTAACCAAATTCTCCCAGCTCAAGCTTAACTTGAAAACTCTTTAGGCTTGATAACAATAGAAGCTGTTGTAACATTTAAAAGTGTAAGAACTTATATGTGCTCATGAGATAACTTTTAGAAGATAAGTGTTTGACCTTCTTTATAGGTGGTCTTTTAACCAGGGCTAACTATAATCTTTGCAATATGAGGGAATTTTATAAAAATATTGTAACCTAAGTTAGCGAAGAAATCTATCTATATGCGAAAGCTCAACTAAGGTTGTAGATGCATAGAGTTCAAGTTTAGGAAGTGCAACATCAACCAAGGGAGGCCAATGCATCAGTTGATAAACTTGCCAAATTTGCAACTCCCATGTCAAAGATTACTTGTTATTTTGATCATTGTCCTCTTTTCTTGCCTGATTTGTTTAAAGAGGACAATTTGAATTGTCAGTATTGTAATCCTATTAGGACTAACAAGCATCTCTTGCTTTAGGACCCTGAAACAACAAGGTGATAGGTCTCCCCTACCTAATACTAGGTCTTCCACACTTGATAAGTGGAAAGCCACTATGATGTAGTCTTGTACTTGTTTTCTATCTAGTTTTCATCTTTTTTTTTTTTCACCTAAAAATAAAGCTTGGACAGGGTTTTAAATTTCGTATAGTTTGGTGTTCCTTTTTTTAATGGTACAGTACAATACTAGAACATGTCATCTCAAATGTTGCAATTTTAAACAATTTAGGCATGTGTGTGTGTGTGGGTGTATGTGTGTGTGTGTGTGTGTGTGTATGTGAATACAAAAGTATCAATATTTAGATGGGTTCACAGTCTAAACTAATGATGCAATATGCATTTGAAAATAACTTAAAGACCCAAGCTTAATTCTCCAAGCTCAAGCTTGCCTTGAAAACGTTTTAGGCTTGATAACAATAGAAGTTGTTGTAATATTTAAAAGTATAGGAACTTATGTGCGCTCATGAGATAACTTTTAAATGATAAGTGTTTGATCTTATTTATAGGTGGTCTTTTAACCAAGGTTAGTTATAATTTTTGGAATATGAGGGAATTATATATGAACATTATAACATAAGTTGGCAGAGAAAACTATCTAGGAAGTGTAATGTCAACCAAGGAAAGCCAATGTAACAACTGATAAACTTGCCAAATTTGCAGCTTTCCTGTCATAGATTGATTGTTATTTTGATCATTGTCATTCTTTCCTGCCTGATCTACTTAGATAGGACAATTTGAATTGTCAATATTGTAATACTATTAGCACAAATAAAAGTGGTGCTTCTTCCTCTAGGACCCCTAGAACAAGCATGGAGATAAAGCCTCCCCAACCCAATACTAGGTCTTCCACACTTGATAAGGGGAAAACCATTATGATGTAGTCTTGTACTTTCTTTTTCTGTAGTTATCATCTTTTTTTTTTTCCACCGAAAAAGAAAGCTCAACTAAGGTTTTGAATCTCATGTTGTATGGTGTTCCATTTTTTTAATGGTATAATATAGTATCGGTACTATATCATCTTAGATGTATCAATTTTAAACAATTTAATCATGTGTGTTTGTAAACACAAAAGTATCAATAATTAGATGGGTTCACACTCTAAAATAATGACATAATATGCCTTTGAAAATAACTTAAGGACCCAACCTGAATTCTCCAGGCTCAAGTTTGGTTTGAACACTTTTTAGGCTTGATAACAATAAGAGCTGTTGTAATATTAAAAGTTTGGGAACTTGTGTGTGCTCATGAGATAACTTTTAGAGGATAATTGTTTGATGTTATTTATGTTGTGAGTTTTAAACCCTAATCCACAAGCACACGAGACGTGTGTAGATAAGATGAATGAGATATCGTTCTCACAAGAATTGATTTATGTTGTTTGCCAAATACCACCACTTTATGCTAACTCAAGCTAAACAATCAAAGGTGAATGAAAATGTAAGCGAGTCAATCACGTAATTTAACCTAGCTAAGTAGAATGCTACTAACCTAGAATGCAAGGATGTAATGTAAATTTGTGGTTTTTAACAAATTATGAAAACACGCTTCCTATGGGTTCATTACTTTGGATTTGATTAATTAATGAATTTAAACTAGTGAGTTGGTTTTCATTACTTAATGGTGAAGTCAATTAGTTGAATCTTTACTTTCCCAAGTAAAAGGATTAACTCTCTCTATTCTAAGCTTAGTAAGGATTCCCATTCAATTACAATATTAGATAAATGCATTAGTGCTCAATTTACCTTCACCTAATGACTTAGACTAGTTTTTTAACAAGCCCATTGCCATTAACTCATTCTCCTAGGTCCCGTTACAATTAATCTTTTCCAAGGGTTTAAGAGTAATCTAAAGTGCAACTAACTGTGACCATCAATTAGTTAACACACAACAAGCATAGGAGAAGGAAGAAATAAGCAATAGAAAGAACCAACATCATATAGCCATAGCTTCAATTAACTTAACCAAACTAAGTAGCTACAACCATAGAAAATGTCAAGATTACTACTCCATACTCAAACTAAACATAAACATGAAAATACACATCATAACATCCATGAGAAACTACAAGGAAGATGAAAGAATAAACCCAAGATGATTACAAGAGCTTGACTCGAAGGTCTTCAAGCAAGTCCCCTGAAGCATTCCAAGCAACCTCCGAGCAAGCTCCAATGGTAACCAAGAAAAACTCAAAAACTAACAATGGTGGCTAAGAAAAACCTAGGTCTAAGATGTGAAAATAAAAATGATGAATCAATCCCTTAGCTAGGTTCTAGGTTTTTCTAGTCTTGGAGATGTCATTTTCACCCCACCAACCAATTTGTATAAAAACCTTTAGCCAATAGCAAGCTTAGGTTGAAATTTGAGGTGGGAGACTATTTTTCCTGGGTATAGGGTACCTAGGTCTCAGGAGATGGCTTTTTGGCTCCTAGGCCTCCAGGCTTAAGGGTGTCTGGCGCCTAGGCCTCAATAGGGAGCTTTGTGGCACGTAGGCCTCCAGCAGCACCTAGGCCTTAAAGCATGAAATTTCAGGTAGGGGCAATTTGTACTGTGGCGCCTAAGATCACAGTTATAAATGCACGTTGACTTTTACATGCTTGTTTTCCATTCCGCTAATCTCGGTGCTATTTCAATGCTACGTTCTACTTCTCCAACCTACAAAATGAAAAAACAAAACAAAAATTGGCAAAAAATGTTGGGTGGTAAGGTAGAAAATGGTGGTCAAAATTGACAAAAAGTCAACATATTTGACCATAAAATTAACATCGATCAAACTCCCCTAAACTTAGAAAAAGGCTAGTCCCTAGCATTCATTAACCTAAAAACATAAAACAAAAAAAACATAAAAGCTAACAACAAATACTCAATGTCATATCATAAAGTTATCCAAAGTACAAGCTCAACTCAAGAGAAATTAAGGTAAGTAACAAAAGAAGAACCTTCTCATTAATGGTAGTTAATCGCTTGCTAAGTGTTTTACTCCGACTGCCCAGTATGTCTACGGCTTATAATACCACTTCATCCATAAATTTGCAAAAGGACCCAAACTACCCATGAATTGTCCTTAAGAAGTAAGCATGCAAATTCAAGTCCAATAATATATATATAAGGTTGTACCATGGCCGAGTTTGGTATGGACGGGAATCGGATTGAGGCTTTTTTAGGTGGAGCTAAAGAGTAAGTCAAGCGTACACACCATGGGCAATTTTAATAATCAAATCTAAAGTTCCACCTAAGGTATTCCAATTTAAGAAAAATGCTTTTCATGGCTTCCAAGCAACGACCCAAATAACCCCTACGTGCACAATTTGGACAAAACACTTGAGTGAACTCCTTTCAAATGAATGAAGTATTTCTACCTTTCCCCATTTTTGTTTATTCTTTTTCACTCAAATTTAAATTTTTTTAATATATTATTTTATTATTATGATTATTTTTTAAACGATGATTTTTTCACGTTGACTCGTTTTGCCTTTTTCTTGAGGGAAAAATAGTTTTTAACAAACTAGAAATTCACTCATTTTTCAAACTTCAAACAATTTTGCATAATTAACCCATAAAAAACTCAAACCATAACTACATAATCTCAATAATAAGTTCATAACCCAACATCTTTCACCCCAAACTTGTTCATTACTCACTCACATAACTCATAAATTTTCACCATTCCTAAGCCCATATATGTAACGCTCAACTTACTTAAAGGACAAGAAAGAATAAATAATAGTGGATATGGCTCAATTATGTGGGTTAAACAACAAACATAGCTTAAAGGCTTAAAAGGGTTAACTAAGGATTATAATGAAGGGTTAGTCATTTAGGTATATAGTTAGCCCTAAGTTGTCATTTTCATCCTCTAGTTGCATGCATCAATTCCGATATGAAGGGGTCCAAAAGCAAATTAAGGAATCCATAAGCAATACAAGCAAATTAAGCACCATTCCAATGAATGAAATCATTTATAATGCAAATGTGCCACACAAGGTCCAAAGACTCACCAGGTATGGTTTTTATCATTAATGACAAGTGAAAATCTTTCCTTACTTAAAACTTACAATCAAGTTGAACTTGTAAATGAATTCCTCTAATCATAATAAAGAGCATGCATTGGGTCCCTAAATGCATACAACCTAAATGCAACTACATGTTCCTACATGCAAACTCTAATGTTCATGCTAAGAATTAAAACATGCAATTGAGTAAGCTAAATGCCATGCAAGGGTAGCAACAAAATCAGCCAAACAACTATCATGCAAACAATTAGGCAAGTACTCATCCACAAGCAACCTCTTTAAGCTTAGACCAAACATTGTCCTTAATGTGAGAAGAAAGGAAAAGCTAGAGAGAAAGCATGGAGCATCATACTCAGGGAGGCGGAACAACTAATGCTCATGCATGTTATGTGTGCTGGATGATTCTTTGGCCGATGGGTGTGAAGGAGGAATGGTAGATGTGTCCTACGGGGCAGAGTGAGAAGAGTGAGGGTAAAATGGGGGAGGGTGGTTAAGGGGGTGAGAGGTATACCATGGAGGAGCGGAAGGGTGGAGGTGAGGCGGGATTTGTGAGAAATGTGGATAGTTAGAAGGTAGGTTGGAGTTTTGTTGCATGGTCGCTGACTTGACTTGGGCCAAAATCATCTCTGCACACTCGACCAAAAGTGAATATCACTCTGGGCCTTAGTAGCAAAGGAAGTGAACCGCCCCTCCAGGTGATCAACTCGTGTGATCATTTTATCCTGAAGCCTTCCAATAGCAAGGTAGATCTTGTTGAGGGCGATGACGAGGGCTTTGTTAGAAGCATGGGCGGGATTGATGAGTAGCTCTTCTTGAGGTGGTGCCTCTCCCTCCTGACCTAGTGGGTCATAAGCCTTTTTATCTTTTTCTTGGTGGTCCTCATTCTCTTCACTCCCCACCATTTCATATCCATGCAGCTTGCTCAAGGAAATGGCCATGGGTGTAGGAGCAAAAATGAGTAGGTCCTTTGGGTAATGAACTACGGCCTCCGCCAAAAGCTTCATGATCAATTGTCGGAACAAGAGATTACCTCTCTTTGTTCTTGCCACCCTACTTATGTTTTGTGCAATGTATGCTCCCACATCAACTTGGTAATTAGAGACAATGCAAAAGAGGACTTTACCCTGTTCCAGAGTCACATGAGAAGGATGAGTGGAGGGTATGAGCCAAGAATTGATGAAGTAATGCCACACCTTCATTTATGGCTTGAGGAAAGAGGCACCAAAATAGATTTTTTGCTCGGGGTTGTCCTTGCTATAAGTCTAAGGCACAACCCACCCACAAATCTTACTAGTCATCCAATTAAATCCACCCTCGTGAGGAAGGTTTCCAATCTCATGATTGATCTTAAGGTGGTTGTTGATGTCACTTGGTGCAATCTTTACAACCCTCCCTCAAATCTTCACCATCGTGGCCGAATGGCTTTTGGGTTGGGTGGCGCTTAAGTTGGTGTAGAACTCCACCACAAGTGTTCAAGAAACCATAGTGCGTGGTGTGGTGCACCATGTCCTCCAGGCTCTCCGCTCTACCACCTCTAAGATTTCAACATTTTCCGGTACTCCAAGATCAAATTCTCTCTCAATTGTGAGCTTCCTTTTGACAAAACCTTCAAATAAGTCTTCGGCCTTCTTGTTGACAAAGTGGGCGTATTCCATGGCCGGCTCCTAGGAACGCTCTTCTCATGTCCTCTTGCCTTTTCCTTTGTTGGCCCCTTTTTCCTTGGTGATTTTTGGTGCCATTGTTCTTACACCAAGTAACAACACATATAAAAATTTATCTAAGCAATTTCCCATAATTGAAATTAAAGCCACATATGCTTAATAAAATATTTCGACCTCCCAAGACGAAAATCTACACCACTACACACATTCACAATCAATCACTTTGGACAAACTATAAGCCTTAAGGCATGAATTTATGTAGGTAAAAATTCTTGTCATGGCATTGTTGAAAGATATGGCATACCAAGTTCACGAAGCTATCGGCACTAACAAATATACATCTAAGCAAAGATGGAAGCTTAAACCATCATTTATGCACCACCTAGATGCTACTTATATCAATATGTTCAACCAACTAAGCACAAATGTGAAGAGGTAAGTTCATGAACATGATATGAACAAAACAAGTTATGATGGCATAGCAAAACTTCTATGATTTTTCTATAATCAACCAAGCATCAAAATACAAATGAAGGGTTCAGTCATGTAGTATGCAACACCTAGATGTAATAGAAGCAAATAACCAATGTAAAGAACCCCCACATGAAACTACATTATGCTCCTAAGACCCTTACGATGAAATAACCCAAATTTATGTTCTTGAGTTTCTGGAAAACTTGCAAGCTTAAATTCTTACAATATGGCTCAAATTAATTGTTATACTTGTTGGACCCATTCAATTAAAGATGGAATCAAGCTATTGCAACATCCATAACATCAAGAACAAGCTTCCAATGAAATGTGCCATGAAAAATTCGCAAGTCTCCATGGGTGGTATTTTCAAGCCATGATTTTGGTGCTAAAATGTTGTTTCTGAGCATAAAATCACTTTCCTATCAACATATATATAAAAAACAAGCATGAAATCAATAAAAACACCAAAAATTGCAACTTTTGACCATACCCCATTCTCACCTAAAACCTAAGATTTCAACACTTTTATACAAGAATAATTAAAGAAAAAAGATGAAAATCACTTACTTGTTTCTTGTTTGTGTAGAAATCGACAAAAAAATCAAGCCGTGGAGCTTACAGAAAGGTTAGGGTTCAAAGGTGGAAGGATTTTGGAAATGTAAGAGTGCTTTGTGTGTGCAGGGGATTTGGGGGAAAAATGTTTAAATTGGGCATCATAGGCATGGTGCCTAGGTGTCGGGAGTGGTGCCCCTGGCACCGCAAACCCTAGTGAAGAAGGGATTCTGCTTGTTTTTGCCCATTCTAGCGCCTAGGTGCCCACACTTGCAGAAAATTTCTTTTTTTGCCCTACAATTTTATGTTTTGTTCAATCTTACCCTAACTTTTACCTTTTACCAAAATTCGGGTAGGAAAAATTTCCAAAATGTTGCTTCTTTCACTCTTCCTGCCATTTACAAAAATCATACAATTGCTTCTCATTATTCAAGATAAAAATGCAATAGCTCTTAATTCAACAAAACACTATCTAAATGCATATGAAATGTTGAGGTGCCCCTTGATGAGTGCTAAATTTAATGTCTTTAGCTAGATGGCTTTCCTTTTTGTGATGATTTAAGTAGTTGGATCCACCAAGCGAAGCTTGCTGGAAATTTGAGGCTCTTCTCAAGAGTAATGCTTTAATCTTTGCCCGTTCACTTGAAATATTCTTCCATCATCTGTCCTCAACACAATAGCTCCATAAGGCGAGACTTTTTCCACCACAAAGGGACCCGACCATCTTAATTTCAACTTGTTTAGAAATAACTTGAGCTTTGAATTGAAGAGCAATACTTTTTGACCTGGGCCAAATTCTCTCCTCATAATAAGTTTGTCATGCCAAATCTTTGTCTTCTCCTTGTGCAACTTAGCACCTTCATAAGCTTCCCGGTGAAATTCATCAAGCTAATTCAATTGGAGAACTCGCTTCTCACCGGCTTCCTTCAAATCAAAGTTAAGCTTCCTAATTGCCCGATATGCCCGATGTTCAAGCTCTATCGATAAGTAACGGGGCTTGCCGAACACAAGCCTATAAGGTGACATTCTAATCGGTGTCTTGTAAATGGTCCGATAAGCCCAAAGAGCATCATCGAACTTCTTTGCCCAATCTTTTCTTGTCCCATTGACCATCTTCTAAAGAATTTGCTTGAATTCTTAGCTTGACACTTTGTTTGGCCATTTGATTGTGGGTCATAAGGAAAAGCCATTTTGTGTCTCACACTATACTTGGCCATCAATTGTGCAAAGATCTTGTTGTGAAAATGAGACCCACCATCACTCACTATGGCTCTTGAAGTACCAAAGTAGGAGAATATGTTCTTTTGGAGTAATTTGACTACCACCTTAGCATCATTTGCAGGTGTGGCAATAGCTTTAACCCACTTAGAGACATAATCCACCGATAATAATATATAAAAGTAACCAAATAAAAGTGGGAATGGCCCCATGAATTTGATACCCCACATGTCAAATATATCAACCTCTAAAATATTAATAAGTGGCAACTCATGTCTTCTAGAGATTTTTCTCACTTTTTGACAATTGTAACAAATCTTCATAAAAGCATAACAATCTTTGAGGGAGTACCTTTGCGGCAGTCCTTGTTGGTCCAAAATGCCCATCATAAGGAGATGAATGACAATGGTGAATAATATCCGTCACTTCCTTCTTAGGAACACACTTCCTAATGACTTGATCGGCACACCTCTTGAATAGTAAGGGCTCATCCTACAAATAAGATTTTACATCCACTAAGAACTTCTTCTTCTGTTAAGAACTCAACTCCAGAGGTAATACTCCACACACCAAATAGTTCACATAATAGGCAAACCAAGGAGTGCTAGCTTTTACCTCTAGAAGATGTTCATTTAGGAATGACTCCTTGATGGCAATAAATGTTGCTCATTCTCCAACTCAAGTCTTGAAAAGTGATCCGCCACTATATTTTTACTTCCTTTCTTGTTTCTGATCTCAACATCGAACTCTTGTAAAAGCAAAATTCAATGAATCAATCTTGGTTTAGCATCCTTCTTGGTGAAGAGATGTAGAATAGCTACATGGTCGGTGAATACTATCACCTTTATGGCAAGGATGTATTGCTAGAATTTATCAATAGAAAATACCACTGCCAACATTTCTTTCTCTGTGGTGGTGTAGTTTTGTTGTGTTGGGCCCAAGGTTTTGTTTGCATAATAAATGGCCCGAAAAATCTTCTCTCTTCTTTGGCCAAGCATCATTCCCACTGCAAAGTCACTTGTGTCACACATAATTTCAAATGGTTGATTTCAATTCAGTGAGACAACATGGGTGTTTCCACAAGCTTCTTTTTAATCTACTCAAATGCTTCCAAACAATGACTATCAAACTCAAAATTGATGTCTTTCTCCAATAATGAACAAAGAGGCTTTACAATTTTTTAGAAATCCTTGATGAATCTTCTATAAAAGCCCGCATGCCTAATGAAGCTTCTCACACTTTTCACATTCTCTAGTGGAGGCAATTTTTCAATGGCCATAATTTTTGCTTTGTCTACCTTAATACCCTTGGATGAAATTTTATGTCCAAGAACAATGCTGGATGTTACCATGAAGTGGCACTTCTCCCAATTAAGAGCAGGGTTGGTTTCTTCACATCTCTTTAATACCTTCACTAAATTTCCTAAACAATCATCAAAGGAGAAGCCAAAAAATGAAAAGTTATCTATAAATACCTTCATAATTTTCTCCACCATATCAACAAAGATAGCCATTATGCACCTTTAAAATGTGGTCGGTGCATTGCACAATCCAAAGGGCATCCACCTAAATGCGTAAGTGCCATAAGGACAAGTGAAGATTGTCTTTTCTTGGTCTTCAAGTGCAATGGCTATTTGGTTGTACCCGGAATACCCATCAAAGAAGCAATAGAATTCATGTCCGGCCAACCTATCCAAAATTTGGTCAATGAAAACTAAAGGGAAATGGTATTTTCTTATGGCTTTGTTGAGTTTTCAGTAGTCCATACACACCCTCTATCCAATGACAGTTCTAGTGGCAATGATATCAAAGTTTTTGTCCGTCATTATGGTTATCCCTCCTTTCTTTGGTACTTCTTAAATGGGGCTAACCCATTGGCTATCAAAGATAGGATAAATTATACAAGCATTCAAGGGTTTCAAAATCTCTGATCTAATCACTTCTTTCATGGCGGGATTTAACCTTTTTTGGTGTTCAACCATGGGTGTGTAAGTGTCTTCCATTCTAATCTTATACATGCAAATGAAAGGACTAATACCCTTGATATCATAAATGGACCATGTAAGTGCATCTTTATGCTCCCTTAGTACTCTTAACAACTTCTCTTCCTCCAATAAAAATAAGCATGAGGAGATAATCACTGGGTAAGAATTATTAAGACCCAAGAACACATACTTCAAATCACTAGGCAACACTTTTAAATCCAACTTTGGTGCACATTTCTTTTTCACATCAAGCAAACATAAATTTTCACATGCATTCACCAAAGTTCTATTATCCACTAATACATTCAAAGCAATAGACATATCATCAACATCTTTCTTAAAAGCATCATCATGACTCAATAAAGTTATCAAGAGTGGATCATCACATAAAAATTCCTATTTCATTTCACTAATACAACTATCCACCACATTAAGGAGGAAACAAGCACTAAACTCATCTGGAGCCTTAATAGCTTAGGAAATATTGAAGTCCATGCTTTCTTCATTAACCCTCAATGTTAGCTTGCCTTGCTCAACATCAATCAATGCTTTGCCGGTAGCCAAAAAAGGTCTTCCAAAGATTAAGGGAATGTCTTGGTCCTTCTCCATGTCAAGTGCAATGAAATCTACCAAAAAATTAAAATTCCCAACTTTCACAAGCACATCCTCCACCATTCCTCTTGGATATGTCAATGATTGATCAGCATGTTGAAGACATATGGTGGATGGCTTAACTTTACCCAACTCCAATTTCCTAAAAAATGACAAGGACATAAGATTAATACGTGCACCAAGATCGCACAATGCCATATTATGAAAAGGTTGGTCAATAGAGCAAGGTACTACAAAACTCCCTGGGTCTTTGAGCTTTTGAGGAAGCTTCCTTTGGGGTACCGTGCTACATTCTTCACTAAGCTTGATGGTCTCATAGTCTTAAAATTTTCTCTTCTTGGCAATGATGTCCTTCAAGAACTTAGCATAGTTGGGTATTTGAGTCAATGCTTCCAAGAGATGAATATTTATGTGAAGCTTCTTAAAGGTCTCAAAGAATTTCCCATATTATTATTCAAGCTTCTTCTTTTGAAATCTTTGTAGAAATGGCAAAGGTGGGTTGGGTGGGGTTTGTTGAACCTTAGATGGTTGCTTTTGAGGCATCTCCACCACTTGTTCTTCTTTTGTTTGCCTTTCATTTTCAACCATAGGAAGGACTTGAGAAAGCCTATTCTTATATGGATCTTTAAGTTACTTGCCTGATCTAAATGTGATGGCATAACAATGCTCCCTTGGATTTATCTCAGTATCACTAGGAAACTTCCTCTTTTTAGATGTCTTCACTACCAAAGCCAATTGCCTAATTTGATTCCTCATGTTCTTGATGCTTGCACTTATATTGGCCTTCATACTAGCAATGTTAGCACTTAAGCTAGCCGTCTTAGCTTCATTCTTCCTCATTCTATCTCTTGTCTCCTTTATGAAGTGTAACATAATTTCTTCCATGGAAGGCTTCTTCTCCATTAGGACTTGGTTGAAACCTGGGGATGGTGGTGGTTGTTGCACATTCCTTGTGTTGCCATAGGAAAAATTTTCATGGTTCCTTCAATTTTGGTTGTATTGAGTTCTCATTTGGTTGCCTCTAAACCCAAAATTCTGACTACCCATGAAATTTTGCTTTTTCAAGCTCCATATCCATATGCCCACCATGTATGTTGGAGGTAGATGTGGTAGCTTGTTCAATGGCTAGCTCTTTTTTATTGGTAAACTTGGACACTTGATTTATGGGGGACGTCATTCGTGCCGACAAAGTGGTCAATTGATCAACCTCAAGCACCCCTCTTCTTGGTTGACCCTTCACCCGACCATTGCTCCCCATATAATGCTAATTACTCAAGAATTTGGAAGGCATCACTGGTTGTCTTTGACATCAAGGATTTACCAGCCGAAACATCAATCATAAAACTTGAAGTAGGAACCAAGCCTTCATAGAAAAGTTTTCTTTGTTGCCAATCCAAAAATCCATGTTGTAGGAACTTCCTAAGCAACTCCTTGAATCTCTCCCATGCTTTCGAAATTGACTCCATCTCATTTTGCTCGAATGTCACAATTGAAGCTCTTAAGTGGGTGGCCTTTGAAGGAGGAAAGAACTTGTTCAAGAACTTCTCAGCCAGTTCATTACAAGTAGCAATGCTTCCCAGTTATAGAGATTGATACCACCATTTAGCTTTGTCCCAAAGTGAAAAAAGAAAATAATCGGAGTCTAATAGCATCGGTAGAGACTTCATTAGCCTTAAAAGTGTCACAAGCCTCTAAGAAGTCCGCTATATGAGTGTTAGGATCCTTTGAAGCCAAGCCTCCTAATTGTTTTTGTTGAAAGAGAAAAATCAAGGCCAGTTTTAACTCAAAGTTGTTAGCTTGAATTAGTGGCTTCACAATACTTGAATTATATATGTACTCCCTAATGGGCCTTTGTGGATTCCTTGGATAAACTCCATCTTGATGATCCATCCCTCCATTTCCTCAATTGCCAGCATTATGCCCATTACCATTGAGATTATCTGCACCACCTTCCATGGATGTAGACGTGGAGATTGATTCTCCCAAGTGTAATGTAGCACAAAGCTCTCTAAGGTGTCTTTCTATCTCCAGTATCAATGGCAATAAGGTAGAATGTTGGGATTGAGTCATATATCAATGGTACCCATCAAAGAAAAACCCAAACATAAAGGCAACAAATAAGTAAAGAAATAAAACTTTAGTCTAGAGCTAATCTCTTAGCAATCATATTAAACAATTCAATACAGTCAATCCCGGGCAACTATACCAAAAACTTGTTATAATTTTAAAACCTAATTCACAAACGCATGGGACGTGTGTAGATAGGATGAATGAGATATCATTCCCACAAGGATTGATTTGTGTTTTTTTCCAAGTACCACCACTTTAAGCTAACTTTAGCTAAACAATCAAAGTTGGATGAAAATGTAAGTAAGTCAATCAAGTAATTTAACTTAGCTAAGTGGAATGCTACTAACCTAGAATGCAAGAATGTAATGTAAATTTATGATTTTTAACAAATTATGAAAACACACTTCCTATGGGTTCACTACTTGGATTTGATTAATTAATGAATTTAAGCTAGTGAGTTGGTTTTCATTACTTAATAGTCAAGTCAATTAATTGAATCCTTACTTTCCCAAGTGAAAGGATTAACTCTCTCTATCCTACGCTTAGTAAGGATTCCCATCCAATTACAAGATTAGATAGAGGCATTAGTGCTCAATTTACCTTTACCTAATGACTTAGAATAGTTTCCCAACAAGCCCATTGTTATTAACTCATTCTCCTAGGACCAATTACAATTAATCTTTTGCAAGAGTTTAAGAGTAATCTAAAGTACAATTGATTGTGGCAAGCACAAAAGAAGGAAAAAATAAGCAATGGAAAGAACCAACATCACATAGCCATAGATTCAATTAACTTAACCAAACCAAAGTAGCTACAACCATAGAAAGTGTGAAGACTACTACTCCATACTCAAACTAAACATAAACTTGGAAATACACATCATAACATCTATGAAAAACTACAAGGAAAATGAAAGAATAAACCCAAGATGACTGGAAGAGCTTGACTCCAAGGTCTTCAAGCAAGTCCTCTTGAGCACTTCAAGCAAGCTTCAATGGTGACCAAGAAAAACTCAAAAACTAACAATGGTGGCTAAGAAAAACCAAGGTCTAAGATGTGAAAATGAAGATGATGAATCAATCTCCTAGCTAGGTTTTAGGTTTTTCTACTCTTGGAGATGTCATATTCACCCCACCTACCAATTTGGATAAAAACCCTTAGCGAATAGCAAGCTTATGTTCAAATTTGAGGTGGGGGACTATTTTCCTAGGTACAGGGGCACTTAGGCCTCAAGAGAGGGCTTTCTAGTGCCTAGGCCTCTAGGCTCAAGGGTGTCTATCACCTAAGCCTCAGAGCATGAAATTTTAGGCAAAGGCAATTTGTACTGTGCCGCCTAGGCGCCACTTTTAATGCCTAGACCTCACAATTATAAATCTACTTTGACTTTCCCATGCCCGTTTCCATTTCGCTCATCCCAGTATTATTCTGATGCTACGGTCTGTTTCTCCAACTTATAAAATGAAAAAACAAAGTAAGAATCAGAAAAAAATGTTGGGTGGTAATATAGAAAATAGAGGTCAAAGTTAACAAAAAGTCTACATGTTTAACTACAAAATTAACATCCATCAGTTTATAGGTGGTCTTTTAACCAAGGTTAACTATAATCTTTGGAATGTGAGGGAATTATATATGAATATGATAACCTAAGTTGGCGGGGAAATCTATTTATATGCAAAATCTTAGCTAAGGCTGTCGACGTAGAGACTTCAGGCCCAAGAAATGCAACATTCAATCAAGGGAGGCCAATGCAATCATTGATAAACTTGCCAAATTTGCAACTTCCATGTTAGAAATTGATTGTTGTTATGATCATTGTCCTCATTTCTTGCCTGATTTATTTAGAAAGGACACTTTGAATTGTCATTATTGTAATATTATTAGGACTAACAAAAGAGGCGCCTCTTCCTCTAGGACCCCTAGAACAAACGTGGTGATAAGGCCTCCTTTACCTAGTACTAGGTCTTCCACACTTAATAGGGGGAAAGCCACTATATTGTAGCATTATACTTGTTTTCTATCGAGTTATCACCCATTTTCCCACCGAAAAAGAAAACTCAACTATGGTTTTAAATCTTGTATTGTTTGGTGTTCCTTTTTTTACTGGTACAATAAAGAATTGGTGCCATATCGTCCCAAATGAATCAATTTTAAATAACTTAGGCATGTGTGTATGTAAATAATATATATATATATATATATATATTAACACATAGAACATATCAAAATTTGGGATCATAAGAATGTGAAGTGTACATTATATGTATATAGATTAACTAAGAGTTTTTCTTATTTAAATATCCCATTATATAATAATAATAATAATAATAACAACAACAACAACAACAACAATAATACCATAAATTTAGTATGAAAAAATAAAACTATATTTTCTTTCAAAAATCAGTAAATATTTTTTATAAAACTAATCAATTACACATAATTATTATATATTGTACTAAAAAATATTAAAAATTGAAAAAAAATTATTTGATATTTTGTACTGTCCGAGACTCTTTGAATCATTTTTATAACTAATATGTTTTTTACATGCAATTTATTACACTACTCATATCCTCTCACTTCTAGATTACAATACTAGTCCTTATTTTTTTTCCTTTTTCTATTTTTTTTTAAAAGTTACGAGTTTGGTTGTATACTTTCTAGAAAAATTTTCTTTTTTTAAAAAAAAAAATAGTAAGAGGTATTCAATAACATAGAGGAAGGGAAATATCTACTTTTTTAGAACATAAAAGGCACTTGAACCAGTTTTGAATGATATTGTATGGGGAAGTGAATGAGACAGGAGTTGAACTCCTGACATCCCTTTTCCTTTCGATGTGCTTTTGCCACTTTCCTAAAGCAGCTGGAACCAATACAGTAACTTGAATGTTGTTTCTTGCTTTCTTTCCTATGAATGATAAATGATGGCATACTTTGGTTTTTTGGACAACTAGATAATCAAGATTGGTGAATTAAAAAGTGATAGAAGTATTATATTCTGTCTTATAATTTGTATTATTGCAATTTCTTGATGGCTTCCATTTGTTTATAATAAAAAATCAAATTCATTTTCCTCGCTATAATAAGGAAATTAAGCTCTTGTAATTTGTATTGATGCAATTTCTTGTGGTTGTAGAAGTATGATGTGTTGATGAGTTTTACCTGATTCAATTCGGCTAAAAATGGGTATGATATAAATGTGAAAATTATCCACTTGAGTATAGGGAGTTGAACGTAGCAGGTTAAGTGTAAGAATACCATCATCCAACCCAAATCCAACCAATCAACATCCCTAGATTAAATGTGTAAGGCTGGTGTCGACATTATTTTTGTGAATGTCTAGAAGAGTGAGAATGTAACTCCAGTTGTATCGGCAGAGATGATAATAAATGATATAACCAAGTAATGAAATTGCCAATTATTTTGTCCTGCTAAGGAGGTTGAGAAAAATGATAAATTGGCATGAAAAACT
The DNA here is from genome assembly GCA_005392925.1 of Aquilaria sinensis. Taxonomy (NCBI): domain Eukaryota; kingdom Viridiplantae; phylum Streptophyta; class Magnoliopsida; order Malvales; family Thymelaeaceae; genus Aquilaria; species Aquilaria sinensis. The sequence goes on along the minus strand of SMDT01002768.1, from coordinate 78,699 downwards.
AAGGAATAACAATATCCCTCATTATTTGGTAGAGACATTCTAAATGGGTTGGTTTTGGATATGCAATTGCCAGTATGACACGGACTAAGCCCATGAAGCCTCCATTGCTTAAGCATCTTGGATTCAGAAATTAGTTTTTGTGCAAAGATAAGCAACCCATCTATATATAGAATACAGTAAAGGGCATGGGGTAGGTTGAAAATGCGCCACCTGTTGATGTAAAATGATGTTTCTTCATTGTAACAATGGTGCCTATTTTGCAGATGATGTCATTTTGTAAGTATTTCATATATTTTAAGTGATTGATGTTTGTTCAGCGCTCGCCATTTTACGTCATAAGGTATAGAGGTTAAAGAGACATAACATGTAGCATCTAAGAGTTAAAGGAATTATTATCTGACAACAATAACAGTCATCATTACTCATCCTATGCGAATCATGATGGAATATGTGGGGCTAAGCATTTGCAGATAAAACACAAGGGATAATTGTGTCATGGCAGCCTGACGGGAATGGCAGCAAAAGAGAGAGAAAGAGATAGAGAGAGAGAGAGAACTATTGATGTGAAACTTGATTATATACAAGTATCCATCTCAGCCCTACTTTAGAAACCTATGTGTAAAATGAGTTAAAGAGCATGCAAGCAATCCTTTTTCCTAGGTGGTGGAAGAGTTGAGAAACTCAACAGCATTTTGCATTCCCTTTAAACATTGCTACAACCTCATCATTATTTCCCTTTCTTTGATTTTCAAGCTTACTTTTTCAGCAAAACAAATTAATTCCATATACTGTTTCCACCTCTGTTAAAAAATTAGCCTCCATCAAAAGTTCACCTTCTCAATTATTATTCTCCGTTAAAGAAAACTTATAATACTAAGCCTAGAAACTTTTCATTGTCTAATCATTACTCTAGCTTAGAAATCTAGTGTAGAATGAAGAAAGATAAACTTGATTGCAACGTCACCGTTCCTCAAGGGTAGTGAAAATGATGAGAAAAAAAAAAAGAATATTTGCTATCTCCACACTCCTGAAAGTATACGATTGTTTCTAATAGGTTTAATTTCCTTCATCCACTTATAAGACATATGCCCTTAAATCCTATAACCCAACAGATGTTAAAACCCTTGCAATTATTTTCATTACCCTCACAAGTTTTAAATTTCTTTTCATTGTACGTTATTAATAACCTTCTATTTGTTCTTCTCCAACTTTCTCCTTATATAAATAGTTTAGCCTCTTATGGTGCTACACGCAAGCGGCTAACTTGCACTCCCTACCACTGAAAGGTCTTCTTTCATCTTTTCTACTGATTTTTTTTCTTATTCTCAATCTGATAGCATTTTTAATTCTAATAATATGCAGCTTTTATTTTCTTCTAGCAGTTTCATCTCCTACCTAATTCATCCACTAGATCATTGAAAGGTCTTGCTTTAATTCTTTTATCATGTTATCTAAAAAAATTCCATTATTTGTTCATGCAACAACACTTGTTTGATTATGAAAATTTTCTATGTTCTACGACAAGTTTATTCTTAGGTTCTTCGTTTCACCAATCTAATTGAAAATTTTCTCTTAGGGCTCTATTGGCTTGGCTATTGCAAGAAAATAATTCAATCGTCACACACGTCTTCTACAGACCAACAAACTAACAGCCCACCTAGAAAAAACCTTTCGCCACAAACTGTGAACTATTGATTTCTTGCTGCTTAAGTTTTACTTAATCTTTCTCTTTAACATATCTATATGCACCACAGTACAATATACGCATACTCTTATTCTCATTACTTTGTCATACTTTATTGTCACAAACAGAATTATCGACAACCTGCCAGCTGAATGATTGAAATAGAAACACAACAATAGAGGGTGGAAGGACTATATATATATATTGATCAAAATACTTCCATATGTTCAAGTCATTTTGCCTATGTATTATCCATGTTTATGTTATGTATATTCATGTACTGTAAAATTATTTTATGACATGTTTTAGTAGTTTAATCATTTGATTTTTATATTTAATAGTTCCATAATTTGAGAAAAGCCATACCAACCTTCAGCCCAAGTCTGGTTAGGGGATAAAGGCCAAGAGTCTTTTTTTTTTCTTTTATAACCTAAATTCTAGAATGATAATCAAATTTTCATAAATTTATTTAGCAGTTTTTTTTTGTGCCATTTAACTCATTCAACTTTCAAAGCCTAAGGCCATTGGGTGCCTTAATTGAAATTTTAAAAAATTGTGGACCAAAAGTGTTAATTCTACCAAAGCTAAAAGCTTGATATTTCTAAATTTTCAATCTTAGCAATTTTGTCTCAGTTCAATAGTACTCGACTAGTTGGCCAAAAAAAGGGAAAAGAAATACTACTCATGACCTCTTGTATTGAGTTCCAAGATCTGGGAAGTGGGAACCCTTTTGGTTCAAAAATCCTAATATATTTTTCAACGAAAGCAAGAAATGACCAATAGGGTACACGTCTTTAGGGGCTGATCTGAAAATTTTGATTCACACAACAAGTCACTCTTATACAACATTTTCTTATTAGGGTCATCTTAGGATTGAGACCCTTTTATATTTTTTTTTTATTATTATAGTGACTATATAATGTGATCTCAAAAGTATAAAAAATTAGTTGGGTTCACATTCTAGCATAATGACACAATATGCATTTGAAAATAATTTAAGGGCCTAACCAAATTCTCCCAGCTCAAGCTTAACTTGAAAACTCTTTAGGCTTGATAACAATAGAAGCTGTTGTAACATTTAAAAGTGTAAGAACTTATATGTGCTCATGAGATAACTTTTAGAAGATAAGTGTTTGACCTTCTTTATAGGTGGTCTTTTAACCAGGGCTAACTATAATCTTTGCAATATGAGGGAATTTTATAAAAATATTGTAACCTAAGTTAGCGAAGAAATCTATCTATATGCGAAAGCTCAACTAAGGTTGTAGATGCATAGAGTTCAAGTTTAGGAAGTGCAACATCAACCAAGGGAGGCCAATGCATCAGTTGATAAACTTGCCAAATTTGCAACTCCCATGTCAAAGATTACTTGTTATTTTGATCATTGTCCTCTTTTCTTGCCTGATTTGTTTAAAGAGGACAATTTGAATTGTCAGTATTGTAATCCTATTAGGACTAACAAGCATCTCTTGCTTTAGGACCCTGAAACAACAAGGTGATAGGTCTCCCCTACCTAATACTAGGTCTTCCACACTTGATAAGTGGAAAGCCACTATGATGTAGTCTTGTACTTGTTTTCTATCTAGTTTTCATCTTTTTTTTTTTTCACCTAAAAATAAAGCTTGGACAGGGTTTTAAATTTCGTATAGTTTGGTGTTCCTTTTTTTAATGGTACAGTACAATACTAGAACATGTCATCTCAAATGTTGCAATTTTAAACAATTTAGGCATGTGTGTGTGTGTGGGTGTATGTGTGTGTGTGTGTGTGTGTGTATGTGAATACAAAAGTATCAATATTTAGATGGGTTCACAGTCTAAACTAATGATGCAATATGCATTTGAAAATAACTTAAAGACCCAAGCTTAATTCTCCAAGCTCAAGCTTGCCTTGAAAACGTTTTAGGCTTGATAACAATAGAAGTTGTTGTAATATTTAAAAGTATAGGAACTTATGTGCGCTCATGAGATAACTTTTAAATGATAAGTGTTTGATCTTATTTATAGGTGGTCTTTTAACCAAGGTTAGTTATAATTTTTGGAATATGAGGGAATTATATATGAACATTATAACATAAGTTGGCAGAGAAAACTATCTAGGAAGTGTAATGTCAACCAAGGAAAGCCAATGTAACAACTGATAAACTTGCCAAATTTGCAGCTTTCCTGTCATAGATTGATTGTTATTTTGATCATTGTCATTCTTTCCTGCCTGATCTACTTAGATAGGACAATTTGAATTGTCAATATTGTAATACTATTAGCACAAATAAAAGTGGTGCTTCTTCCTCTAGGACCCCTAGAACAAGCATGGAGATAAAGCCTCCCCAACCCAATACTAGGTCTTCCACACTTGATAAGGGGAAAACCATTATGATGTAGTCTTGTACTTTCTTTTTCTGTAGTTATCATCTTTTTTTTTTTCCACCGAAAAAGCTCAGCTAAGGTTTTGAAAAGGTCAGATAAGGTTTTGAATCTCATATTGTATGGAGTTCCCTTTTTTAATGGTACAATACAATACCAGTACTATATCATCTCAGATGTATCTATTTTAAACAATTTAGTCATGTGGGTTTGTAAACACAAAAGTATCAATAATTAGATGAGTTCACACACTAAAATAATGACATGATATGCATTTGAAAATAACTTAATGACCTAACCTGAATTCCCCGGGCTTAAGCTTGGTTTGAAAACTTTTTACACTTGATAACAATAAGAATTGTTGTAATATTTAAAAGTTTGGGAACCTGTGTGTGCTCATGAGATAACTTTTAGAGGATAATTGTTTGATCTTATTTATAGATTGTCTTTTAACTGAGGTTAACTATAATTTTTGGAATGTGAGGGAATTATATATGAATATGGTAACTTAAGTTGGCAGGGAAATTTATCTATATGCAAAATCTCAGGTCAGGTTATGGACATGGAGACTTCAGGCCCAAGAAGTGCAACATCAATCAAGGGAGGCCAATGCAATCATTGATAAACTTGACAAATTTGCAACTTCCATGTCAGAAATTTATTCTTTTTATGATCATTGTCCTCCTCTCTTGCCTGATTTATTTAGAAATGACACTTTGAATTGTCAATATTGTACTATTACCAGGACTAACGAAAAAGGCGCTTCTTCCTTTAGGACTCTTAGAACAAACATGGTGATCAGGCCACTCCTACCCAGTACTAGGTCTTCCACGCTTAATAAGGGGAAAGCCACTATGTTGTAGTATTGTACTTGCTTTCTATCGAGTTATCACCCCTTTTTACACTGAAGAAGATAACTCACCTATGGTTTTAAATCTTGTATCATTTGATGTTCCCTTTTTTACCGGTATAGTATAGAATTGGTGTCATATCGTCTCAGATGTATCAGTTTTAAATAATTTAGGCATGTGTGTGTGTGTGTGAATATATATATATATATATTAACACATAGAACATATCAAAATTTTGGATCGTAAGAGTGTGAAGTGTACATTATATATATATAGATTAACTAAGAGTTTTTCTTACTTAAATATTGCATTATTTAACAACAACAACAACAACAACAATAATAATAATACCATAAATTCAAAGTATGAAAAAATAAAATTATAATTTTCTTTCAAATATCAGTAAATATTTTTTATAAAATTAATCAATTGCACATAATTATTATATATTGTACTAAAAAATATTAAAAATTAAAAAAAAAAATTATTTGATATTTTGGGCTGTCCGAGACTCTTTGAATCATTTTTATAACTAATATGTTTTTTACATGCAATTTATTATACTACCCCTATCCTCTCACTTCTAGATTACAATACTAGTACTTATTTTTTTCTATTTTTTTTTAAGTTACGAGTTTGGTCGTATACTTTCTAGAAAAATTTCCATGCAGTAATTATATTTAAAAAAAAATCTCAAAATTTTGATATTTTTCAAGCAAGTCATTAATGTTTGAAAAGTGGCAGTTTAACAATTGACTTTCCATGAGGGAAAAATTAAAAAAAAATAACAAATTTTATCAAATTTTAATCGCCAGATCGCAACCAATTGTGTCAAATAATATGAGAGGCGGGAGTGTTTTTGTTATAAGATAACTAATTTTTTTGTGAATCTTTTCCTTACCAATGTCCAAAACATTAAAATGTTACTAAACATACACATTTTTTTGCCAAAAAAAATTTTGAATTTACTTTTCAGGTTTTTTAAGTATATGATTTCTTATAATTTATATAAATAATCACTATACACACACAATATTAAAGGACTTTTTTATTAAAAAAAATACATACCAAATAAACCATTAACATTAAGTTATTTAAAATTGAGTGAAGCAGAGAATCGAGACAGAGCTAGCTAGGCAATAATATGACAGCAGTATTGAAGCTGTCAGTAAGAGGTCCATAGGAGCAGACATTACTCATTACTAATATGTAGCTTAGAGTGCAAGTCTCTGGAAGAGCAATCATTCTGGTTAATACTCTATATAATATAGTCTTCTCTTCTCACATTAACAGTTTTCCTAATCTTACCCAACGTGTCCCATGATTTGCTTAATTTTGTTTCATGTTTTATAAATTTCTTTAATTCCCCTTTCATTTTGCCCTCTTAACTTGGTTCTCAATTGACAGATTAGCCTCGTGAATTGGATATATAGATAAAACCTCTTTTTCCTTTTTTCCTAAATTTTCTTGCTTTTGGGCAAGTGATGAGTTTTTTCTAATAATTAAGCTCAGCCAACATCATTCATCATAATTGCGTTTTGTATTCTTTCACTTTGCTCAGCCAGCTTTACCTGCTACTTGCAGATGTATATGAATAATTAATAATGGCTATTATAGTATCGTTTCGCAAGTGATCGAACTGAGCATTTAGTTTACTCTATTAATTTGAAATTGAATTGATTAAGTTGAGGTTAGCCATTAACAGAATAAAATTAAATACCTTATTGTGCACGAAAACCTTGTACAAAACAAAACGTTATGAAAGAGTCTAAGTCAAAATCGATTTGGCTCTGTAATAAGTTAAAACTGGGCCGGTGTGGAGCATTGAATTCTTCATCATCGTTTCATATATGGGCGGCCAGTGTTAAATCCCAAGTTGAATTTGGGACTTTTCTTTCTCTTAGATGGTGAGTTAATATTGTTTTTTTTTTTTTTAACTTATAGAATGTCATTAATCTCATAAGGAGTGTACAGCATCTATAAAACTTATAGAATTACCTCTAAGGTTTTTCTTAACCTATAATTATTTTTTAAAATTTACATTTTATCTCCTATTATTTTTACATTACCCGATAATAACTTCTAAAATTATAATTTAAATTGTATGATAGTTATCTTTCAGTAATTTTATTCTCTTTAATATTTTTTTTATAGTTAATAGAGATTATACACTATCAATTTTTTCTTTCTATAAATGTATTTTTCTTCCTGTAAATATATATCATTATTTTTTTAATGATCAATTAGCTTTGAAAAAAATACAAAAAATCTTAAAATTACTGAAAAATGAATATTAGCCAGTTTTAATTAAGATTTTAGAAGCTGTTATCAAACATTGTAAAAAAAAAGAGGGTAAAGTGTAGATTTATGAAAATGAAAGGAGCAAAGTGTATGTTAAATCAAACCATAAAGGGGTTTTGTAATTTTCTCATCATAAAAGTAAATACATTACTGAGCTACAAAGGCTATTGGTTCAACTGTAGGTTTTACCCGTATGCATCTAAAAAATATTATACCGTAAAGAAAACTTTCATAAATAATCTGGACAATTCTAATATTCATGTCTAGGTAGAGATAGACAAAAATAAAAAAATAACAAAGAAACCAGCACAAATTTAGACTAATGCGAGTTAAGATAGGTTGAGTGTAAGACTGTATAAATTTTGATAAATTTTCCTACTTTACTATATTAATAATTCTGTCTGTATAAGAATTGAATCCATTAGAAGCCCTCAAACTTGGTTAAACCGATCAGATTAGTCCCTCAACTTGTAAATAATTTATTTCAACCCTGATAAAGCTTTGGCAATTTTTCAGGTCAACTTGGTCCATTGCTTTGGAAAATGGCACAAGTCACCATGTGATGTGACATGGACGCCATTTGATAGGTGCTAATCATGATTTTCCCAGACTCCTAGGTGGATTAAACATCGCAATGGTAGGGTTGAGGAGGAATATTGGGGAAAAAAGAATCATCTCCTCCATCAGTTGCTGCAGTCAATTGCCAATATCTGTTGCGGAAACAACCCAGAATCAAAAGTACACTAGCTTGAATTAAACAGTGACCATCATGGCATGTACCTTATTCATAAACCTTTGAACTAAGTTGAACAAATTTGCGAGGTTTCAGCGCTGAAACGAACTGGCTACAAGTTAGTGGAATAACTTGACCGATTTGATAAACTTGGAGGGCTATTATGAATTTTTTAAAATGAACGCTTACCATGCAATATGAATAAGTAAAAATACAAATTTCCTATTAATTCCATCATGTTGTTATTATTATTAAAATTATATAAAAGCAAAACCCATATCTAAAATTTCAAAAAAAAAATAATCTGGGGAAAAAACTCGAAATTACATAAATATTTATCTGGCCATAAAATTAAGTAAGAAAGTGAAAAATGATCACACAAGTTTTGGATCGACAAGAACAACATCAACACTAGCAGAGCAAGAGAGCAAGGTACGGAAGAACCTAAAAATGGCATTCCTCAGAACCATGCACTTGGTCTTCTTCCTCCGCTTCCCTTCCACTAATTCCTTCATCATCTTCTTCTTCTTCTTCTTCTTTTGCCTTACTTTGCCCAAACACTTGGCCGTCGGCGTTTCCTCCTCCTCCTCCTTCCTCGTGAAGGTGTAGCTCCTAAGATACATCTGCCTGCAGGAGATACTGTCCACCACCCTGGGGTGGCAGGCGCCGCCTTCCACTCCCCGGCGCATGTTAGCGCTCACCGACCTCACGAACTCGGCGTCGGATTCCGGCCACTTGTAGAGGTTCCTGTAGGTCGCCCTCACCGGCAGCCGCAGGTCACGTGCGTCCTTCACGCAGGTCGATATGCAAACAGATGCCATCCTATTGACTTCGGCTTTGTGATGGAGGTTGAAATGTTTCAAGCTGGGTTCTGAGTTATTATAAGCCTGAAGGAGAGGCTTGGATTGGAAGAAAAGGTTACTTTGTTATTTATGATGAAAAGAAAAAAAAAAAAAAAAAAAGAAGCAGAGAGAGAGAGAGGTGGAATGATTCATGAGCATAATTAGCAATGACTGTGTTTTAGAAAAGCATGGCCTGACCTGTTAGGAGAGAGTGGATGGGCTAACATGATAAAGTGAAAAGAAAAAGAAAAAAAAAAGTCGAATATAGTAGTTTTAAATTTTGACTTCCGAAAAGAAAATATTTTCAAAGAGTGCTATATATATATATTCCTTATCCTTCATACCGGTCACTTACAAGTAATAAGGCATTGATTTGATTTCCTTTTAACGAATCTTATCAATTAGGTCATTTTCAAAGTCAAACCGTTTGTCAAAGTTTTGGGTCTTGGAGAAATATTAAAGAGGAAATAATTGCGTGAATATTTATTTTTAGGTATTGCTTTTATTTCTAGTTTTTAGTTTTGGACAAATATCTGCACGTAATCAAATAATCAGGCAGGATCATTTCCATATAATTAAAGGAAGTGGTAGTTCTTGGTTAAACCTAAAATGAATATAGTAGTATGTATTTAATTAGGTATTATGATGATAATTTATCAAGTGCATGATTTTATAATTAATTTGTGCGTCTGTTTTCTTGTTCCGATCTAAAATGTCTACGAAAAGAGTCAAATCATAATGAAGAGCGAAGTTATAATAGTTTCTTAATCTTTTGGCAATGTGATTAAGAATGGGGTTATATATGTGGTTTTACATCCATCATGAAGAATTATAATTACGCTTTGTGGTTCAACTTCAACCAGCATATTAAGTTCATGATTAGTAGTTCAGTACGTACTTGGGCAGTTCAGTTGGACGTCAAAAGCCCATTATGCTTTTCCTTGGACGTCAATGTCTTTGGGCTTCGTCTTGTTCAGTGAGATTGTTGGCCATGAACCGACCCGGGTTTGTATTGGGCTGCTAGAAAATGATGTATTCTAGACATATTTGCATGGAGTAGAATTTTGTGTGCCTAAATTTGGAATCTTTTATAGTGATGAATCGATATATAATTTATAGAATTTGCTTTTGTATATGGTCACTATATATATTTTTTCATGTATTTGTAGTAGAATTAACTCCAAAAATTAATTGATATTATAAATTTCATGAAATCAACCAATTGGCCTCTTGTTGTAATGTAGAAAACTATCCTATCAGGAGCCGCCCCAATTCCGATCCACATGTATATGTTATTTGTAGCGATTTAATTTGAGCGGTGCTATTAGTAACTTTTTATTAAAATTTTATAAAATTTTGTATAACACAGATTGATTAACAGTTAAAAAATGTATAAAATTTTGTATAACACAGATTGATTAACAGTTAAAAAATGTAAGTTAGGTATATTACATTTCAAGTAGTAACTTTTTTTCTTGCAATAGTTCATGAATAGATTTCATTATTTAAAATTGCTTCAACATCAACTCATCATAGTACCGGGAAGAACAATTTTCTCTCTGTATATATGAAATTAAGGGGAATTCCATTTTGCACTATTTTTAATGCATTATTATGTATTATTCTTATATAAATTAATTATTCACCAGATTATCAACTTATTGAAATATTACACTTTAATAAGTCTAAAAAGGTAATTTTTAAAATAATTTTATAAAAAAAAATTAACTTAACCAACCTAAATTAAAGGAAAATTAACAGAAAGTATTTTCTTTTCACAAAAAAATATCATAAACTTACTATTTGGGATTTTTTTATATAATTTCATTCATCTTATCAACTGTAGGTCAAATTGCATCTATAATAGAAATAAAATATTGAGATATGGAGAACAGTTGGCTCAATTTTAGGTCTTACAACGCGTCCTAAAGATATTGTACTGAAAAAGAAAACTTTCATGAATAATTTAGATAATCTCAATATTCATACTTACAAATCTAAAAAAAGAAACTGTAATAACAAACCAACAAACTAATTAGACATATCAACAAAACCAAGACATGGTTGGACTAATGCACCACGATCAAAGCATAACGCTTGAACAAGTACAAAAGAGTATGGGACCTTGACCCCTACAAGGGATCTTGACCTTACTCTGGTGAGGAGCATCTCTAGGATCTTTATTTAATCGGAATATTATGGTCTTGTATTTAGTTGCAATTGACTAAGTTAATACTTATAATTTTTTAAAACATTTCATGTTACTAGTTGATTACTCTAGATCGTGATGAAGCTTAGCTTCAGTTTCAGGTAAACAAAATAAACATTTAAAATCCCTAGCCAAAAAATTATAAAACTAATTTAAAATATTCAACTAAAAGTCATAAAGATAAGTATGTGATACTTCAAGTACTAACTATAAATCATAACCATGGAGACATTAAATGTTCTTTTCAGTTTTGACTCAACCTTCAATCTAAAATCATGATATTGTCCCTACACCTTTGGTGTAATAGTTGGGACATTGAGCATTCCACCCCTCTCAGCTAGGGTTCAAGCCAACCCCTCACTCTTTCCCTTCTAACTCCTAAATATTACTTTGTAATAAATCAGAGTACAAAAAACTTATGATATTTAGCCTAACAATTTTTGTATTTAAATAATATAAAAACATGGTCTAAAATACTTCACTTGTATATGTCACGAATGTTAACTAAATTAGAATTCAAATATATATCAAAAGTTAAATTCTCTAACCATATATATGTGTATAAATATAAGCAAAAATTATACTAATCTTGACGTATAGTAGATCTATTTATTTTATTACTCCCATATCCTTCATATCTTCCCATGTTAGTATTTTGTGGATATGTAAATAGCATTTCATATACGTAACTTTTCCTTACCATTTTCTCATAATTGACTTTTTTTAAATAAATAAATAGACCAATTTTCATACCAGACAGGTTTAATTTTTGTTCGTAATTAGTACTTTTATTTCTACTAACATTTTTTCATTACATAATTCCACATATCTATCTTCTATAGTTCAATTTTCCATATGGAATGGATTTACAATATTGTTACTTTATAATACACCTTTTATTTTGATGCATTGGCTAGAATTCCTTACAATAACACCAGTAACCTTACAAATGTACATATTAAAACCAATTGGCTACAAGTTGAGAGGTTTTATCACAATGCATAGAGAGATAAGATGCACCTTTATTAAATCATGTGGGATTTAACACTCCCACTCACATGCAAGGCCTCAACTAGCTTGCATATGCATCTAGATCAGAAGAGTTATGAAAACTATAACAACTGGAGTTAGAGCAAAGACAGTACTGAGCGAAATTGAGGTTCATAAAATCTAACATCTAATAATATATTAAATAATCTAATTTAAAACCAATTGGTAATTAGTGAAAAGGTCTTATCATAAAATACAGAGATAGGATTCCTCTTTATTAGACTATGTGGGATTTAACACATATGACAATGTAACAACTTAGAAAAATAAAATATTAAGGAAATAGAATTATTTATTAATTAGGTTGACTTTTCATTCAAGCTTCATTCCAAGTATATTTTTATTTCCTTTGAGTTCCATGGCTTTATTTGATACTGTAATTTATTTTGTATGACAGATTATGGTTGAGCAGGCTCTTATGTTGCATTTGTTGATTGTTGTGATTTATTAGTTGGCACCTGGCAGGGATAAAGGCTAAATTACTTTAAAGAGAGTTTAAGATAAAAGTGAAAAAATTAAAAAAGCTTTAGTCACTACAAAGTATTAAGTAAATCTAACTGTAGTGATTAAAAGAAGAAAATAATCTCACGTGTAATTTTTTTTTTTTTAAATGATGCTCTAGGTTTTAAAAATATAGAATTTCAGATTACGCATGAAAACATAGAAAATATAATAATATAATATTTAAAAAATTGATCGAAAGACAACAATAACCATAAAATAATAAAAAATGTATAGTATTTTCAAATTTTCATTGCAATAAACTAATCATTTTTTAATAGTTTAGGAAATATATTATAGAAACATAAAAGTTAGAGGGCTTTTGATAGTTGCTCACTCTCAATTTGTCTTATTTTATTAATTTTTAACTAATCTGACCTCAAAAAATTAATAAAAAATACTTATTTTTATGAAAATACTTTGAAATTTCTTTTTGAATTTTTCAAAATATAAAGTTACAATAATTGTCAATTTGGGCAAATAGTCACTATGTGTATGTGTGTGTGAGAGAGACTAATGTACAATAATAAAGTAAGTTTAACTTAGAATATTTTTAAAAAATAAAAATTTAAAATTTAAAATGAATTGTCCCATAAATTTTTGAAGGGTCCTTATTGTAAGAAATAATATATTTAACAAATAAAAAAATCATACTAATTAATGTAGTAAAATTTAACAAATTATCTTACTAATTATCTCTTTCACAAGTTTTTTCTTTTTGGTATTTATTTTTTCACAAGTTAATATAGTGATTTCACAGTATAAATAAAGGGTAACTACATTTCTTGCATTTCAAGTTATGTTATCTTATCTTACCTTTCTTAATTTTGAAAATGATTTAAAATCTTAACTAAACAAACTTTACACTATAAAGTATAAAGAGTATACTTATTACAATAGTTGACTATAAAAATTAGTATGCTAATATATTAATTAACATGAGGCTTAGCCTACTCAAGTAGTCACACATAAACTGTCACATACATAGCATACATATATTTATAACATTACAAGGGAAAGCAAATGAGATTTTAGTAATTGTATGATGACGCGATTCCTCAAAGGCCTACCCAAGAAATCTATAGGGACTTATTTCCTACCAGTTGCAATTGGCTAATTAATTACAAGCACTTTAGTTAAAACCTTCATGCTTTTAGTTATTTAACCTAATATGCAATCATGCATGAGTTATGCTTTGGCTTAAATAATAAAACAAGTGATAAAACATAAATTATAAACCATAAAATGTTGCCCGATCCTTTTACATAAAACCAAGTTCTAAAGCAGTCAAAGCATACAAAATAGATATGAATTTAACTACTCATAATCAACCATGTGCAAGCATTCATACAAAAGCAGACTATGCACACACCCAATAGTGACTCTAGAGTTCACTGCTCATCAATGAACATTGGAGGCAAACTAGTGTATAAAACTATGTATCGATCAAAATTGTTAAGATCCAACACTAGCTCCCATCTTAGATCAAATCCCAAGTGGCAAGCTCTAAGAATCCTTAATTGTGCTTTACAAGCCTCTGTTGGCCAAATAAACAACTGTAGTTAGCACTATAATGTAACAAACAAGAAAAAAAAAAATAGAATCATAAAGATTCAAATAATCATAATAACTACTTATAAGCTTATCTCAACAACCCTAAATGGCTGTTGGCTCTACAGAAACATATCTACACAACAAACTTTGAAGGAATGAGAATTAAGAATTTTCAGTAAAGGATCTTTCAACCTGCAAGAAAAATCTCAAGAACATGCATATATGATATCCAATCTACTGTAAACTCAAAATAGTGTGAGGCTAAACCTATGCACATAGTGTTTTAGTCCTTAATGACTTATTCTCTACCTAGTCCTCCCATTGGTGTCACCCAGTGTCTAATAACTTATGGTCCTTAACTCATTCCTGGCAACCCTTAGCTTACTGATACAGTGAACTTAACTCACCATTTAGCCTTCCATTGATTGTTGATAGGTGAACATGGTGGATACGTCTCGCTCAAGTTCCAAGGAACTCACTAGGTGTATTGAACCTCCACATAATGCCTCAAGCCCTTAGGCTTGTCGAGGCCATTAGTGTACTAGGCTTCCACCTTACCTAGGTGTACTAGGCTTCCATGTAGTGCTTCAAGCTAATGATATTGCCTAAGTCACTAGTGTACAAAGCCTCTACCTCATAATTCTACCGAAAATGTACTAGGTTCTTGTTCTAACCTTAAGTAAACTTTCCTAGTCTACAAGTGCACTAATCTTAATCATGGTGCTCACCTATCCACCATTATTTGATTCATCATGCTAAACCAATGTCTAACTATCCATGGAAACACCTAGCAAGTCAAACTAGGAACCTCAAAGGCCCGAGCCCCTTAAGACACCCATAGGCACACTCCAAGTTTCATAGCAATCACTTCAAGATTAAAGTTTGATCCTTTAAAGGCAAATTCAAGCTTGGTAAAAACATGAAAAATGTAGCCCTTTCTCTTAACTTTATGTAGGTTTTTTGAATCAGCTTCAATCGGACATTCGAGTAAAATGTTATGGTAAAAATACTATACGGTGTCGAAGCTAGCATCCTAGCATAATGTGATCGCATCAACTTGCAAATGCGATCATATACCAGGCCCTTCCAACTCATTCTGGAACTTGTGGGAATGCATCACGTCTATGGTGTGATCGCATCATTTACTGGGCATGAAATTCAAGCTTGCTCATGCATCCTATGCCCATGGGATGCTCTTCTTGGGCCAACACATGAATGTCAAACCAAGCTCCATGGACCACAAACAAACATCATACACCAATTTAGCAAACAAATTAACTAATCCCTTAACTCAATTGTACATGAATTAGCAAGATTAGGCAATCCAATTCCACATGGCACTTCTAAGTCTTTCATGAGGTTCCACACAAAATCAACACAAATGGCATAACAATCAAGCTTCAATAAGCTAAACCCAAGCTCCAAACAACTCAAAAATCAATTAAAATCAAAGATCAAACCAATACTTCACACCCAAAAGCCATCCCAAGCTTTAAAGCGTTTCTTGAAGCTCTAATGTGCAAAACAACAAGAAGGAGAACTCTCCTCACCTACGTACCAAGAAAATCTTCCAATTTTATCAAGAAACATGACTGAGTAAATTTCATGAATGATCCCTAACCTTTAGTCGTAATTTCCTTTTAGTCCCTAACCTATTGAGTGTTCTGTTTTAATCTTAAACCTATTCAAAATGTTTCACTTTAGTCGTAAATCTTTTGAAAATGTTTCATTTTGGTCCCAATTTGATGAAATTTGTTAACTTAAAGTATTTAACTGATTACAAATTTTTGGATCATAATTTAAACTATCTGGCAATTATCTTACAATAAATTTAATCTGTATAATAATTTTTTTACAATTAATACAAAATTCAAATTACCTTTTTTTTTTCTCTCTGTAAATTGAACTTATTTTATTCAGAAAGAAAAAAACTACTAATTTAAGTTGTCTATTTACTGTTAAAAAATATTAAACTGTTTAAATTTACTGGAATATAGTTACCGAATATTGAAATCATAACTTCAAAAGTTTTTGTCAGACAATTATTCTGAGTTAATGAATTTCATCTGGAGAGGGACCAAAATGAAACAATTTTAATAAATTTAGAACAAAAACAGAACATTCATTAGGTTAGGGACTAAAAGTAAACAATAACTAAAGGTTATGAACCATTTATGTAATTTACTCAAGCATGATTTTAAGAAGATTTGAGCAATAAATGCAGAGGTTTTAAGGGAGATACAAAAATGGTGGAGAAGGAGATGAGGGAATGGTGCCTTCACTATCTTCTCCAACAAGCTTTAAATATCAAACTTCCTCTTCCCCAAACTTTTTCAAATTTTGCAATAGTACTTCTTCCCCAAATAGTAACTAGGGATTAAGCACTTAAGAAACAACTTAATTAACTTGGGTGTTAGTTTTAAAAACATCATTTTTACTCCTGGGACTCATCCTAACCCTCTGATGTGTAAAATAATCATTTCGCCCCTAGATAATCCTAGTGCCAAAAACCACTTAAAACCAACTAAATCTCACATAACTTACTTGATTTTGGTAATTTACTTCTAATTAAAGCATTTAAGATAGAGATTTACGAATTTACCTGATTTGGCAAGCTTTCCACTATAAGGGGTGTAACATATAAACTATTGTAGCGTAATTCATACCATGTCAAATTTCACTCCATAAATGATAAAATTACCTTTAAATTAAAAATGTAATCCTAAAAACATCCAATCAATGTTCTTGCTAATTTTTAACCAAAATCTAACTTTTAATTCAAAATGTTGATGTCAAACATGGTACTTTATATTTAAGCCAATGAAAGTCCATGGATTATTAAGGCCACATAAGCCTTTTATGTTAATTGGGAATCAATACTATAACCATAAAAATGTACTAAAAAATATTAGGCAAACAATGAACTTCAACACATAATAAATCATTTTCTAATTACACCAATTTAGCTGAACTTCAACATTAGTTAATCTATCAAATTAATTTAAATGGTTAATGTACCACACACACACACATATATATATAGTGAGACAACTAATCCGTTTTGTTTGATGATATTGTAAAATTTTTCTAAATGAATAAAATATTGATTTATTGAGTTTGAATAAATTAAACATCATCTATATATACTATTGCAAAATTTTGAATGAGATTTAAGATATCATTTATTATATTTTGAAATTCTGAAGCGACATTTTTTAATCCAAAAAACATTACTTTCCCTTCGTAATGACCGAATGGTATATTGAATCTAGTTTTATATTTATCTTTTTCACTTATTTGAATCCGCCAGAATCCTAAATTTATATCAAACTTAGAAATTATTTTTACGCTACGTAATTTTTTTCTAATAAATTTCTTTTATTTGATATTGGATATCTTATCCATTTGAGGACCTTGTTTAATGGTTTGTAGTTTATTATTAAGCTTGGGGCTCCTCTTTCTAATTCGGTGACATTCATTACATAAAACGCAGAACACGGTCATGAAGATTTTGACTTTTGAATTAATTATTTAGATTCTAATTCTGAGATTTCTTTAATACAAAGTTTTTCTAACTCTTCATTCATATGAATTGCTTTTGATTTTTTTTGGATTAATTTTTCATCAAATCCTTTAATATATGGAATATGAACTACATGTTTCTTTCTAATCCAAAAAGCATTTGGAATAGGGGAACAAATATCTTGAGAAAATTGTTTTTCAATTTGTTTTATTTTTTCTTGAATGACTGATTTTTTTAATTTATTTTCTAAGTGAATAAAATTTATTTCTTGTATAAGAAATTTGTAATGATTTTCTTTATTTTGAATCATATTTATTGATTGGATATATGAATCTTGAAGTATTCTTATAAATTTTTCTTGCACTGGAAAAGCAAAAGAAAATATTAATTCTCTTCCTAAGGCTTTTGATTTTATTTCAAATGGAGTTACTGGAAAAGGGCATAAGGACGTAATGAATGGAGTTCCTACGACTATGTTTGTGTTTAAATTTTTAACTAGGATAAAAGGCATTTTGAAACAGACTCCAGAATTACATAGTTTAACATGCCAATTTTATATTTAACATTTAATTTTGAGCTATTTGCATAATGTAACTCTTCTATGGTTTTTTCACAATATTTAGTAGGTATTAAACCTTCATGAATACAGTTTTGATCTACTCCAATATCCACTAATGTGATTGCCATAATATGATATTCATTATTAATTATTAAATTTATAGTAATATACCATTTATGGTAATGAACTTTTGATATTATATTTATGAATTTTTCATTTTTTCATTCTTGTAGGTCTTGAATAATTATTCTTTTTTTATTTTATTTCTATTTTTAAAATTGTTTGAATTTTAATTTCTAAAAATTTTTGCTTGAAGGTTTGATTTTCTTCTTTTAATTCACAAATTTTTTTTAATAGTTTTAACTTCATTATGGAGATCTTGTAAAGTTGGAGTTTTTTCTCTTTTGAATCTTTCTAGGATTTTTGAAAATTTATAAGGCTCCACTTCTAATTTTGGAGCTTCTTCTTGAAGAATTAAATCTTTTTAATTTTTCTAACGATTCTTTTCTTACTAAAGGATCTTCTATTTTTAAAACCATTTCATACAATTTTTCCATATTTGAAGTAATCATATTAACACATTGGCATTTTTCTAAACTGCACCATTCTAATTTAGTACTTTCTTCACTTTCAGTGGTACTAATTATCTCATTTATTTCAAATTCTGAATGATTTTTTGAATTAGTACTTTACAGATATGATTTGGATTCTAAATTAGATAATAGAAGATTAATCATTTTTTCTTTTAATTGTTCCGATATATCTAAATTATTAATCTTATTTTTCATTTTGCAGTCATTTTTATAATGTCCTTCTCTTTTGCATTTATAGTAGACTAGGACTTTATTCTTAATATATATATATATATATATATGTATATATAGGGTTTGTTTATTTGGAATAGTTTTCTCTTCTAAATTTTTGCTTTTTATATACTTTTGGGTTTCTCTTAAACTTTTTCTTTTTCTATTTGGGTGATGGGGTGTTATTTTTTCATATCCATATTGGGCACAGAAACACCCTAATTCTTTTTTACCTTGTGCGTATTCATTTTTAATCTTGTTCTTAATTTCATGTCATTACATAAAACTTAATCCTTCTAAATTAATGTAACTAATTAATTGTCCATAAGTTAGGCTATTATATGGTATTTCTTGATTATGTTCATTTCTTATTCTAGTTTTAACCTTTTCTACAAATAATTTAGGTAATCTGGCAATGAATCTTTCCTTCCATATTGAAGAATTACTATCGTCTCTCATATATAATTTTGTCAAAAATATATCTTTATACCACCTGAAATCATGTAATTTTAGACATCTTAAATTTATCAATGATTTTGTATTTATTTTTTGAAGTTGATTCAAACCTCCAATGAGTTCTCTTATTATGATAAGTATTAATGTATTAACAATATCTGGTACATGAGTTTTAATTTGTTGACCATTTTATTTTTTGATTATTTTTTCGGTTCGAGTTAGTACTTGATTTTAATCTTACATTCTCTTGATAGTTGCAAAAATCCAATATCATCTTTATCAATAATAATTCTCCTTTGAGTTCAGCACATATGGATTTCTTGACTAATAAATAAAAAATACAAGGACAGTTGGTATCAACCTCTTTTAAGGCTAAGTACAAAAAGCTGATTAAAGAATTGGCTTCTCAATTCAGACTTTGATCATGATGACATGGAATCAACGTGATCACATCCAAGTTCAAAAGATTCAAAACGTGATGATTGCTATAATATGGAATTTTCTCAAGACCCTTATGTTGACTATAAAGGAGAATGATTTTCAGAAAAGTGGATCATCTCAAAAGAATTTAAGAAACTTTTTTCGCTTAAAATTTTTATAAACCATATAAGAATAAAACAAAGGACAGCTTTGATCAAGGAGATAAGACTATTGTTTCTCATCTAATCAGAAGAAGATAGACAGAATCAATTGCCTCTGATTTAACAACACTATCAGCAAATGAATCAAAAGGACACCCTTTCAAACTTCAACATTGATTAAATCTGAAGAAAAATGACTATAAATTCTCAAAATGAAGGAGCAGAATCATCTGTGGCACCCTCAAAAGAAGTCTATTTTGCTACTATTTTGTCTTATGCTATTACACCATCATAATAACATTCAAAGACATACATGTTCTATATGTCATATGTTTTTTCCTTTGGGACAAGCCCTTGGAGGTCATGTGCAAATCCATTATGGGAAGAAGATTATTTACAGAGATTCAAAACTGAAGAAATGACTCATTTTCTATGAAAGAAATAAACAAAGGCATAAAGAAGACACACTCAAAAAACCATTCAAGAGATTCCTGACAAATAATGAAGAATGACGACAGCACTTACGTCAAACACACTCAATAAAAGAAGTATGACTTTAGCACTGACGTCAGCTGGATTTCAAAGCTCTTCAAGTCTGAAGATTTTTTGTTATAAATAGATGTAAAATAGTTTGAATAAGGTAGACTTTTGAATTCTCTCTTTCTACTTGTTTAAATCTTTACACACACACACACACACAATATTAGGAAAAAATCAAAATCATATTAATTATATGTATATGTATTTTAAAAATTAATTTATTTCCTTTAAAACTTCACTCTATAAATACTAACAAATCACAACCTCAGGAAACCTAAGGCAAGTTACATTTCTCATTTTCTTATAAAATTTTGAATTTTCCAACTTTTTTGCTTGAGGATTTTTTTACAAGAAAGAAGAGCATCCTCTACCGATCTGGATACATGCATGTCGATTTCAAATCAAAATCTAGAGAAAATTATAACATATGATGCAACTTCTAAGTATAGTTTTGACAAAAGATTATTGATATAATAGTGTTGATTAAGGACATAATACATGTTATTTCTTTGTTATTATTTCATAATAATCATTAAAACATTTAAGTTAATTTAATGACATTTTGCAATCTTCATTCTTTTTTCTTCTTTTTGCTTGAATCAGAGATAAAAATAAGCGTTATCATTTGAAAACTTGGAAAAATTTATTAGTTAATACTTTCCTTTTTTTCTGAAAAATGACAAATCTAATATTAGAGATTAGTATTAATTAAAATAATCTCTTCATATGTATTTCTTATGCCAATACTAAAGTTTTCTCGTAGTAAAAGATTGCTTAATTTTAATTAAGTTTAATTACCGTTTCGTGTAATTTTAACCAAGTAATATGCTATTTTGATTATTTATTTTTATTTCCCTCAAGCTAACAAAAAGAATAAGATGAAAGGACCACTCACTCAACCAATGAATAGTCAAGGATCAACTTGTGATATATCTTCATTTAGGGGTCACTTTGCAACATATGGTATAACTCAAGGACTAATAATGTAATTTAGCCTAAAAGAAATGAAAAGAAAACTACACAGACGTAGAAACATGTGTGCAGCTCTGATACCAAGTGGGTTTCGAGGTAGCCAAGTAATCTATTTACCAAAAAATCGTTTGAAAACAGGGTTTTTGATCCTGGTACGTGGCGTTGTTACACAGCCAGACCCTCCACAGAGATTTCCGAAGAATTGCTCTGTGGTACGTTTTACCGTGGCACGAGACAGTTTCCAGCCCAATATACCAAGGATAAGTAGAACTGCGAAAAAGCAGGACTCTGGAAATCAACAGGAAAGACTAGCTGTGATATAGTCCAAGAACACACAATGAACTCATAAACTCTAGCCAACTTTTCCATAAGCATCAGGCCCCGAGCACCAGAGTTCCGAGAGGCATTCTCCAGGACTTTTCCACACAAACAAATCTTTTCTGAAGATCATTTGAAAACCTTTGTAAAACATTTGAGAAAAACATTACTGGACTATCCGGACGTATCACCGGGGATCGAGGCCGGTAGATTACAACAATTATGATTGAAGGCAGAGGACAACTTGAAGAGAGGATCCACAAAGTGGCAACTCCTAAGTCATCATTTGCCTTCAAGCTTAATTATTATAAGCTTGAAGATGATCTGAACCTGAGAGGATCTACCGGAGTGGCAACTCAGCTTATGAGAGAGAGTTGAAAGACTAAGGACTTCTGCTTCACCCCCTAGCCAGAGATTTTTAGTGAGAGAAGAGGAACATAGAGAGATTTTAAGAAAGGAGTTCTGTATTAGCTCCAGAATATCTTACAAAAGAAATGAGGCCTTCTTATATAGGCGGAGGAAGGAGGATTCAAACAAACAAGGTGACGTAAGGTCTTGCGTCAAAACTAATAATGCTAGACCGGAAGTGACAGGCCACTTAACCAGAATCTTACTGTTACAATAATTAAAAGGCCAGCTGTAAGTATAGAGCTGGCAAGCCCTAGCCCCATTTTCTTTCTGTCTCGGAAAGCGGGCTCTGGAAAAGCAGTGAGGTCCAGAGGCCAGTTGTGGTTTGAATCTTCAGAGTCACTTTCACTTTGAGTCTGGCGTTCGCGCCAAAAATACGGGTCATCGATACGTGGATCATACATGGATGGGTCATCCGGGTCAGGACCGTTGAGACGCTTCCAGTGGATGCAGATATATCCGCAGTTGCAGTCAGGCATGATCAGGTGTTCTGATGGCTGAGTCAGTGGAAGATCTTCATCTTCTTCGATTGTCAGGGGAGAAGAAGAAGTAGGTGCAGGACAGGAAATAGTCCTTTCATGCCGATCTTGATTTCGGCGGAGGCGCTGAAGATCATCAAAGGACTGGAGGGCTTCATGGATCATTTCTTGGTAGTCCATCGGATAGGATGGCCATTCTGGAGAATCATGAGGCCAGAGCTCCATTGAGAACACCGTATGGTTGTATCGATAAGCAGTTTGCATGAAGGCACGGTATTCAGCATGTCGCTGCCAGGGGACTTGGGCTAGGTTAAAATCTAAATTCTTATAATGGTAATAAACAGGAGAGGGAGAGAATTTAAGGCCAGCAGGGGATTTGGAAAAGGTAATAGGCCTATGAAAGAAATATATGACATGACTAACTCCATAATTCATACAGGAATTAGTCGGGGAAATATTATTTAGCTGGTAGCCTATTCGGCGGTCTGGGATAGCAGGGTTAAGAGCTTTATAGGCGGAATGGAGATGGTCAATCCATGTGCAGATTGGATCAAACCAGGTGAGAAAGGTGGAGAGGTCAGAAGAGAAGTCTGAGTGGAAGTTTGAAGAGAAAGTGAGAAGCTGGTGAAGCTCGGAGATATTAAAAATAATACCTATGGTATGAACAGAGCATAGGTACCAGAAAAAGCAGAGAGCTAAAGGAGGGAAGGTGAAGACATCAGGGATGGAAAAGAGGTGAGCAAAAGGAAACTGGGGATGAATCCCAACAGGTTTAACAGGGCAGTCATCAAAACCATACCTTTCAATGAGGAAGACATGGTAATGGAAGACTCGGTGTCTCTAGGTGAATGTGAAGGACTGATGCTCATATCTTGCAACATCAACCGGGAGATTATCATCCTTGTTAAAGACTGGGGGATTGGAAGAGGAGGAGGAGGAGGCCATTTCAGGCTTTGGGTTTTGGAGGCTTTGGAGGTTTGAGGAAGGATTTTGAAGGTCTGCTCAGGATATCAGCTAAGGTGTTGGAGGTGCCCTTTATATGCTTGACGTCGAAACTGAAGCGGATGAACCATTGTTGCCAGCGAAGCAGCAGAGCATTTGGAAGTTGTTTCTGCCTGTAGTTCAGCATACGGGGGAATGCTGACATGTCCATTTCTACAAGGAAGTGATGACCGATCAGGTGGAATTGGAATTTTTCAATCCCACGTTTGACGGCTAAGATTTCTTTGTAGGTGGAGTGGTAGTGCTTCTCTGACTCTTTGAATTCTCCACTATTGTAGCAGCACACGTGTCGGGTACCATTGATTTCTTCAAGGAGGACCGCTCCCCAATATTCGTCTGAGGCGTCCGTCTGGAGTATCCTTTTTCCTTTGTCGGGAATCTTGAGTGGTGGCAGATGCTGAACCACTTCTTTAAGCTTGAGGATAGCTCGCTTGTGCAGGTCGAACCATGGCGGAGAATCCTTTCTAAGATACACGTGTAAAGGATGGAGAATGGTTGACAGCTTCGGGATGAACTCGCGGATGTAATTGACAAGGCCGAGAATTTGCTGGACTTGTCTTCTCGTGAGATTATCATCTGGGAAATTCATGATTTTGGTGGCAATGTGCGGCTGAGGATGGTACTTGCTATCTTTGATTTGAACTCCGAGGAATTCAATGGAAGTCTGACCAAGGACCATCTTGCTCTGGGAGAGCATTACTCCATGTTTTTTAACTATTTGAGCAAACTGAATTAATAATTCCAAATGTGTACCTGTACAAGGGGAAAACAATAAAATATCGTCAATATAAACAAGGGTCGACTGCAGAATCGGCTCGAAGATTTGGATCATTGCCTTCTGGAACAATGAGGGTGCCGTCTTCAGACCAAAAGGAAGCACCGTCCATTGGTAATGGTGGTCTGGAATGCAGAAGGCAGTTTTGTATTTGTCTGGAGGAGAGATCGACAATTGCCAAAAGCCAGACTTGAGATCAAACTTTGAGAAGATCTTGGCATTTGTCAGATTGGCGAAAAGGGTATTCTTCCGAGGTAACGGAAACTTAACGTCAGCAACAAACTCATTCAGGGGCTTGTAGTCACTGACAAGCCTGGGCTTCTTTCTTTTCTGTTCAGAGTGTTTGTTGACGTAGAAGGCCTGGCAGGCCCACGAAGAGGTTGTGGGCTCAATAAGGTTCTGGGCCTTGAGCTCTTGCAGCTCTTGGATCGCCATCTTCTTTTCCTCTGGGCTCATACCCATATGGGTAGCCTTTGTTGGGTTAACATACTCATTCTTCTTGAATGGAATCTCGATGAAGAATTTGGGATTCTTCCAAAGAGGAAGAGGATGCTTCTTTTCAAACTTAGCGTGAGACTCAGCACAGGACTGTTGAATGAGAGTCTGCATGATCGATCCATATACTGGGTCACTTTCAGATTGTATCTGACTGGCTGAGAGAGCTTCTCCTTCGGTTGAATAAAGTCGCGGAGTTGATGTCCAAGGAAGGAAAAACTTGTTGAGTTGCAAACCCTTATCAGTCCATCTTTGAACTGATAGCTTCTTGATAATGTCGTAGCTGAGGATCATATCTCTGCCATGGTTATAACCAAACACAGTAGTAACTACGTACTTTGTAGGAGAGAACTTGATCCGTATTGGCTTACTTGTCAGCGTGACATAGAAAGCGCCGTTTGCAGCTCGGAATCTTTCATTGCAAGGTCGCCACATTCTTTCTGGGAGCAAGGAAGGATTAACAATGGTGTTTGTGGCACCAGTGTCAAAGAGAGCAATCACCGGGATTGGCTTTGCATATTTGTCCAGGAGAATGTTGATCTTGGCTTGTGGAATGATGTGAGCAGCGAAGAGGGAGGACTGCATAGGAGAGATCTGCATAGTGTAGATCGAGGCTTGCTCAGGATGGTCAGAATCAGACTCTGACGAATAGGCTTCAATGGCAAAGAGACCAGATGCCTCATTTTCTGTTTCCGAGAAAATGGACTTCATGTCATCATTGGATAGATCAGCACCAGTGACTTGAGAAATGGTGTTCGCCATTTTCTTCTTTGACTTGTTGGTCTTCTTGGGATAGTCTTTGGCAAAGTGTCCTGGTTGGCGGCAGATGAAACATCGTTTGAATTTGCCGCTATTCTTCTTGTATCGGAAGAATCTTTTCTTCTTTCTTCTGAATCGTCTGGGACGGTCAAGAGAAAAGAGTCGGCATCGATGGTGTTTCTTCCGGGGAGTACTACAGCTGCAAGTGCCTTTGCTGCTGCACTTGATAGTCAATTCAGGTTGCTGGCAGGCTTTATCAAACAGTCCTTGAGACTGGTTGAAATCCTTAAAGAAGGAATGGGTATTGCACAGCTTCCTGAGAGCAATCATCAGCACTTGGTGAAGTTTGCCAAAAGAATAATCTTTAAGAGCTTGTCCACTTTGCTGGATGATGCGGAGAACTTCTTGGCCAATTGTCTCTGGCACAGAATTTAAGTATGCTTACTTCAAGTTGTTGTCAGCTTCATATCCAGTGCACAAAAGATAGAATCGTTTGAGCATACTTTCATAGTGCTTCTCAAGATCTTTACGATTGTAAAAGCAGCACTTCATCTTAAAGAATTCTTCTCTTGCTGTATCAAGGAGAGCTTCTGGTTCACCAATGAATTCTCTATACAGCTTGAAGATGAATTCTATAGTAGTTGGTGTCTGGGCTAATTCCATTTGTCGGTATTCCCCAATGCTCATAAACCAGTGTTTGAGGATACCAGACATTCCAGCAATGAAGGCACAATTGACTTTGAGATGATTAGCACCTTCTCATTGGAGTTGTGTTAGACACCAGGCATGAAATTCAAGAAATTTCTCATGCCATTTTGCTGTTGGAACTCCTTCAAGAGATAGAGTGATATTGAGTGAAGGAGGTTGCCAAACAGGATCAAGATTAATAACCGGAGGATCTTCATCCATATGGACAACTGGAGGTGGTCCTGGTGGAGGTCCTGGCGGTGGAGCTTGTTGTTGCTGTTGATGAGGAGGAGCTTGTTGGTTACCAGCATCTGTCGTTTTGGATTCGGCTGGCTGAGCATGACTAGAAGCTCATTGGGCCGAAGAGTTTTCATGTCGGACTATGAGGCCAAGAATCTCCTGATGGAGGTAGTTGATCCTTTGCTGACATTGTGTTAATGGATCAATTATCATCTGATCCATCTTTTGCTCCAAGCGGAGGTAGCCAAGTAATCTATTTACCAAAAAATCATTTGAAAACAGGGTTTTTGATCCTGGTACGTGGCGTTGTTACACAGCCAGACCCTCTATAGAGATTTCCGAAGAATTGCTCTGTGGTACGTTTTACCGTGGCACGAGACAGTTTCCAGCCCAATATACCAAGAATAAGTAGAACTGCGAAAAAGCAGGACTCTGGAAATCAACAGGAAAGACTAGCTGTGATATAGTCCAAGAACACACAATGAACTCATAAACTCTAGCCAACTTTTCCATAAGCATCAGGCCCCGAGCACCAGAGTTCCGAGAGGCATTCTCCAGGACTTTTCCACACAAACAAATCTTTTCTGAAGATCATTTGAAAACCTTTGTAAAACATTTGAGAAAAACATTACTTGGACTATCCGGACGTATCACCGGGGATCGAAGCCGGTAGATTACAACAATTATGATTGAAGGCAGAGGACGACTAGAAGAGAGGATCCACAGAGTGGCAACTCCTAAGTCATCATTTGCCTTCAAGCTTAATTATTGTAAGCTTGAAGATGATCTGAACTTGAGAGGATCCACCGGAGTGGCAACTCAGATTAATGGAGAGAGAGTTGAGAGACTAAGAACTTCTGCTTCACCCCTTAGCCAGATTTTTAGTGAGAGAAGTGGAACATCGAGAGATTTAAGAAAGGAGTTTTATATTCACTCCAGAATATATTACAAGAGTAATGAGGCCTCCTTATATAGGCGGAGGAAGGGGAATCCAAACAAACAAGGTGACGTAAGGTCTTACGTCAAAACTAATAATGCTAGACCGGAAGTGACAGGCCACTTAACCGGAATCTTACTGTTACAATAATTAAAAAGGCCAGCTGTAAGAATAGAGCTGGCAAGCATTAGCCCCATTTTCTTTTGTCTCTGAAAGCAGGCTCTGGAAAAGCAGTGAGGTCCAGAGGCCAGTTGTGGTTTGAATCTTCAGAGTCACTGTCACTTTGAGTCTGGCGTTCGCGCCAAAAATACGGGTCGTCGATACGTGGATCATCCATGGATGGGTCATTCGGGTCAGGACCGTTGAGACGCTTCCAGTGGATGCAGATATATCCGCAGTTGCAGTCAGGCATGATCAGGTGTTCTGATGGCTGAGTGAGTGGGAGATCTTCATCTTCTTCGATTGTCAGGGGAGAAGAAGAAGTAGGTGCAGGACAGGAAATAGTCCTTTCACGCCGATCTTAATTTCGGCGGAGGCGCTGAAGATCATCAAAGGACTGGAGGGCTTCATGGATCATTTCTTGGTAGTCCATCGGGTAGGATGGCCATTCTGGAGAATCATGAGGCCAGAGCTCCATTGAGAACACCGTATGGTTGTATCGATAAGCAGTTTGCATGAAGGCACGGTATTCAGCATGTCGCTGCCAGCAGTTTGCATGAAGGCACGGTATTCAGCATGTCGCTGCCAGGGGACTTGGGCTAGGTTAAAATCTAAATTCTTATAATGGTAATAAACAGGAGAAGGAGAGAATTTAAGGCCAGCAGGGGATTTGGAAAAGGTAATAGGCCTATGAAAGAAATATATGACATGACTAACTCCATAATTCATACAGGAATTAGTCGGGGAAATATTATTTAGCTGGTAGCCTATTCGGCGGTCTGGGATAGCAGGGTTAAGAGCTTTATAGTGATTGGCCAAAATACTTTTGTAGTCCCTGAACTTGGTTAACCAGGACACTTACTAAAATTGAACTCAGGCCAACTCAGTCCCTAAACTTGTTTAAGTGAGTCAATCAACTCTTTTGACTAACCTGTGCCTGTCAAGTGATGGACTTTTCATAGACGTCATTTGCCTCCATCCACCTAGCCACAAAAAATGGCAAAATCTATTGTTCAGTGGCATATATAAATTTTTAGGGTTATAGTTATAACTTTAGATGAACTATAGGGAACAAATGTGTAATTTGCTTTCAATATAACAAGAAATGCAAACATTGCAGAAACTATCCTTAACTGCCTGATTTTTCATTGATTTACATTGAGCTTATAGAAGATACAAACAAGTTATCATTTACCTCATGTTACAAATAAGCTCAATCCAATACACATCAAACCCTGGCAAACTCAAATACCTCATTTGTCGATGTAACAGCCACATCTTTCTGTTTTTTTGCTCCCCATGGATTTATCCATATGAATGAAAGTCAATATATCATCACCCCTACCACCCACATAGCCAGCATTTACATCACCCATGTTGAGCTCAAGCTAATATTCTTTGAGGGATTAAATTCCTGCCATAACAGACATGTGATTTGAATTTTAGACATAATGGACAAAAATCTAAATCTCACTTTTCTTTGACTCTTCATTGTTGATTCAATCATTTACTACTAAGCTCAAGTTGAAATAGATGCAGTTTGCCTAAGTACGACATAAGGAGGACCAAAATGGAATAGTTCTACTTTGTAGAGGAGATCAAGAACATAGTTTGCTACGAGGGGCTGACGAGGGGGAGAAGTACGATAAGCAGTAGTGGGGGAGGCTGAGCCGAGGTAGGTTTCATGCTGCCTCACCAGGATGGTGATGCAAATAAAGAAATGGTTGGCAGTTAAAGGGCATATGAAGGGTACACGATGAAAAAGGAAAAAGGGTGCTTGGTAATTGTTTGGGAAATTAATGTGGGATTGTGGTGACTGGTGAGGCAAAAGGGACAAACGAGATTAGCGAATAGGGGTGAACAGGTCAGGCATTGACGAATTAAAGAGGTTGGTTGACCAACTTAAGCAAGTTTAGGGATTAAGTTAACCCGAGTTCAAGTTCAGGGGGTAACTGTCTTAGTCAACTGGGTTCAAGAGTTGAAGGAGTAGGGATGGCAGTAGGTAGGGTGAAATCCGAAACCCGCGGATACCTGGCCAAGGGATTGTGTATGTTTTATAGAAATTGCACCCGTCTACCTGTCATGGTTTTTGATTTTACCTTATGAGTAAACCCGCCATACCCACAACCTGCCACAAGTTTCCTTTGTTTGTGAATGACTTATTTGTAACTTTTCAAAATAATAAGACTAACATGAAACAAATATATAACTTAAGTGATTAAAGTGTGAATTAACAAACCAAACCCTGTTGAAGATCAGAGTGGTACTAACGCATCCGAAGTCGCTCAAGAAAATCTCACTTACACCAAGCGTGGATTTTTCTTCCCCTAAATCGGCCGGATCTCTTGTCTCCATTCCATCTTTCCACCGGATTCTTTTACCTTGGATGAGTTACCACATTAGATCGGCTCCGCAATATCCCTGCAAAGCTTGCTGCCAGCATTCAACTCCGCGTAGCGTTGATTTCACTCCCCGTCAGCCTGCATCTTGTCTTCATCTTTCTTTGGCCGAGCCTAGTCAACTCTTCATCTTATCTTCTTTTTCCACTCCCCATTATCGTCCCAAAATCTTTCCCACCACTAGATGGTGACCTTCTGTCGCTGCAATTTTTCGTCGTCATTTGGATGGGGAAAACGAGGTTGGAAGTGCCACCAGAGCCAGCGAGTACGTAGTGGAAGCTGGAGTCGTGAGATTCGAGTAAGGGTTCGGGATTAGATGGATTTTTATACAGGAAAACAATGTCGGAAGCCAAGAAAGTAGTTGGTTGAGATGATTCCGGGGAGCTAAGAGCGACAGAAGAACTCTGGCACACTTTGCGGCGGTTTCGTGGGCAATCCGCAGCGTGCCCGTGATCCGTGGGTGATGGACATGGGCTTTTTTTTTTGCCTGTCAGGTCTGGCAAGCGGGTGGCGGATGTGGTGGCTCCACGCCCTATCCGTCCATTTGCCATCCCTATGAAGGAGTATTTTGGCCTATTTGATTTTATTCTAAATAACAAACATCAAAATCCATATTAAATAAAAAAAAATAGAAAGGAAAGTTTCATTACCATGCTTTTAATTAATTTTAACAAATGTGAGTTTCAGTTTTTTTGACAAAGATAAATATGTCTTGTATTGGCAGTTGGCCTTTTTAAATAAGGTTGTTAAAATTGGGATCCTAATCGTAGGATCACATGATTATAATATCCTGACATAGAAAATCTTGTTAAAATGTTGTAGGATCAAAAGCATGGTAGAATATGGTATGATCGCTACTAAGATCGTAGGATTCTAGGATTGAAGGATCCTACCGATCTTATTCGTGTATTGATTTCTATTGGGAGTAAATTAAATAGAATATCCCTAGCATTTAATTATCATTCTATTTTCATCCCTAGTCTATCAGATGTTCTGTTTTGATCATAAACCTATTAAAAAGATTCTATTTTGGTTTTGAATCTATTAAACATATTTCATTCTGGTCCCCAATTGGACGAAATTTATTAACTCAAGGTAATTGTTTGATAGCAACTTTTTAGAATATAATTTAAATTATTCGGTAACTATTTTACTATAAATTTAATATGTATAGTAATTTTTTTTCAATAAATGAACATTTAAATTATCAATTTTTCCTCTATGTAAGTTGAAATTTTTTCATTCAAGAAGAAGAAACTACTAATTTTAAATTATCTATTGAATGTAAAAATAATATTATAGATTTTAAATCTGATGGAAATCAATTACTGAATATTTAAATTATAATTTCTCAAGCTTATGTTAGACAACTATTTTGAGATAATGGATTTCATCTTTTGAGGACCAAAGCAAAACAATTCTAATAGATTTAGGACCAAAACAAAATATTCAATTGATTAAGGAAAAATTATGAACACTATACTCACTTTTTTATTTTTCATTGATGTATTTATTTATTAATTTCTCTCAAACTTGTGTTGATTATTTTGTTGGTTATGTTGATGTTATAATTTATTAAAACTTGAACTTTACTTATATTGTATTAATAATTTTGTCCTACTATTACTATAATACATAAACCTTATTTGAGTTTCTAATATAATTGGTCATTTACATGAATTATTTTATTTAGAAAAGAAATATTAATATTTTGTTAGGATCTTACAATCTACGATTCGGTCTTATAAGTCCAATCATGCACGGTAAAAAATGATTCTGGGTAAAATCTCAATCTTAAAAATCTTGTTTTTAAATGTTGTGCTATATATTTAATTAGCTTTGGTTATATGTTAATGCCAATTTAAATACATCTAACATGTTAAAGTATTTGCATCATGACCATGTAACAATAACAAATGGAGCATACTATCTAATTAAATCACAAATATAATACCAACATAAGTTATAAAAACAATGCAATAATTTATCTTATTTTTTTGGCTTCAAAACCCATCATGAACTATATTTATTAATGAAATTATTATTTTTTCCATTCATCTAGATATGTTATGTAATAATAATTTATTTTTCATATGTTACTTCATTTTTTAAATAAGTAATCCGTTCGCGAGACAAGGATAAAACTAGTTATATTAATTGGTAAAGGATAATATTGAATAAATATGTCTACTATATTTATATTACACAATATTAATAATAATTTATAGAAAAAAAATAAAAGTCACAATCATTTTTTAAAAGACAGTAGTACTAAATTTTTACCATATATTGGCATTATTCTTTAAAGCAAAAACAAGAGATTCAAAGGATAAGAGGTTAATACCGAGTTCGTTTTAACTTAAGTCAATTGACTTCAAAATGATTTATTTTTATTCTTATATTTTTTTATCCCGAACTCATTTTAATTAAAAGATAATATTATGTAGTTGTAATAATCCATTAAAAATATAATTTTTGTAATTTTACTAAATTTTTATGAATTTTTTAGTTTAAGGCATTAAAAAAGAAAAATTCATAAAAATTTAACAATATCATAAAAATTTACTTTCAAGTTGATTATTGCATCTACATAGTATTGATTTTTAAATAAAATTAATTTCAATATATATATATATATCAGTTAACTTTAAATTAAAATGAATTGTGCCTAAATTGATCAAGTACAGCTGATTTCCCTTGCTGGACAAGAGTCACCATTACAGATCCTAAACTGAGACATTTCTTGTCCCAAATGGAACAGTTACTAGGAGGAAAGAATATTATTTCGTCGCCAGCAGATGAACGCCTTTCTTACTTATTCCCCAGCAGATGTAACAATCCGCACCAAACATAACTGGATCCATCTTGTCACCCAAGGACGTTAATCTGCATTAAATAAAAGGGAAATTTACAATTACTTATCTGAGGTTTTCCCTAACATACATTTTACCCCATATTTTTAAAAACATACATTTTGCTCCTTATTTTTTTTACACTGTCCAATAACAACATTTGAAAATCTAATTTAAACTATACAATAATCATCTTTCAATAATTTCAATCTCTCCAATAATTTTTTTATAATTAATAGATATTTTAAATTATTAATTTTTCCTCATTATAAATGAATTTTCCTTCTTATAAATCCATATCAGTGTTTTTTAAAAGTTGGTTGGGTGTAAAAAAAATATATATTTTTTTTAATTACTAGAATATAATTACTAGATAATTTAAATTATGATTTTGAAAGTTGTTATTAGATACTATAAAAGAAATAGCAAGTAAAGTGCATATTTTCTAAAATAGAGAGTAAGGTGTAGGTTAGACTAAATCATAGAGGGAATTTGTAATTTTCCCTAAATTAAAACAGTCCTTTCACTGGGCTTTCTTGAAGAGAAGAAGGCGTGTGGTGTGGGGATAAGTTAGGAGGGGTTTGGTTCACCCCCTTCAAATCTCTCCAAAGATGCAAAGAAATTTGATTATATTGCCTACAGATTGGATGGTGAGAATGAGACGGTTGTGATCGACGTTAATCTGTGGAGAGATATTGAGATAAACGGTGTTAACCTGTATCTAGTAAGCGGCTAAACCGTGTTGATATATTTAGTTAGCCACAAACATATATGGCTAGGCCTCGTTTTGGAATAATTTCTATAATTTACGTCAGAGTTTTAAACAATTTATTTAACGTTGAGAATAAAACAGTTAAAACTTAAAAATAAAAGTTATCTTTAAATATTTTTTTCGATACTCTAATGCTAATCATTGACTCTAATACCAACTAAATTTGATATCAATGTATAATTTTTGACGAATGAAAGTTAATTGATTTCACATTTTTTTAAGAAACTGGACAGACAACATGTAAGATTTAGTAAAGTTTTTAAAAAAAAATTTTTGAAAAATTTTATAAGAAAATTTTAATGCATGCAGCATTTACTCCATGGGATGAAGTAGGACGTAAATGGGGCAGATGACTCAGACTTTTCGTTTTGGAAAACCCAAAAAGTAAAAATATCCCAAATTTGGACTGTTTCACTTAATATAATTATGATTATTAAGTATATTATTGACCCAAACACGACAAGTTTTGTTGGGATTTTGGATGTCTTCTCTGGGGACTTTTAGCGTGGGCGGTTTTGTTTATGTAAAGCAGCAACATGGAGGCTAATCTGGAAAACCAATACAAGACAATGAACTGCCCGGAATTCATGTGGCCCCCTCCAATTAGAGGTTCCATTGATTTTGACTTCCTACCCTTCTTGTCTAACAATTTGCACATAATAATACTTGCTTTAATTTCTAGCGTTCCCGCCTCTAATTTGTTAACTCACCCTTTGGTGCAACCACAAAAAATGTGAAAAGACTAGTAGCTTGTATATGAAAATAATTGTAAGATGTGAGGAATTTTTTTCTTCATAAGAATACAAAATTGTAATATTATTAACATATATTGTTTATACGCAAAAGTAATTGCAAGTAAGAGGTAAAAGGTTTAAAAATATTATGAAAAGGAAAAGAGAAAGGGGACCAGAGACGGAACTAGGAAATTTTGAAAGTGGAGTTAATACTGGAAATTTTTGGAGTCAAATAAATATATTATTTAAAGTTAGAGGACTAATTACATAGTTTTATCAAAATCAGGAAATATTGTTATCTATGGCTATAGCCTTCACATATATTTTATAATAAGAAACATCGAAATTGACCCTAAATTAATAATTAAAAGAACAAGACAGTGGTACAAAATTAAGTAAACTTCTTATTCGGAAAAATTAAGTAAACTCTACATAGCAAAAAATCTGTTGAGAAAAAAACTCAATCACCTATTACACGCAGTAGAATAACAAACACACATGAATTTAACGTAGTTTAGCTATTAACTAGTTTATATCCATGGATGAAAAAAAATTCACTCGAATAAAATATAGATATTACAATAGAGGTATGTTCTTAATACTTACTCTGGCCTATAGATCCCCTACACACTACTAACAACCCTAATATCTTGCCCTCATACAATTACAAGATATGAAAATTGTAAAAGGTTTTTCGTCCTAGCTATCTCCAGCCTCCAGGCCTCTCTTCCATTTTGAAACTCTCACATCTTGCCTCTTCACTACATTGACTTTTTCTCTTATATCCAAATCTTAACACAACAAGTCTTTTTCCAGACTACACATAAACCCAAACCTTATCAAAATAGGAAAACTAAATCCCAAACAAATAGGAAAACTAAAATCAAATCCTAAACAAAATCATAATCCTTAACTATCTTGAATTTGAGCCAACAGACCCAACAATCTCCACCTTGGCTCAATTCTTCACCATGAACATGAACATCAAGATCACGATCACAAACGTGAATATCATGAATATTGCCAAAACACGAACACATCAACAAATGCAAACGACTATGAACAACACGAACTTGACTACAAACGACAAATACTACCAAGACACAAACAACAACGAACTGGAAATGACCACGAGCTAAACATCATGAGCGTCAACAGCACGAGCATTAGCACACACGAACAAAATCTATAATCTTCAAACTTTTATCGAGCCATCGGTACCATGCTGCAACAATTGTCAAATATACCTAAGACAATTCCTTAGGGCTCTACTATGCTAAGAACATACCACAAGCTCCACCATGATTAGAATGCAACACATGGTCCACAGTGCCAAAACCAAACCATTAGCTTTGATATCACTTGTTGGGAAAAAAAATTCACCAATCACCTACCATGCGTAGTGGAATAACAAACATGAGACAAACACACATGAATTTAACATCATTCAGCTCTTAACTAGCCTACATCCACGAAGGAAAAAAAATTCACTCGAACAAAATATAGAGATTACAATAAAAGTATGCCCTTAGTGCTTATGCTGGACTATGGATCCCCTATATACTATTGATAATCTCAATATCTTGCCCTCACATAATTACAAGACATGAGAATAACAAAAGGCTTTTCGTCCTAGCTATCTCTAACCTCTGGACCTCTCCCCCATCCTCAAATTCTCATATATTGCCTCTTCACCACATTGACTTTTCTCTCACATCCAAACCTTAACACAACAAGCCTTTTTATAGGCCACACAAAAACCCAAACCTTAACAAAATAGAAAAACTAAATCCCACCTAACCAAAATCAAAATTCTTAACCATATTGAATTTGAGCCAATAAACTCAACAAAATCTTTGACAAAATTCGATAATTGTGAGACTATTTAACTTTATAGAAACTAGTATATATATATATCCAGCATTGTCATGGGATTCAAATGTTTTTAGTTTAAAAAAATAATATATGTTTAACTAAGATATAGATACATTATGATAAATGTTATTATTAAACAAACAAACATTAAAAATACAAAATTATGCCAGCATCACATTAAGTATCTTCAATATATCTATCCATTGACATGAAACATTTTTGTTATAAATAACAACGATTCACGTACATGTCAAAAATAAATAATTTTCTAGAAACATTTTGGACTACATGAAAAAGTTATAGAAGTTATAAAATGAGGTTTTTCTCAAATTAGTCCTTAATAATAAACCTATTAATTTTTAAAATAAAAAACAAAAAGGAAAAGATTGGGTGACATGACCACATGAAAACATTGTAAAAGGAAGCTTGCCCAAATTAGTCCAAAATAATAAACAAATTAATTTTAAAATTAAATATGTTTTAAAAGAAAAAGTTTTGGACTCCATGAAAAGATCGTTAAACAAAGTTTGCCAAATTATCCCAAATAATAAACATATTAGAATCACAAACAAATATTTTTTTAAAAAGAAAGTTTTTGATACATGAAAAAATTGTACAATGTAGTTATAAAATTTTTCCCAAAATAATAAAAAATTAATTTAAAAAAGCTATTTTACAAAAAAAAAAGTTTTGGGATAATAAAAAAATTGTAAATTCCATTAAAAATAAAAAATGTCCAAAATAGCCCTAAATAATTAACATAATAAGTTAAAATTGAATAGATAGTAAGATATTTTCAACATCTTAAGCTGGAAAAGAACATCAAAACAGAGACTTTTATCACGTAAACAAATAAAAAAACTAATCAAAAAATTAACAAAGATGGCCAAATTGAAACCTCACAGTACACGATCTAAATGACCAAAATGGAGGCAACACATGCCAAGTATTAGACCCAAAATTCTTTGAACAACATAGTAGCAAATTCAAGCATCTAGCTATTTGCTTTTGATTAAAAAACATGAACATACACATCTAAGTATAGTACTCAAGGGGACAATCTACTAAGTCAGATCCAAAAGTCAATCACACCACGACATTTGAATCAAAGACAACCGAAGAGAATGCTTGCCTCCACTTCCTCCGCTGACTTATGATTCCTTGCCAAAAGCACCAACCGCACACCTTGCTTGGCTAACACTCAAGTGGTCTCTGCCCCAATCCTCAATGTCACGCTTGTTGATACATAAAATTTTCAAGCAAAATTAAGCAACACAAAAATAAAACCAGTAAAAGAAAGAAGACACTTGAATATTCAAAATTGATAGTCATGAGTCAATTTGGATCAAGAAAACAGTATTAGTGATGATGGTGGTAATGGAATTGAGGTCACCAGAGGCTTCAGTAACCTGACCAGTGGTGGACTTGGAATGTAGTATACTTGTTACGCCGGTGACATGTTTAAAGGTTCCAATTATTCATTTTCCTGATAAATTAAGTTTGTTCATTGTTTGATGGCACTGCCTTCTCAAACTAGGAGAAACAAAAAATAT
The DNA here is from genome assembly GCA_005392925.1 of Aquilaria sinensis. NCBI lineage: Eukaryota > Viridiplantae > Streptophyta > Magnoliopsida > Malvales > Thymelaeaceae > Aquilaria > Aquilaria sinensis. The sequence continues at coordinate 40,735 of SMDT01002768.1, read as the reverse complement.
AAAACTGAACGAATCTAACAATAATAAGCAAAAGAGAAAAATTTAAGAAATAAAGATGCTAAATTTTTTAAAAAAACCTTAAGTAGAGATAAGTATGATTGGAGAATCAGGGTAATCATAGTCTAAAGTCAAACAACTCTGCTATTTAATTGATCAAAAAAAAATTCCATGATCCATGGAAAAAAGTTCTGATATATTATTTTGGAAACTTAAATATCCTGATCCTACTTGCTGATTTTCGGATGAAAAGAAGCGCGAGAATTAGGAGAACAACGGATAAGGAGACAGAAGGGGGAATGGTGATGGAGTCGTCCATCACCTTTGGTTTAAGAGTAGAATGAATTTAAAATTTTCACATTATGGGTTTATATTAGCTATGTGGTTATTGGTTCTTACAAAAAATAAATTAATATGCATTGGTTAAATCAATGTAGTTGGTATATGATAATGTTAAAATTAATTTTTCGTACAACATAATATTTATAGAATCATTTCATAAAAAAATATAATATCAATATAACATTATCATAATTAAATTTCATTATACAAAATTATTTAAGAAAATAATTTGATTATTTATGACCACATTAATTCAAAATTTGGGATTTAGCAAAATTAGGATTAGTCTGAATTTAATCTTGTATTCATTCATTTAAATTTAAAATTTTGGATATAAGTAAAAAATTGCGGCTTTAACTGTTGTATGTCATCACCGTATTGCATCAAAGGCTCAGAGTATATTCGGTAAAGCATGTGCAAAGGTTTGCGGTTAACTTACTAAAAACAAAAAGCATTCCTTATGTTAACTCCACAATTGCTCTCATTAAGGAAAAGATAAAATCACCCTTAGATGTATCATGCTTTATATATATATATATGGTTTTTACGATTGCAGACATTACTCACTTAAGGCCTTTTGTGGTTAAAATGACCATTAATGTTTTCATTGGTTAGGATATTTACCACTATAAATTGCAATATAGGACAAAAGAGCAATCTTTGGCGTTAATAGTCAGAATATACCATCAAATCATGGATTATTCTATGAAACTTGGGGCTAGTGTGGACAATTGAGTAAAATGACATGCCACAACATCAAAATGAGTGTTGATGCCGAGGGGGATGAAAGAATTTAAACATAATGGAGATTAGGACTGAATTGGGAATTATGGTTTTGGTTGGCGTTGTGTTTGGACAAACGATTCATCAATCAAAGGCAGGAATTGCAAAATTCTTATTGAAGCGAAAAGTGAATGGCTTCGTTTGAGAGTGCATCAACAACATCTTATGGAAGTAGTAAAGGTGAAAGATTGAATGGCATTAGAATGTGCAAGTGTGGGTGGACAGTGCCTCTTGAGACATCTTGGATGGATACAAATCCAGGACTTTGGTTATATGGATATCAAATTTAGGTGGTAAGTAAATTCTACATTTTTTCTGTTTAGCCTTACTTAGTTCGATCAGCTATAGTTCAAGTGGTGGATTATTAGCTGGTTTGATTAACATTGTAACACTGTAATTACTGTAATTATTTTCATTGATATGACTCAGAATTTTCAAGTCAAGCTATATTTGTTATCAAGCAATTGATGGGTCAAAAGTGAACACTTCAACATGATAATAAGCTGCTAAGAAAATGCAACCTATCATTGCGAATTGATATAAAAGTTGAGAAAGAAAGGTTTATCTTGCTCGAACAAAGGAGGGCTAAAATAAAGTTTGATATAGGGGCCAGTGGTTGATGAGAATAAGACGTTAAAGTTACAGGAAAAGGAGCTGAAATTGAAGCTTGAGGAGTAAAAGACATCAATTGAAGAAAATGAAATTTTGAAGTTACAGGTAAATGACTCAGATTAAAGCTAGAGGAGCAAAGAAAAAGGCAAAATTCAGGGTGCTGTAACAGGGGAGGGGGTTTATTTATGTTGGTGGTCATTATGTTAGCTAGATTTGCATGGATTATTGCTTTCAATGCTAAAATGTAGTAGTTGGTGATTAGATTTTGCTAGCTTGTAGGATGTAAGCATATGTAGCGTGTTTGTAGTGTTATAGAGTATCAGCTGCTATTTGTGGTGGTCTGTCATAATATAGTTTACAAATGATTAGTGACATAAGTTAGTATAATGTACCTATGCCTTTTATGGAATAGGAAACTTATGTACTGATGTGCATTGGTATAATGTTAATTGTTAGTATCTTGGAACAAGTTTGTGCATGAAACAAAGTGAATACAGGATTAGTAGAAATTTAATTAAGTTCAATAGGATTGTTTGCATCAGTAATACCCACATCCTAATATGGGTCTACAAAGTTGTTTGAGTACTGCCCTTACACAAAAATAAGACAATCCATTTTAAAACGGCTTTTGATTTCTGGTTGTAGTCAAAAGTGTTAGCGTTAACAAAACAAATATTGACTTAGTCCTTTCATTACAAACCCATAGAAGCACCAGTAAAACCCTAATTCCTTATTACTAAAGGCTACATCCTCCCAATTTGTGCACCAGGGTGCAAGAACTTGTTCTTGGCTAAGCGATTTAGAAGGGTGACAGGAGTCATAGCTGATTGTTAGGACTCCAATTGGGTTGTAAGCACATGGTGTGGAATATTTGCTACTATTTGAGCCTATGCAAAAAAGCATACTATGAAAATAAATCAATAGAATTTGGTCCACATAACGAATCAACAAGAATTCAGACTAGGCATAATACATTTGAGCATTCAAAAACATAAAAATTCTGACCACATTCACAAACATAAAACTTCTGTCCTAAATGATTGAATTAGCATCTTCACTCTTATCAATGCTAGTATTGCCACAGGTGAAATCAATGTCCCCTGCATCAGCATTTTAGAATTAGTTTTGATGACCTATAAAAGAACACATTACACACTAAATACCTTAATTCAACAATGTAGGCAATACTGTGAAGATAAATATCATTTAAGACTATAGTTGGCTTTTTAACAATATTGGTTTCTGCTTCATAAGATTGATGAGCTCTGTTTGAAGGTAATTTATTTGGTCTAGACTTAGTAGCTCTCATTGACAACTCTTTCTTGAAGTGAAGGATCCATCTGGTTTCCTACCTGAAACCTAAAAAAACACATGTAAATTTATACTTTTTTTCCAAGACCAAATATCCTTAACAGGTAAGACAATATAAATTAATCATTTGTACCTACTGACTATCTTGACTTCTTTTCATTGGGTATAGCCTCCTATTATGCCTTTCCTAGTGACATAATGAGCACTTGTTCACTTGACCCCTTTTAGACAATGCAATAGAGCATTTTTTGGGTCATATTTTCATGACACCTATTTTGTTTTGGTTTCCTAAGCATTTTCTTAATGGATGGTGGCACTATGGGGATGCCATTTAACTTAGTCCAGGCATTAGGTACGCCAATAAGATGCATGGAATGCCTATACATAAGTAAAAAATTTTCTTTCTTATAGCAATCATCTAAATAATCTAGGGGTTTCTTTCTTTTGTCCAAAATACAACAAACTGCATCCTTACAAAGGATCCCACTTAACTCTCAGCTTTCACATGTGCACTTTTTAGGTTTAAATTACAGCATGTTGCAGGTTCTTATATTTCACCCCATACTCACCATTCCCATTAAATTCAACATCCTAGTGGGCACTCTCATTATACTTTGTTTATAGTTTGTACAAGATGATATCACCAAACTGTCTAGGCCACCTACTAACAAATGCTCGTTTCTCTGCAAACCACTGCTTCTACGATTGTGTCAATTACCAAGAGAAAGTGGCAATTTCACCTGCTTTGATACCACTTCATGTACCGAATTGTGCGAACAAGGGTAGAATATGTCTATCACCAAAATAAAATAGAGAGTTTTAATATAAAAAACCTAAAACTTAGAGAGAAAAACCTCAATAATTTTATTAATCAAAAGTTAACTTTTAATACTTACGTACATGTTAGCGTTATATCAGGCTTGACATGTTCCTAGCCCCAATACACAATAAATTGAAACCAAATAGAAAAAGGAAACTCCTAGTTAAGAAATATAATCCTAATTGATATATCTTCCTAATAAAAAATCAATAGAAAAATCCTACTTGATACTATAATTAATAAGCACTCTAATTAACATAATAAAATAAAAAAATGATTCTTAAATTAAGGAAATAAAATACCTCTAAAAATAATTGCGAAAATCATGGTAAAATAATAAGATGCAAAATTTCATGCCCACGTGAATGAGTCAGTGAAAAAATTTATAGACTTATATGTAACATGATTTTTTGATAATATGAATTTAAATGACTTTTATAAATAATTATATGACAAACCAAATCCAATGAGTTGAGTCCCACCGGCCTAGCGCAATGGTGAAAGTGAGAACCATCTCGGTGCTAGTCGGAATTCAACCCTCCCATGCACACCCACACAAACGATATTATTAAATGCTCGTTTAGGTGCCTCCAAGTTCCGAAGAAGAAATATTTCCCTATTTCTTAGGTATATATATACACACTATCATATATATCTTGTAGGATGCTTGTGACTATTGAAACAAAAAAAAAAAAACCAAGAGTAAGTATTGCATAAGCATGACTTATATTGTAAGACACCCTCCTAAAATATATAAATTGATAGTATAGCCCCAAATCCTTAGAAACCAACAATCATGCCACCCTTCCACAAAACCTTGCAATTTACAGAGGACGGAGGAGCTCGGCTCTTTTGGTGCTATTTCTTTTCTTTTCTTTTCTTATCTCTGTTAACCTTCATATTTGCCTTTTTTACTCCAAGCAACAACCCCTTTTGGTACTTTTCTATTATTTTTTTCACTTCATTCGTATTAAGAAAAAGATTCTCTTTGTTTTTCTTACACTATTTTTTTTTTTCTCTTACCCACTTTTAATTATGCGTTCTTATGTTTGATTTTTTTGCTCTGCTTTCGGTATTTGCCTTTGATTCTGATTTTTCTTTGATTCGATTGTTTGCTTTGATTTCAATTTTTTTCAATTCATTGTTTGCTTTGATTTATTTTTTCTCTAACATGTACAAAAAGGGGCCTGAAAATTAATGCAAGAAAAAAATCTTAATAAAATCAAGCAACTAGCCAACACTAAAAAGATGAGGATCCAATTTATTTTAACTTAATTCAAGTAATCTAAAATGGATTATTTTTCGTTTTACATCTTTTTCATATAGAATCAATTTCATTTGAAAGTCAATATTATTTTGGTGTAATAATTCATTGAAAATAAAAGTTTTATAGTGCTATTAAATTTTTATGAATTTTCCTTTTTAATTTATAAAAGAAGAAAAATTCATAACACAATAAAAATTTTACTTGCAATGAATTATTACACCTACATAATATTGGAATTTAAATAAAATTGGTTCTAGGCAAAAAAGGGTTTAAAAATAAAAATAATTCATTTTGGATTAAATTGACTTAAGTTAAAACAAATTGAGTGGGTTATCAATTTCTGCTTATTGTTTTACAAAAACTAATTGTTCTTTTATTAGTAGCTATTTTTTTTCTCAATTTCCTATTCTTTTATAAGTTACTATTTGTTCATTTAGTTTTAGAAAAAGTTGTTGTTCTTTTATCATTAGTTGTTTATTCTTTTATCAGTAAGTATTTATTTATTTTATTAGTTATTACTTGTTTTTTTGTGAAAACCAATTGTTCCTTTATTAGTTATCTGTTCTTTTAGATAAATTATGTATTCTTTTGTTAATTACTGTATGATCTTTTAACTCAACTTTTTGTTCTTTTACTAGCAGTTGTTTATTCTTTTATTTGTTTCTAATTGTTCTTTAGAAAAACTAGTTGTTTTTTTACTAGCAGGTATTTATTCTTTCATCAGTTCCTATTTGTAATTTTAAAAACACTATTTATTCTTGTATCAGTATATGTTTGTTCTTTAAACTTAACTTCCTGTTCTTTTATCAGGTCTTGTTTATTCTTTTATAGAAACAAGTTCTCTTAGTAGTACCTATTTATTCTTTTGGGTTAACTTTCTATTCTTTTATCTATTAGTAATTGTTCTTTTAGAGAAACTAGTTATTCTTTTATTAGTAATTGTTTATTTTTTTTTTGCTCAACTTCCTAGTTTTTTAATCAGTTCCCGTTTGTTCTTTTAGCTAGGTTTGTATTAATTGTCTTTTAAATTCTATATTCATTTAACAAAAATTAATCATTTGATATGAGTTCCATATTTTTTTGATATTCTTTGGAAAGACCAAAAAAAATTTTGGTGAGTCATGAGGTATAAAAAATTATTTTTGCCTTAGAAAGGCTTGTAAAATAATATAAATCATATACTGCTGCTGCTGCTGCTAATACTATTAATACCTGAAGGCTCATATATTTTTTTGGTAGTTTACTGCACGAACAAAAAGATTTAGAGTCTCAAATCTCATTACCTTTTAGTTTTTTTTTCTCATTTCTTATACGGGATAAAAGGGCCAATTAATTTCAACAATTTTTTTTATTTCAATTCTGTTAATTATCATAAAAATATGTTCGTTGAAGACTACAAATGTTCTAAAACAGGTTGAAAGAAAAATGCAATGAGAAAAAAACATAAAATAAAAATATTAGAAAACTATAGAACAAAAAGGGGCAAATTATAGATGAAGACAATGGAGAGCAAAGCATGAAAGGAACTCAAGAAAATGAAAACAAAGAAAAAATTTGAAAAATGAAATCCAAGAAAATGGATTGAGCTGGAATCAAACCATTCCCATTCCCTCTTAATTTCTGAGATGTCATCACCACCACACTATCAAAGCAATCATTTGATATGAGTTCCATATTTTTTTGATATTCTTTGGAAAGACCAAAAAAAAAAATTTGGTGAGTCATGAGCTATAAAAATTATTTGTGCCTTAGAAAGGCTTGTAGAATAATATAAATCATATACTACTGCTGCTGCTGCTAATACTATTAATACTTGAAGGCTCATATTTTTTTTTTTGGTGGTAATTATCATAAGAATATGTTCGATGAAGACTACAAATGTTCTAAAACAGGTTGAAAGAAAAATGCAAAGAGAAAAAAACATAAAATAAAAATATTAGAAAACTATAGAACAAAAAGGGGTAAACTATAGATGAAGACAATGGAGAGCAAATCATGAAAGGAACTCAAGAAAATGAAAACACAGAAAAAATTTGAAAAGAAAAAATCCAAGAAAATGGATTGAGCAGGAATCAAACCATTCCCATTCCCATTTAATTTTTGAGATGTCATCACCACCACCACTTAATTTCTGAGATGTCATCAGTCATCACCACCACACTATCAAAGTAATCATTTGATATGAGTTCCATATTTTTTTGATATTCTTTGGAAAGAGCAAAAAAAAGAAAATCCAAGAAAATGGATTGAGCAGGAATCAAACCCTTCCCATTCCCACTTAATTTCTGAACTGTACAGCTATATAGCTTTGTCAAATCCAAAAAGAAACATACGTAAAATAGAACTGTCAATTTTAAATATTTGTCCCACTCACATGTGAGCCTACATTCAAAAGCTCCTCTCTCACATCTAGAGGTGTTCAGTGGGCCGGTCCTGACACGGCCCGGCTCGGGACCGGCTCGCTTGGAGCACGGCCCAGGCACGGCCAAGACCGGCACGGCCCAGGCCCGCTAGAAGACCGGCGCAATGTGGGCCGTTAATGGGCCTGGAGGAGGGGGGGAGGGAGGTGGGCTCGGCACGGCCCAGGGAGGGATTGGGGGCTCCGGCACGGCGGCACGGCATCGGCACGGCGGCACGGGCACGGCACCGGCACGGGACCGGCGGCGCAACGGGACAGGCGGGCGGGTGCTGCGCAACGGCAGGATGCAGTCCAACGGCCAAAATTTTCAAAAAAAAAGGGCAAATTACACATTAGGTCCTTTTAACGGTTGGCAGCGTTTTCTGGACCCCAGAAATTACATTTTTGCCCCCTCCAACAACTATTTTGTAAGGGTTTTTTAGGCAAAAAAAAAAAGGCCTTCCCCTATAAATAGGGAGGCCATTTCCACCATTTCTTCACACCAATCTTAGCAATCTCTCCTTCTCTACTAATATATTCTCTCATTTCTTTCAAGCAGTCAATATTATTTTCTTCATTCTCAATCAATTCTCAATTACTTTCGAAGCTTGTGTTTTGCTCAATTTTGCCTCACACAAATGGCATCAAGAGGAAAGGGAAATGCCTCAAGCTCTTCATCCCGCACCGGTTTGAGGTCATTTTTCTGTGGCCTTTCCCGACCGGCGACCCGTGGGACTCATATCCAACAAACTGACGATGACGAGCAATTCGATATGAGTCAATACGACTTGGGCCTCGACGATCAACTTTCTGATGACGACGTTGAGGAGGTGGAGCCAACGGCAGCAGGGAATGTTGGTGGAGGAGATGGTTCTGAACAAACCCCGACAAGCCATCAAGCCGAACTTCCGCCAGAAGGTAAGACGGCGAGGCGCACCGCATGGGTTTGGGAGCATTTTGACCAAGTTTTTGAGAAGGATAGTCATGGAAACAATGCGAGGTTCGCACAGTGCAAACACTGCAAGCAAAAGCTCTCGCACAAGAAGAACGCTGGCACAGGAACACTGAGACGTCACATGGAATCAAAGCATCCGACTTTATGTCCAGATGCAGCTACGAGTACCGGCGGTCAGACACAGCTTGCAAGCACTGCCGGCGGATCAGGTATTTTTAAATTTAATCAAAAAAATTGTAGAGAAGGCATGATAGAATGAATGATGTTAACTGAAAAACCATTTACACAATCGGAAGATAGACACATGGAAAAATGGATTACATCATACTTAAACCCTGCTTTTAAAAGAACATCTACGACCACTACTAGGAGGGAGGCATTTAAAAGTTATGAAGCTCGTAAATCAAACTTACAAGCATACTTCTCTGCTTTAGATCACTGTATCTCATTTACTAGTGACATGTGGACTTCACCACTAGGACAAAATTATTATTGTATAACTGCACATTGGATTGATGATAGTTGGGTCATTCAAAAACGTATAATTGCATTTAAATGGATGGAGGTCGATCATACTGGTTGGAACATATTCAATGTAATTTCAGAAAGTTTAAAAGAATTTTTTTGTTATGACAAGGTTTTTAGCATAACATTTGATAATGCATCAAACAACGATGTCGCGGCTGAGACATTGAAGGAATCACTAGAACCTGTCCGTGATGCCGCATTTTTTCATATTAGGTGTATATGTCATATTTTAAACTTAGCTGTCCAAAAAGGTCTTCAAGTTTTGAGTAATGAAATTACTCCAATTAGGTGGGCACTCCATTATTTAAAGTCAAGGACGAAAGTTTCTAAAGAGTTTAAGCAATATTGTCTGGAAAATGGCCTCGATTTTAGTTGGAAACGTTTTAAACTTGATTGCCCTACCTGAAAATGTTTTAAACTTGATTGCCCTACCCGATGGAACTCCACTTATGAGATGTTGATAGATGCGATGCCATTTGCTGCATACATGACATGTTTTATAAATGTCAGAGAAAAGAACACGATTTTGAAACAAGAGATGTGGGATAAACTGTCAAAATTGGCTGCTGTGCTGCGATATTTTTATGATGCCACTGTTTTTTGCTCCGGTGTATACTATCCCACATCGCACAAAGTTTTAATGCATATGGTCAACATTGCATGGGTTTTGAACCAATACAAAGATGACGAGTTCTTAAAAGACACAATTAAGGCCATGAAAGATAAATGGATTTTATATTTCAGTACTATACCCCCAATCTACTTAGTTGCAGCTACACTAGACCCGACCGTAAGAATCACAGGTACGCAACAGCTACTTGAGGGTTATTATAGTTTCTTAGAAATGGCACATATTTCTGTTCATGCTATAACTGCCTCTATTGATAAGCACTTGCGAGAGTTATTTAAGATATATGCCAGTCGGCATAAGGATAAGGTTGCAAACACTACTTCATCTACCATCGCGTCTTCATCGGCCTCATTGTCATTCAATCCGGCTGAACAACTCCTCAAACGGCCCCGTGCTGCCGCATCCGGTCTTACTGAAGTGGACGCATACCTTAACCTTGTTTGGGAGAATAGTGAGACCGACATTCTAGACTGGTGGAAAGCAAGAAGTAACAAATTTCCAATACTCTCCATCATTGCCAAAGAAGTTCTAGCTGTTCCCGTCTCAACCGTTGCATCGGAGTCCGCTTTCAGCGCTGGAAAGCGTGTCATTTCAGAGAGACGCGCAAGGCTATCACCAGATGCAGTTGAAGTTTGTATATGCAACCGTGATTGGGGTCTTGCAGCTTGCAGATTACAAGACCACAAGAGTTCTGACGAAGAAAACCCCGATGAGGTAGATGCTTAAATCCACTGCTTGCTCATTATTTACTTACTTTGTATTTGATCTGATTTTGCTGTGTAGCACAGATCATACATTTTATTTTGCATTTAATTTTATGGAACGTTTCGCTATTGAGTAATGTAAAGCCCGTTCCATGGTATGTAAGTGCCGTTTGGCTTTAATATTAATAAAAGTTCACACCGGTGGTGGTGTTTTACTCTTAAAACAAGTAATTATACAAAATATAAAGATAAGCTTAGAATAACTTAGAATAAATATTACTATCTAAGTTTTTTTTGTTATCTTTATCTCTAATTTTTTGTCATTATTTTATTTATTGTCTTGTAAAGTAAAATCTTGGTAATCATGGTTTGTTTCTTTAACATAAAGAAATAACTTTAGTCCTTAAGGTTTTAATAATTGACTTAATAAAGGTTACAAAAAATGGTTTAACTCAAAATCAAATATATCAAAGTTTTCAAACTTTTTGGTCAATTTCTTACCTTTTATTTTTATTTTTATTAAGTTATTCATTTAACGTTTGATTAATTTAAAAGTCTAGTAGAATTGAATATGAAGTGGAATTTAAGATCCACTAGATTATAAAATATCACTTATAAAAAAACTCTCATACTCTTGTTTTTATTAAGTTATTGATTTAAAAGTGAAGACTAAAACTTAAAAATAAAAATAAAAACTAAAACTTAAAATTAAAATAAAAATTACAATTTTAAAAATTAAAATTTAACGGGCCAGCTCGGGTTCGGCCCAGGACCGGCACGGGACCGGCCCGTGTAAACACGGGCTGTGCCCGGGCCCATATTACTTAGGCCCAGGACCGGCCGGTCCGGTCCGGTCCCGGTCCGGGCAGCCCGTTTGTGCATCTCTACTCACATCTCCGCTTTCGTATACTTGAAACAGTAAAATTAGATTTTTCCTAACTTCATCTAGACGGTTTTTTTTTTTTTTTTGGCAGAAGGCAGGCAAAAAAAGAAAAAAAGAAGAAACTTAAGCAGCTGAGCAAGCGCAACTCCCTTTCACCTACTATCCACATTGCGTAATGTTAAGATACTCCGAACCACCCAACTCTTTGACCATTCTCTCACCACCTTATATTAACCTCTCTATTGAAAAACCCTCCACAGACACACACAAACATACTATTTCCGCACACAACTACTATGTCTTCCGCCGGAGGTCCGAATAAGTCTCCAGGAAAGGCCGCTGGGGGCGACGACCTCCCTCTGTACCACACCCGGCCCTCGTTGGAGCTCCAAGGGTACTCCAGAAAGTCCATCTCCCCAAGCCTAGCGGAGCTGCTGATGCGCGTGGAGGACGCGCAACATAATGCATCTAATCACATCTACCCGATTGATCAGTGTGCCCTTGAGCTGCCCTACGGTGGCAGCTCCATTCCAAATGCTTACCCTTTTGTTCTGTCCTTCCACAACTTAACATATAGCGTCAAGGTTGGGCGGAAGATGGCGTTTTTCCCCATTGGGAAAGGGTCTGGCTCGGATGAGGCTAGCACAAAGGTGTTGCTGAATAATATTTCCGGTGAAGCCAGAGAAGGCGAAATCATGGCTGTTCTAGGGGCCAGTGGCTCGGGAAAATCCACTCTCATTGATGCTCTTGCGGACCGGATTTCGAGAGAGAGCTTGAAAGGGTCTGTGACTTTGAATGGAGAGGTGTTGGAGTCTAGGCTTCTGAAGGTTATTTCTGCTTATGTTATGCAGGAGGACCTTTTGTTCCCAATGCTTACGGTAGAGGAGACGCTCATGTTTGCGGCCGAGTTCAGGCTTCCTCGTTCTCTATCGAAGCGAACGAAGAAGGCTAGAGTTCAAGCTTTGATTGACCAGCTAGGCCTAAGAGCCGCTGCCAAGACTGTGATCGGAGATGAGGGTCACCGAGGCGTCTCGGGTGGCGAACGGAGGCGTGTTTCGATTGGAATCGATATAATTCATGACCCCATCTTGCTATTCCTCGACGAACCGACTTCAGGCCTCGATTCAACCAGTGCTTTTATGGTGGTGAAGGTGTTGCAGAGGATTGCACAGAGCGGAAGCATCGTCATCATGTCAATTCATCAACCGAGTTACAGAATCCTGGGCTTGCTGGATCGTTTGGTCTTCCTTTCACATGGCCACACGGTCTATAGTGGTTCGAGAGTTAACCTCCCGCTCTTCTTCGCCGAGTTCGGCCACCCGATTCCGGAGAAGGAGAATAGAACAGAGTTCGCTCTGGACCTGATTCGCGAGCTGGAAGAGACTCCCAATGGGACCAGGAGCTTGGTCGAATTCAACAGGCAATGGCAGAGCGAGATCAACCCCAAAAACAATTTATCCCCTAAAACGAAACTCTCGCTCAAGGAAGCAATCGCTGCCAGCATTTCTCGAGGAAAGCTCGTCTCCGGCGCCTCCGATGACTCTGGTTTGTCCTCCTCCGTCCCCACCTTCGCCAATCCATTCTGGGTCGAAATGCTCGTCATCGCCAGACGATCTCTCAAGAATTCGACAAGAACGCCGGAGCTTTTCGGGATTCGATTGGGCGCTGTCCTCGTCACCGGAATTATTTTAGCCACCATTTTCTGGAAGCTCGATGAATCGCCTAAAGGGGTCCAAGAACGAATTGGGTTCTTCGCTTTTGCCATGTCCACCACCTTCTACACCTGCGCCGAAGCCATCCCTGTTTTCCTCCAGGAACGCTACATTTTTATGAGGGAAACCGCTTACAACGCTTACAGACGATCCTCGTACGTTCTGGCTCACTCCATCATCTCCTTCCCTTCTCTGATCTTCCTGTCGCTCACCTTCGCTGCCACTACTTTCTTCGCCGTCGGTCTCGCTGGCGGGGCCTCTGGCTTTCTCTTCTTCTTCTGGGCAATTCTAGCTTCCTTCTGGGCCGGGAACTCTTTCGTCACGTTCCTCTCCGGCGTAGTCTCGCACGTGATGTTGGGCTTCACCGTCGTCGTTGCCATCCTTGCTTACTTCCTCCTCTTCAGCGGATTTTTCATCTCGCGCAACCGAATCCCGTTGTACTGGATCTGGTTCCATTACATTTCTCTGGTGAAATACCCGTACGAAGCGGTTCTGCAGAACGAGTTCGACGACCCAACCAAGTGCTTCGTCCGGGGGGTTCAGATGTTCGACAACACGCCGTTGGGGGCAGTTCCGACGGCGGTGAAGCTGCAGCTTCTTAAGGGCATGAGCGGCGTGCTGGGAATGAACATAACAGGATCGACGTGTGTGATCACCGGGACCGATATTCTGATGCAGCAGGGGGTGACGCAATTGAACAAGTGGGATTGCTTGTGGGTCACGGTGGCTTGGGGGTTTTTCTTCAGGATTCTCTTCTACTTCGCTTTGAAGTTTGGGAGCAAGAATAAGAGGACGTAAAGTTATTGGATGAAATTGGAATGTTTTTTTATCTTGAGGAACTTGTTTCATAATTCTTGATTTATTCGTTTACTCGGTCTTCTTGGGGTTGGTACTTGATGCTGTAGTTTATACCGTTAAAGTTGCGTAGTCTACCCATGGAGCAAACAGGATGTAATTTGCTCATAAGTGAAAAAAATAGAACCCTAAGAGATTGTTTATAAACAAGTTATGCTTTTGATATTTAATCCAAGATATCATTATTTTGTAATTTGCCCTCATATTTCTCTTTGATATTCTTTTAGAGCTAATGGGTAATGCCACTGATATGTTTTTGTGTGCTATTCAAGAGATCAAGGTCTAACTATATAGGTTTTGCAACTTTAGGAGTTGCCTGTAATTATTACAAAACTTTAGTGGAGAGGTAAGTGTATTAATCATATACTGCCTCCGTCCCATATTCTTTGAAACACTCACTTTTTACCAATTAATCTATAATTTTTTATTTTTAGTTTTTAGTATATAAATAAAAAATAATTTCTATATAAATGATAAATAAAGACTTCTAGTTTCTAAATATATTTTTTAAATTTTTTTTCTAACAACCAATAATATAAATAAATTCAAGTCAAACTATGGCCAAAAGTCAACTGTTTCAAAGAATGTGGGACGGAGGGAGTATAATTTTGTTCTTCCAATCATGGTTAAATGTAAGTTTTGAAACTTGAGCAGTGTAAGCATGATCGAACTTGATCTGTGTCTGTGTAATTCATCCTTTCAAAAATATAGTTAAAAATCCTATAATTTTAGTTAAGGGTAATTTATAATTACACCTATGATTCTTAAATTTTAGTGGTATATTTTTTAAATTTTATAAAAGTGATAGTCAAAGTGATGACTATCACAGAAAGTCTTCATCGAGCCAACATGGAGAGTGTTGAAACTTCTTACACCAAAAGAAGGCATCAGAAGGACCCTAGAGTGTGTGTTCTTGATGAAGGCCCTCTGATACTCAAATCAATATTTATCGAAGATTTGAAGGAGAAAATGATAGTGCAGGTGAGAAGTAGTTGTGACTTGTCAAGTTTTTGCTTGACTTATCTCGTTTGGCTGACAGAATGGACATCTATAGTCGAGCATTTTTTGCGGTTATGGAGAGCAAATCATGAGTAATTCTGGTAAATCACAAAAGATTAAAGGAAATCCCTAAGATATAGAAGTTGTCGAGAAGATAGTGAGGGATCATGTGCAACCGTTCTAAACATGATCCACTTACCATTATTACTAAGAATTTTGGAAATGAGGTATGAATTTCAGGGTTATTCCTAGAGGGAGCTAAAGATATCTGTGTGCGGTGTAGTGGGCCAAAAGGACCTCCATTGGCTTAGGCGAAGGATGTTGTCCTCTTTGTATCTAGTGCCCTGACTTCTTGTAGCACAAGTTGGACCTTGTATAGATGCACTTTATCTAGTGACATCATTAGCAAATTGGACTAACGTGGACTGTTGTGCCTTGACTTTATAATGAATAACAAATGATGTAAAGATTGGACAAATGAATAAATTGACCTAACCTATTCTATCATACAAGTTCATCTAAACATACAAATTATGCTAACAATACAAACATAAAAAATAAATAATAAAGAATAATGGCCTAAACTGTACTAACTATGTATCTAATTATAAAACTTACTTGCATTAGCCATGGTGGATGTCAAGCCTCAAGAATCAAAACAATACAATGATCATAGTGATTCTTCCATATTTTTTTTTATTTGGATTTCTAACTCAATTGTTTTTTTGCTAATTTCATAGCTACTCAAAATTAGTAAATGTTAATGAATGGACTACTTCACATTAAGATTAGCATTAAGTACTCAAACTTTAAAATTTGTTTTTCATATGACTTGATAAGTGAGGGAACTTAACAAGTAGAGTCAAAAGAGCCTCTTTCCCATTTCAAAACTTCCTTCACTTTAATTATATTGTTTTTCTTCCTTTTTCTTGTTATTTTTTTTTATTTTTTTCTCTCTCTGTTTTTTTAATAGATTCTTCAATTATTGCTCTTCTTTGAGTTGTTGCTTGTCATTTTATGTGAAAGTTTACTCTTCCCTTAGGAGAAGATTTCCGGTTATTAAGTAAGTACATACTCAAAAGTGCTTTGCATACCTATATCTCAAGTCACTGTTTTATGCAAAGATTGACTCTTACTTTAGGAGAAGACACCTAGTTACTAAGTGAGTTCAAACATTGAAGTAGAGAATAAAATAAAGTAATCTTTTAAGCACATTAATTAATTAATTAATTAATTAAGGTTCAAGTGACTTCACAAGTAAGTGCCAACATTTACTTCAAATAATAATCAAACAAATACTAGCGAAGGCAAAGTTCTATAGTTCAATGATTAACAGCACTTCATTCAAATCAACCACTAAGCTTAAGCATATTGGTATTGTGTAAAATATATAGTGGGAGAAAATGAACTTAATAAGACCTCAAATTGGGTAAATCAACCAAGATGAAAAATATCCAAAAATCACAACAATTAAAGCATAGTAATACATATCATCTTCTCTCATTGGCTTGAACTCAAATATAGCTAAATGCAATCTAAATGAATAAAGAATGAATAAGTTATCTACCTATTATATACAAACAATCAAAATAAAGAATAAAGAATATAAAAAATTGACAAAATTACCCAAAAAAATTTTAACTCGCTACAAAAAATATAGCTAAACTACAACTACCTAAACCTATGCAAACTACATTAAAAAAAAAAAAGCAAGAGCAAATAACCTAACAAAATCTTCACGTAGGATTCCTTCTAAGCTTAAAATAAACATTGTCCTCAATATTTACAAATAAATGAGAGAAATAGGAATCTTACCTGGGAGGTGAGGTAATCTCACCTCCGACTAATCCTCCAAACTTGTGATAGTGGTGGTGGAATGATGATGGAGGTGGTAAGTAGCTCCATGGACTCCAGTGGAAAAGCATAATGGTGGGTGAAATGTCTCCTCAATGACTACTATGTAGATTTTAACCTACAAAAAAGATCAAAGGGGAAAAATACTCAAAGTATAGACAAATTCCTCAAAACTCAATCCATACTAATCCACTAAGAACTCATGCAACATTAAGACAATAGCATATCTCCAATCATCTATATTCAATGAACAAAGCATAAGAATACTAACAAAGATAAATGATGATATTCTTTATATTCAAATGCTAGTCCAACCTAAAGGTAATCACCTAACATCATTTTACTCTCCCTACAATTCATGACATCAAACCATGCATATCCATATAAATCAAGAAATCAAAACCAAGATAACTCTTTTACCATACAAGATATATCCATTCATCAAGCAAGAATCCATCTTCACACTTCATAAAAATAAAAAATCACAATTCAAGCTAAGATATCTCAAAGCATAAATTTGAAGAAATCTCTATGAAGCATGAGTTGAAACACTTACAAAGATGGTTTCCAAAGAGAAGAACAAAAACTTGATGCATGTAGTGCAAGGAATAAAGTTTTGGTTAATTGGAAAAAAAAAAGTTGTGTATGTAATATTGGGTTGTTCCACCTTTTATATTGCAATTTAAGAAAAGTAGTCAAGAATTCTAGCTTAAACTATTAAAATAAAAGAAAAGAAAGATATATACAAACAACAAACATAACTCTAGTCTAAAGCAAAATCAACATAAGGATATTGATGGAATTCTTTAACAATTTCCCAGCAAATGCACCAAAAACTTTGTCACAAGTCAGAAGTTTATAAAAAAACCTTTTTAACCTTAGTTTCAATGTCACCCACAAGTGTACGGTGTCAATTGTAATAGAAGTGAGTCAGATGTAAATCCTACAGAGAATTGTATGGCAAAGAATGCCATCAAATACCAAGTATGATAATCTCACTTTAGCTAGAGTAAACAAACCATGGAAAATAAGGAATAAAAAGCTAAACGACCAAAATTATGGATCACGCAACCACCAAACCAAACAAACATAACAATTATCCTAACACATATTTATAACGTTTCTAAGGATTTCAAACCAAATGGACTACTACATAGACATAGCTTTAACGCATATATCTAGTTAACCCAAATCATATTTCCTAGAAGTTGCAGGCTAGAAAACTCTGCAATATCAACCCTCCTCTCTCAAGACAGGGCCAATTAGCTCCTTAGAACCCTGTTAGGTATTCTTATGCTAACTAGTTGTCCTAGAAACCATTAAGCTCAAGTTTTCTTCTAAGGCTTTGTAGGAATTATAGTTCTCTTAAATCTACCCATTACTCATGCTCTATTAGCCCTCTTCCAACCTTAGAAACCTCTTTTGAGCCTTTCCTAAGTCTAGCAAGTTCTTCAACATAGGTAGTGAACAAATGAAGAACACATTTAAGCATAAAGTAAAAAAGCCAACAAATTTTGAAAATAATCAATAGGTTATATATTTATAAGCATCAAATCATCCCAAATGGTTTATAACATTTATAGAAACAACAGATCTACACATATTTACAAGAATATCAAACTAAAAAAAAAAGAGTTAGAGTTAGAAGAACTAAATCCAAGTAAAAATCCTTGTTGTAGAAGAGCTCCCACTCTAATCCAAGTAAGAATCTCTATTAGACTCCTAGCTCCTTAATCTATGAAAATCCTAAGAAAACTAGTCAAAAAAAAAATGGATGGCTTTGGGTCGAAGGGGATCTTTTTCCACAAATTTTTGTCGAGGCTTTTTATAAACAGAGCAGGTCTCAACGACACGATACCACTTTCAGCGATGTATCATCAGGAATCGAAAACACGGATACTCTTCAATATTTTAGCTATAACTTTATGTATAGGTATCCAATCGAGATGATTCAATAGCCCACGTGAAGCTAAGAAGAAGGGGTACACTTTTTATTCTTTCACCTAAGATTGAATTTGCCAAGAAAAAATCCAAAAATAGCTTGAAAGTTACCCCTCTTCTACTCTAGTTGTCTTTACTTGCAAAAACATAAAAATAACACTAAAAGTACCCTAACTCTAGTAATTATTGCCATAAAATACATTAAATAAGGGTAAAAATGATAGACTTATCATGCACTTAATGAAACCCTTTGAAAAAGTCAAAATATGAGGGTGAGCACAATGGGCAGAGGGGGTCCCTACATTTCAAAGATTGTTTAATCCTTCAATTTAATGACTATGAGGTACTTACTGAGGACGCTTATGAGGTACCTGTGTAAGATGTGTGTGGAAAGAAAGAAAGTGATCCCTGTTAATGGTGGGTTCGGAGAAAAGCATGGGCCCTTGCCAAGGAGCTTATTTTGAGGGTTCTACTCAAATGAAGTTACCAGATTGGGATAGTGGGAAACCTAAGGTGTCAACTAGTTTTTTACTATATGGGGGGCAGCAAATGGCTTAAGACGATAAATGATTTTTACTGTGTAGGACCAAGTAGGTTGATAAAGTAAAAGCTCAATGCATAGGTAGAGTAAGATCTTGATGAGATTTGCATCAAGTAATGAGAAAATGATGTTGTAAAAATTTAAGGGATTAGATTAAGAGTCATTAAGTAAAACACATTAGGCATGACTTACCCGCTTACTGGAGTGTGCACAAATTCTTACCGCTTTTAAAGGCTCATGCCTCTAAGAATAGACCCATATTGTAGACTAAATGAGTGTTTTGCAAGCTCCCATCTCTTCAAACACTGCAAAATCCTTGACTTTTAAGTTGTTTTTTTGCCTATATAACTTGGTCAGTTTGGAGTATTTTCTTTTTACCCTAACCATTGCTTTCTTTTCTATTTATAGTGATCCACTGAATTTAACTATATTTTTCAAGAAATAAATAAGCATCTTGAAAAAGAACCCATGCAAATCGATGGGAGGCATGCCAAAGCTTAAGGGAATAATCCCTTAAGCTTGTTTGAAAAAGATCTAGGTTAGTGATTTTAAAAATTTTAATATCTATTTTTTACCTTGTCTACAGGGGATATGACACCATTATGGCCCTTTTGCAGGAGGTCGCCTCCCAATAACAATGTTTGAAGACTGTGTTGGGGGAAGTTCATCATTTGAAGGTAGACATTCTAGAGGGGAAACTAGTGGATGACCCAGAAAATGAAAGGTTTATTTTTTTAAATAGGATTATTCTGCATTGATGGTGCTAGATGGCTGAAGCTAAAAAATGATGCTCATCATTTTGCTTTCATTGGTAATTGGGGCCCAAAATGCGTTGTTGATGCCCTTTCATCAGTCGGTTGCATGTTACTTGAGGGTGTGCCACTCCCCTTCTTTTTATTTCATTGTTTTTTATTCTTATTTCAAGAGAAAGCCAAATCTCTTAATATTTTCCTTCTCATGCAAGCCACTTTTGTGTGCTTACGACTGGCACCTTAATGGAAAGTTAAAGTAGCATCTCCATTGTTAGAGGGTGAGGTTGGTGATCTTGATGTTTCCATGGAAGGTGAACAACAGAAGGTGGAGGCCTTAAGAAAAAAGCTTAGTCAGCGGTAATGCATTTTGGAAGAAGTCATAAAGAGAAGTCATCCCTATTCATCACCAAATGCCTGATTTTTTGCCTTTTTATGCACCCTAGAAGGACATTTTGCATTTATATTTTTCAACTCATTCCAGGAATTGTTGTAAACACAAAGGCTTTTTGTTAGATAACGAATCTTTTGGTTTTGCAAGTCATCCAAGTTCTGCCACTGGTTCTTGTAACTAGGGACTTGGCATCAATAGTTTGTCATTTCAAGGAGTTTCTTACCAAAACTAATCACTACTTGGCCTCGTACACCCTTGTACTCCTTTTTAATATTTCTAACATCTTCAATCCTTACTTAGGATCATAAATCCTTAGTAAGGATCATAAAATAAGAAGTAATGCTATGAGTATTTCATGAGCTCTTTGTCAAGCTAGTTACAATTACCATAAATGATCAGTAATTATCACTTGTGTAATAACATGTGTGAACATTGTTGAATCCAAAAGTGATCGAGTCACCATTACTAAAGCCCTTTAAATTAAGAAAAAAAAAAGGAAAAAAAAACCTTTCTTTGTAGATGTTATACTTTTCCATACTTGGCTTTGATCTTTACAAGCTGTATTCTATAGACATCCTTAAGATAAACATCAAAGATAAACATTTTTCTATATACTAAAAAATGTTGCAAGGGGCTCTATGTTGCCAGGGGCTTTTTTTTTTACCCTCCATAAGGTGCATGGGCTCTATCCTACATCAGTGCCTTGCGGGGTCCTTCATGAAGCTAGGATTAAATAATCCTCAAATAATAAGTAGCTTAAGTACTGAATTTTGAAAGATAAAAGGGTAATTTTATGGAATAATAAAATGCTCTTATAAACATATAGAAGTGTAGAACTTCATGGCAATTCCTATATGGCTAAATAAGATTTATATTTTATGAAATAACTTTTCAACTTGACCTAGCACACAATCCACCAATTTAGTTTTCCAGGAACTCAACTTTACCCTTGTAGTTGGATTATGAATAAACAAAGCTCGTTCTTATTTATTCATTTGCTGAAATGTTTAAACTTTTGAAGGCGCATCATATCTTTGTTTTTTTTTTCTTTTATTGCATGTTACTATAGGTAGGGTTTAGCTAATCATCTCGATATTTGACCAACTTGCTCGAACCCAAAAATGGAAAGAATCCAGAGATCTCAAAGGCAAAGCTCATAGAGTAAGAGGCATGCAAGGGCCCCCATGTCGTTGCCATGATGAATATAGAACACACCTTCTCGAGGATGTCTGAAGGTAGATTGAAGGCTTGAAAACCTCGTGTTTATTTCTATAGATCATGTTATTAAAGCCACATATCCTTCTGATAGGGTAAATAATCCTTCAAATAGGTTTTTAGTCTTAATTTAAGGATAAAATTTACCTCCCAAAGTTTGCAATTTTATTTCTTGAGTCTGGTTAAGCTTTACTTGAATGTGTGCTTTTATCGATGCATATTCCATTGTCTGCCTGCTTGCTAAAGTTTCTCCATCATTAAAAATATCTTTTTGATGTTTTATGTTCTGAAATATTAGTACCATAATATTTTCTTCTAATTCAAATCTATCATTTTTGTTCATAATTCCTGAATAGGTCTAGTTGGGAATTTTTCTGATCTTTAGGAAGATTAGAAAAAGTGATTCTTATTCATGAAGAGGAAGGAAGATTATAACCTGTCTAGGCATTGTTTATTGGTTAATGCCTTGAATGCCTATTTGAGGTTGGAGTTGATTTTACAATCCTCTTAGGAGAATGATTTCCTTAAGTTTTTAAGTGAATAACAGAATCTAGGGTCATGAAAGGGTTCGGTTCCAAATTGCGCTTTGATTTGATTTTATGGATGAAGTCACATTAAGGGAATTTGGGCTTAGCACTACTCACCATTGACATCTTACCTTTAATCTTTAGGGATGGATTAGAGATAAATAGGGGAAACTTAGTTTATTCCTTCATAAAAAAAATCCTTGCAAAAAGGTATTGATTTCCACAAAAAATCTTGTTTATCTTGCCTTAAGGATTTTTTGCTAATAAATCATGCTTTTTAAAGTGTTCACCAAGATGATAAACTTCGAGATGATGAAGAGAAAATTTGGTATGGTGATTATTAGGGTCAACAAATTAAAGAAAGATTTCATTGCCTACAATACTAAGACTTCTAAAGTCGTTGTTACTATTGATGTACTACCTTTAGAGTTTGTTGCTACCAAGGAAAATATGTCTACTCATCTTAAGTTAAGGCATTCTAAAATGAGAAGAACAATGAGAATAAGCTAAGGAGAACTATTAAATCTTGGACTACAAGCTTGAGGAGTTAAGGAACACCTCTAGCATGACGCTTGCTTCTTATAGTGAGCAATCAGATCATTTAAAATTGTGCTCTCATGCTTTCTGTATTGATAACAGTATTTTTCTCTTATAGAGAGTACTCTTTTGTCTTCTATTTTTCAAAAAGATTTTCCATTCAACGAAAAATTGAAGAAGGAGGCTAAAAAGATGCTAAATGAAAGATAATTTTTGTCTTATAATAAGAGTTTTGACTAAGGACTTTTTCTTAAAAATGATAGGATGGCACTAAAGGCAATGAGTAGCTTGTATTTGGATAATGATAGGAAGCATGTCAACTTTAGCAGCCTGACAAGTGCTAACACTATAACTAAAGCTCTGGAGACTATTGTTGCCTAGAATATAAGGGTACAAATCTAGTGATCCTTTCATTTCTATTTAGTGACATCTTTACAATGGGATTTCTTATCCTTAGGCCACATCAGTATGTGCAAAGATTACCCCACTAATTACAAGGTAAAATGAGGCATTAGATTATGATAAAGAAAAGGTCATGACATGGGACTTAACGGAGGAAAAGGAGGAAGGTGTGAGACAGTAAGATTAAAGGTCTAGAAGAAAAGTTAAAACAGGTGGAAGAAAAGGAGAAAAATGCAAAATTGGCCAGAAACAGCCTAATGTATGCCTTTAAGCATAGTTCTAGAAATTTGGAAGAGTAGCCAGTGATTATTAAAGATTTAGAAGCCCAATTGAAGGCTACAGTTACTGAGAAATATTAGGTTGATCTTTGGCAGAGGCTTCTTTAGAACAGTACCACATTCACCATGTCAAATTGCAATATTCAAGAGAAACTTTAGATCTAAGGGGAAGAGAGGCGAACTTAAATTGTCAAGTGAAAAAGGCAACAAGAAACTTAATAGACTTCATTGAGGGGTTCTACACCTATCGATTCAAACTAGAGCAAGCAAAGACACATGTAAAGATCACCTTCCAAGACATACTTCACACACCTCTAGATGATCAAAGTGAATACAAGATAATCGAGAAGCTTGATCCAAATGGTAAGGCTCTACTTTAACCCGTATTAGCTTTAGAATACAGGGCTGTGGTGTCCACCCCATCCTAGGAAGAGTATCCTTTACAATTTGTTGATCTTTTAAGTGTAACACCAATTTTCTTTGTCTTACTTGGCATATATGTCATGAGTACTTTGCCTCGATGGATTTAAGAATTGTGCCCTTATAGAGACATGCTTGTTTATGCATTATTATGTCTTACTCATCGCACGAACATTAAATGAAACAAAGAGTGACTTTTCTTACACTATCATAAGGGTCCTTCATCTAATTAGGCCTTTTAACGAAGTGCATCACAACAATGAACATTTTGCAAGAATGTGAGATTGGGTTCCTACAAAAAGTATGGATAAATAATCTAAGTGATGATTATCATAGAAAATCATCACTGAGCAAATGTGGGGAGTGCCCAAACTTCTTGCATCAAAAGATGACATAGATGGGCCCCAATGTGTGCTTATAGGGAGGGTCTTCTAGTGCTCAAGTTTTCATTTGTCAAAGATGTAAAGAAGAAATGGGAGTGAAGGTGATGGGTGGCTATGCCTCGTGAAGGCTTTGTTTGACTTACTTCCATGGCTAATGAAATGTTTGCTTATAGTCGAGTAATTGCAGTAAGTATAGAGAGTGAACCATGAGATGTTCTCATAGATTGTGGGAGATTGAAGAAAATTTCTGAGAAATGGAGGTTACTAAGAATTTTGTTCGTGATAGTGTGCAATCGTTCTAAACTTGGTCCAATTGTCATTATTAGAAGGTATGCTTTTGGAAATGAGATCTAAATTTTGGGGCAATTTTTGAACGAAAAAACTCATTGTATGTAGAGCTTTGACTTGTTCCAGCATAGGCTAGAACCTATCTAGTTCTATTATATTTAGGGGTGTTGTTAGCAAACTGGATTGACATGGCCTACTAGGCCTTGGCCTTGGCCTAGTATGGTATCTTAAAAGTTTACCTACTATTTTGTAAATTCAAGAAAAGTTCATAAACCAAATTGTAAACATTTGAAAGATTAGGGGCTATATTGTTTTCTTTTTGGTACAATAGGGGCTAAAGTTTTCTAAAACATAAATATATTTAGGATTCTTATTCTATCTTACTTTGAAAATTCGCAGAGCAGTGAAGAGCTATTTGTCCAATGTAACAACATAGAATTGTTAGAATTTTAACTTAAATAATCTCAATTATTACAATTATTGAACCAAATAGTCCTTTAACTTCATACTTAATTATATTTAGAGAAAATTATAAAAAGCGTATTGAGGTTTATTCTAATCTATAGTTATCAACTCTTTTTTTGAGAAATATATTACTATCCTTTAGGTTTTTTTTGAAAGCTACAATTGCACCATGTAGTTGCCTTTAAATAATAAAAAAATTATACCTGAAAAATTACCAAACACATAGATGATTATATTTTTTAGTTTGAAAAGATACCAAGTTCAATTATTTGTGTTTATATGCTAGTTCTAGCCAGCAGTATTTTTTATTTAACATTTCATGAACTGGTTAACAGGTTTTTTATGCTCAAATAAAGTGCATGGTGTAATTGTAGGTTTTAATTATGAGGGGGATAATAATATATTTCTTGAAACAAAGGGAAGCAACTGTAACTTACAATAAACTTAGGGGGTTTGTAGTATTTAGTCAATGAATTTATATGATGTGAACCATGCCCAACATATATTGTTTTGGGCCGAACTCACATGAAGTGCATATATTGAAGAAAATTTTTGAGAAAATGAGGCTATCAAGAAGATTGTTGGAGATAGTGTACAACTATTCTAAACTTGGTCCATTTGTCGTTGTTAGGATATATGCTTTTGGAAATGAGAACCGAATTTCAGAGCGATTCATGGAAGGAGGGGAAAAGATATGCAATTGCAGCATAATGGACCAAATAAACCTCTATTGGCCTAGGTAGAATATGCTGGCCTCATGTATATAATTTGACTTGTTTTAGCATGGGCTAGACCTTGTTTATTTTTGCTATATTTGGTGATGTCATTTGCGAACTGGGATGACATGGCCTGCTAGGCCTTGGCTCAATATGGTATATTAAAAGTTTATTGACTTTTTTGTGAATTAAAGAAAAGTTCAGGGACCAAATTGTCAACATTTGAAAGCTTAGAGGCTATATCATTATATTTTTTTAGTAGACTAAGGGCTATATTAGAGTTTTCTAAAAAATAAATATATTTAGGATTCTTATTCTTAGTTTGAAACTTGTCAGAGTATTGGAGAGTTATTTGTCAAATGCAACAACATAAAATTATAAGAATTTTAACTTTAAATCTGAATTGTTGCAATTATTGAACCAAATAGGAGTGAATATGGGTTGGGTAAACCAAAAACCCAACTCAAACCACCCTCATTGAGTTGGTTAGGTTGGGCAAAAATGTACCATGATTCTTAAGTTGGTTCCACATATAGGAGAATTGACGATTTTGAGGTTGATTATGGTTTTTATATAAAACCACCCTGAGGTAGAACTAAACCCGAGGTATATATATAATTATAAAATAAAAATTATAATATATGTATGGATGTATGTATGTATGTAGGTATATATGTATGTATGTATGCATTTCTTAGAAGAATTATAATGCCTATTTTGTGTTTTTATATTAAATCCTTAAACTGAGTCCCAAAATGAAACAATATGGAAATTGTGAGATTATTTATGAAATATATCCATATTTACTTGAATTACTTCGCTTCCTAGACTGACTACTCTTGGATCATTTTGCTTTTGATCTCTCTACTCCAGAATACTCTCTATGACACAATTATCATATTTTTTCATTTATGAGTCAAGTAAAACTGGAAATTCATGACATCAATATGTTTCTGGTTTTGATACTAAAAATGGTCTTAAAGGCTTAACTTTTCATGTTGAATGTCGTGCCAATGTTGGAATTATTAGAAAAAAGTAAATTGGTTGAGACGAGAAATATACCACAAGCAACTCTTTTAAACCAATTTGGTAACATCATTTTAAAGTCTTTTGAATGTGTCCAAGTGCATGTATTTAAATGTTGATTTAATTGTATATTATATTGAATATTTCATAAATTGGTTATAGATGTAATTTTGTTGAATTTTGGTATAAACCGAAAACCCGAGAACCAAAACTAAAAAACCTAACACCATGGTTTTGGTTCTATTCAATTCTTGGTTCTTAGGTTGGATAGGAAAATTTTGGAACCGAGACTATTTTGGGTCAATTCGGTTCTACGATAAAACTAAATAAACCCAAACCATGCTCACCCCTAAACCAAACCATTGCGTCATACTTGATTATATTTAGGGAAAATTACAAAAAAAAACACACTGAGATTTGTTCTAACTACAATTGACTCCTTTTTAAAGAAATATATTATTACCTACTTAGGTTTTTTTAAAGCTACAGTTACACCATGATTTGTCTTTAAATAAACACAAAAGATTAGGTATGAATATAGTTACCAAACATAGATGAATAAATATGATGATTCTTTAAAGATGATTGTATTTTCTGTCTCTCAAAAAATACCAGATTAAATTATTTTTGTTGGCTATATGCTCTTTCTATCAGCAATATTTTTTGTTTGACATTCCAGGAACTTAAGAGGTTTTTCATGCTCAAATGAAGAGAATGGTGTAAGTGTAATTGTATGTTTTAGAAAATATGAGGGGGATGACAATATATTTCTGAAATAGAAGGAGGCAACTGTAAGTTATTAAAAACTTCAGGGGGTTTTGTAATATTCCCTTTTGGTCAATGAATTTAGATGATGTGAACCAGGCCCAGCATATATCTTTTTGGGCCGAACTCACATAAAGGTAGATATGGAGCCTTCGTATCTGAACCCTTGAATTAGGGAAACCCATCCCGATCCAACCATCGAAAAGGTCCTTCGTTTCAATAAAGGCTGTCAATCTGCTGCGAGATCCAACGTCTCGTTCCTGCGGAAGGGAAAACCACTCTAGCTCTAGGGTTAGGCAATAACTCGTTGCTTTTCTTCTAATCATCATTCAAGGTATGATATTTTCGAAAGCTTGCGTTGTTTTTATTGCCTGGATTTGATTCATGTTCTTTTCGGGGTAGTTAGCTGATTACGATTAAGCTCACTATTGCATCGAATTGCGGCCGGAACGATTTGTATGGTTTTAGATTTTGTCTCTTATGGAGTGAATTAGCTAAGCTGCTTTGTCAATTGTATTTTCTGGTGGAAGTTGCTGAACTTCAACCGTTCGGATAGTGGATTAAATTACGTTCTGGGGCTATGATTTCCTTGCTTTTGGTTTACGTGATTTCTGTTTAGGATTGCTATGTATCTATTTAGCTTTTGGTTTGAATAGGGTTCCTTTTAATGTTTTTGTTATAAATTATAAAGTAATTTATTTGCAATTTTGCTTTCCGTAACTGGGTTTTTTTTTTTTTTGGTTTGAAGATGCCTCGACATGATGATCGCTATGGCAATACACGTCTCTATGTTGGTCGACTATCCTCACGAACAAGAGCACGGGATTTGGAACACGTCTTTAGCAGATATGGAAGGTAATCACTGAGATATTTTCAGTTCTGTTGGTGGATTTTTCTGACGATTTTGTGGTGAAAGATTCTGTTTTTTTTTAATAGAAAAACAATAATAATAATTGTTAAGAGTTCCAGATTGCTTTTTGATTGGCTAAACGGATTTTGAGGGGTAAATTAATCCTTTTGGATTAAAGTTAGGACTTTTTGCTGTAAATCAAGATATAATTGATCAATTACTTTTCAGACAGGTTTTAGGATCCCCATCTTGCAGTCCTGATGTGAATTATGATGCTCTACATTGACTTCTTTATGCATTGCTTCACTAGGAAAACAAATGAAAGCTATCTCCTTATTCATGGGTTTGATGCCATTCTTATAAGCACCATGAGAAAAGAGAACCTTTGAACTAGTTTTTAAAACGGGCCTGGGGTTGGTAAGGTCTCTTCTTGTCTTGACAAGCCACTTCAGGCTAAACCAAGCCTGCTTTTGTGCTTGGATATTGATCGAGTGTTAAATATCTTAACTGTGGGAAGATTGTTCCCTGGGTGTAGCATGTTTTAACTTGAATGATCTTGTTGAAGGTTTCTGGGCTTTTGCCAAACCTGGAGGCCTATGGTGAGCCTTGGTGGTATTGCTGGAAATTCTGACCCAGTGTATAGGGGGAGCCTTTGGCGGGTCTTTCTGTAATGTTAGTGCGTTTTTTAGTGGAAAAGGCAACGGTCTCAAACTGGTGTTTAGTTCGTATGAGGGATGAAGTAACATTCACTTGCAGTACTTAAGTAATGATGGCCTTACTGTTTCTGGCAACCATTTACGCAGAGTACGAGATGTGGATATGAAGCGTGACTACGCCTTTGTTGTAAGTGATCCTCTATCTATGTCTTTTCATTATAACCTGTCATCATTCTGACCACTTGGTGTATTATAGATGATTTCAGGGGATATGGCACTTTATTTTTTTTTCTCTCTCACATTTTGTAAACAGGAATTTAGTGATCCAAGGGATGCTGATGATGCAAGGTATTACCTAGATGGTCGGGATGTTGATGGGAGTCGGATTGTTGTTGAGCATGCAAGGGGTGTAAGTTGCACATTTCAAATGCCTCTTCAGTATATTCTCTCTCCAGTGATTGAATGTTCCTTGATTATTTGCTCCTTATCTAAAAATGTTGCCTTCTGTGTCTGCCTCAAATCTGAATTAGGTACCACGTGGTTCTCGGGATTATATGGGAAGAGGTCCACCACCTGGGTCTGGACGTTGTTTTAACTGTGGTCTCGATGGCCACTGGGCACGAGATTGCAAGGCGGGGGACTGGAAAAACAAGTGTTATAGATGTGGGGAGAGAGGCCACATAGAAAGGAACTGCACAAATAGTCCCAAGAAACTAAGGTAATCTTGTAATGGAAGTTATTGAGCTGTTAAACTGACCTTGGCCAAGTTCTGGGTTGGGAGTCTGCTTAATGTTGACATTTATTTTGCTTGTATGTATCTGATTGGTTTATTTGTTTGGCAGCCGGGACAGACGTGGACGAAGTTATTCCCGTTCTCCAGTTAGATCACGATCTCCGCGACGCGGCAGAAGTAGGAGCTACAGCAGGGGCCGGAGCTACAGGTTAAGACATGAACTTCTTTAGTTTTTTTTTTCTTTTTTTAATTTTTGATTTTTATTTGTTACCTTTGAAGATTAATTGCCTGACTGATGTACTGTTTCTTTTAAAATTACACCAGCCGATCAAGATCTCCTGCAAGGAGGGAGCGTAGTATTGAACCTGAGGATAGGTACAGAAGCCCAGAGCCTGATAACAGTCCTCCCCCTTCCAAGGGGAGAAGGCGCAGTGCAACACCTGATGAACGGAGCCCAGTGGAGAGAGGGAGCCCCTCTCCTAATGGCGAGAGGCTTGTTGCCAGCCGAGATGGTGATGATTTTGCTGGCAGTCCTACTGGGAGGGGCGGAAGCCCCGGGAGTCCTGACCGTGAGGAAAGTCCTGCAGGAAGGCAATATCGTAGCCCTTCTGAAGCTAATGGCCACAGCCGGAGTCCGAGCCCAAGAGATGTCAGTCCTGTAGATGATGTTTATGATGACCCACGTACAAGGAAAGGCAGCGAGTCACCTTGAAGAACTCCTGAAAAACCTTCCATCTCTTGCCAACCCCTGCTACCCCAAGACCTTTTTTCTTTTCTTGCTTGTATGTTATGGTAGAATTTGGCTTATGGATTTCAGAACTTATTATTATTTGTTTTTTGTATTTCTTATCGGAATTTTAATCCTTCACTCTTTAGAATGTTAATATCTACGCAGTGCTAATAGACTTTTTTACTCTAGAATTTGGCTTTTCGTGTAGTAAATGATTGCTGTGAAAAGGATACATAAATTTGCTTTCAAAAAAGTGGTGGCTATCATTTATTAAAAGATTAAAATCTAAAAGTTTGACCGACTGTTATAAAAGATGGGATGTGTCCGTAAATGGTCCTTCACCCTCAATTGTCACTTCATTCTATTTTAAATCTAGCCCAAATCTAGTAAAATTGTTTTGTTTTGGTTTCTCATGGGATAAAATTTATTATTAATTAACAATGATTATATAATACAAAGTTTTAGAATTTTAATTTATATATTTAGTAATTATTTTCTGGTAAATTTAAATAATTTAAACAGTTTAATGTTTTTTATAAGTATATAGATAATTTAAATTAATAGTTTTTTTCTTCCTGAATGAAATGAGTTTATTTATAGAGAGAAAAAATGATTTTTAAATTTTTATTAATTATAAAAAAATTATTATACAAGTTAAAATAATTTTAAAACAATTAACAGATAATTTAAATTATGATTTAAAAAGTTGTTATCAAACAAATGCTTTAAGTTAATAAATTTCATTCACTATAACCAAATTGAAACTTTTTTAATGGATTTAGTATTAGAACGAAATGTTTCTAATATATTTAGGATCAAAATAGAATATTCAATAGGTTAGGGATTAAACTGAAATAATAATTAAACATTAGGGGGCATTAAGGTAATTTACTCCAAATTTATGTATTTTTTGTAGCAAAACGCATTTTGTTTTGACATCATTTGGATTCTGCTCGTAAAGACTAAAGATACCTTCTAGTCAAGTTACCCGGCAAGAGAGACGCAGAGCACTTGTAAGAGTGGGTGGCCAGAAGTTGATTAGTTTGTTCCCTGGAAAGATGTCTTACGTAATATCTGGGCACTGTGTGAGCGTCATTCCTTTGGCCAAAATGCCTGGTCAGAAATGGAGAAAGATGATGAAGTCAAAACCATCTCCAAGCAAGAAAACCACAGGGTTTGGTGCACCCTTGAAGGAGTCCTGGCGCTGCGTCGAAGGCTGTGGCGCTTGTTGCAAGTTGGCCAAAGGTCCTGCCTTCGCTACTCCGGAAGAGATTTTCACCAACCCTTCTGATATCGAGGTCCTTTCTTTCCCACCGCTCACCATGTGTTCGACAAAATTCCCAAGAGAAACGAATGTCAGCTTAGCGAGTTCTCTTCTTTGTCTAGCTTTACAAAAGTTTGATCGGCCCAGATGGTTGGTGCATCAACTACGATAAGAAGACACGGACTTGCTCCATTTACTCTGGTAAGTGAGCAGCCACTTAGATATCACATGTCCCAGGTTCTTGCCCTTTCGATGCCTAACAACATGTTCCCACTATGTCTTGTGCAGATCGCCCTTATTTCTGTCGTGTCCTGCCGGATGTATTCGAGGGACTGTATGGGATCAGCGCAAAGAAGTTCAATAAAGAAGCATGCAGGTCCGTCATTTCGGTCATTTCCAAATCTTTTCAGTGATGACAAATTTGTTTAGAGTGAATGGCCAAAGCTTTCTCTTGTTTGTAGTTCATGCAGGGACACCATCAAGGAAGTCTATGGACCGAGGTCCCAAGAATTGTACAATTTTAATCGCTCGGTGAAGAGTTAATGGCCCTCTCTCACATCAAGTTCGCTTTGTTGCGTCTTGAGACATAGGCAGACAAGCCCCGCCTACGAGAGGCCTAGCAGATTTTCTGTCGTCTTCCTCAGAGAATGTGATTTTGGACTGATGGATCTGTATAGTTGATTCAATGTTTATTTTGCCTAAAGTAACTTTAAGGAAGCTTGTATTGCAGTAGTTTGTTATAATGACCGACAGTTTTCCCTTATTCAGAATGAGTGGCTCTTATTAAGTGCCAGGTGACAAACATCACAACCCAATCTGAGTATATTTATGAACTTGGATGCACAATCTATATTAGACTGTTATGTCTGTTATCTGTTATCTTCAATTTTCCCAAAATGAGTCCCAAAATTTCAAGACATGGCACTTTTAATGAAGAGTTGTATTTGTTTGTCACCATGGAAGATACCTTACTCAGTTTCAACTACAAGGTCCATTAATCTAATTTGCATTTTAAATATTTGTTTTAGCATTGAAGAAACTCTGGTTCACAGGTACCAAAACGAGCTACTAACAGATGAATTACAAGCACAAGGCTTCAAAATAAATTTTTGAAAAAATTCTTACATACTTGGAATCTTAAGTCTTAAAGGATTCAAAGTATAAGTGTTGGATTTGTAAACTAAATAGAGTCCTCAAGACTCTAGGAGATCTTAATTTAAATTTCACTAAAAGTACTATCATTAATCTAATGTTAGAAAGTGTACATTAATCAGTTGGTCATTAAAAAGACTATTATCGTGATTAATGACTTTGTCATTTATAATATTAAAAAGAAAATCTCAAATATATTTGTAATTAATAAAAAAAAAGTAATTTAAGAGACTCGGATCAATTAACAAAGAGATTAAGCTTAAGAGCCAAGAGGTGAATAAAGTAGGATTTGGTCAGAAGCACCGAATTTCGGGTTGTTTCATTGGTTGAACAGGTCCTCCCTTCATCAACGGCCCTCAAACCGTTTGTTGGAGAAGAATTTGGCAGGAAAAAATAAGACCCACCTTCCTTCAATAAAACGCAGCACAAGTTCTTCGTAATACTACACTTCTTGCTTCTCTCTCTCTCTCTCTCTCTCTCTCTCTCTATAATGGCGAACTTTGTCTCTGAACACCTCGCTTTCTCCATTTTACTGCTCCTGACATTCTCCTCCATGCTCACCACCATTCACTCCCTCTGCTCAGAGGACATGGCCAATTCCCCCTCATCAAGCAGTTTCACCTTCTTTGCCCCACGCCCTCCACGCTCACAACCTCACTTCCACCGCCCGACTCACCCTCCTCGCCCCTCTTGACTCCACTTTCATCAACCGTCCCGTCGACGTTGATTTTCTCAGCCGGCATGTCTGGACATTTTTGTGTTGTAAAGTTCTTGAACATGTCATATTTCTGTCATTGGGATTTGCTAGTTCAAGGATTCGTATATTCGAGTATCCCATTTTCAGTCTATGAATCTGATTCTGATCTTGAATTGCAGCTGGCATAGAATTTTTTTGGCGTAATAGTTGATTAATCTATTCAATGTAGCTTTCTTCCAAACTCATGATTTTTGGGCAAAATCTTAATCTCAATCAATTTGGGTTGGGAAACTGAATCTTTATTTTCATGATTTGGGTCATGTTAAAGTTTTGTTGGATGGATTTGTAAGAGTTGAGCAGTGGAGAAATCTTGTGCGCCAAGAATGGTCCTATGAACGAGAAAAAGAGAACCTTTTCTTACAAGTGGTGCATATGGGAATATAACCTGTTGCATAAGATGCTCCGGTGGTGGCCGACCAACACTAATCCTTAAAGAAATGTACCTTTTTTTTTGTATCTCCCTTTTCCTACATTTTCTTCCAGGAAAAAAAAAAACAGATTCCTTCCAGATAAAACTGAAGCCTTTAAAAGCCCTAGTGTCCTCCCACTCTTTCCGCCAATATATATAGGTTGTTTCCTCTTGCAGTTTGCAGTGCCCGCAGTGCTCCTCAGGGCAACTCTTCAGAATAACTTAAGTAGTTAGTCGTAATACTAGTTTTATTGATGAAAAAAAAAAAAAGGAAATTTCATTTCCCGAAAAAGATAGGCAAAAATAATGAAAAAACAATTAACGTTTTCTAGTGGGCCCAAATCAGTTACTAATTTTTATAAAACACTAATGTTTTAAAATCAGTCCAAACAAACCATTAATGGTTAAATAAGTGAATATACCATTAGAAATAAAGAGTATAATGTTAAATGATGGCTATGTGGAAAAAATAAATATTTTAAATTTGTTGATGTGGCAAAAATAAAAACATAATCGGCCATTTCTTTTTTCGACAACTCCGATCGGCTGCTGACTCCAACACCTTTAAGGTTTTAGGGCTGATTAAGAAAGGTAATCGGCCATTTTTTTTCTCCGATGACTCCGATCGATCGTCGATTTCGACACCTTTAAGGGTTTAGGGCTGATTATCAACAGCTATATCTGAATCCTACTCCGATTGCGCCTTCTCCTTCACCAAGAAGAAAGATCTCTTCGTATCTGTGTGATTTCGCCTCCTCCTTTACCAAGAAGGACCTCTCTCATCACCGAGCCACATGGCGGTGCACAACCTTGTCACTGGTGGAGCCGCCTATGCCATTCCAACGCGCCCCTCGGCTAGCCGCCCTTCTCCGCACACCAGCGAAGCCTTTCCGTTGACTCCGACTTCTTCGATAGCCTCATTTTATGGACGGCGTGTTTGAGATCGGCTCATCCATTGATGGGGTTAAGAAGGCTATGGGTGCCAGATAGTCTTGCGTGGATAGGCCTCGGGGCTCCAAACTTCTCAATTGAAGAGATGCACAAGGGATCCAATAGACGGGCATTCCGAGGGATGTTCAAGGGTTTAAGTTTCAGAAAATCCAAGAGAAGAGCTGTTAATCGATTGTCGAGGAGCTGTTGATTGGGATGTTGACTTCGCCGGCCAAGTCTGATGTGGCTTCCCTCTAGCCATGTGGGCTTCAGTTTAACGGAAATGGGCAAATCGGTCATACTCAGAAACGTTAGTGCTTTATTTGGCTGAAAAAAAAATCATGGGCTGATTGGGCTACGTTGTAAACATTGGTGGTTTATTCGTTATTTTTTCCAAAAAGATAAAAGAGCACAGTTTCTACCACTTACCTCATCATCGGTCGTCGCCTTGTCAGTCCTGTCTTAACTTCCCTCGCCCCAATCACCACGGACATTGCCCTGTGTATCTCCCCTGAAACCCTCCGACGAACCAAGCAAAATCCTTTCTTGCTGTCTCTGCTACTCGATTTTCAAGAAAGACGGCGACGGATCTTTACTTGCTCGAGTCTAAACGATCATCGACAGGTTCAGAGACATCTATTGGCTTCCTAAAACTAGACTAATCCGGTAAGTTTTGGTCGGTCGCTGTTCTTCAAACTCATTCAATTCTCACTCTTCTTCTAACCAGCTTGCACTATTTCGTCGTGTTTTTTCCTTTTAATTGTTGCGAATTTGCTGTCTGGGTAAAGGAGCGCCGTGTTTCGGCGCCATAGTCGCCTGTACAAGGCATAAATCCGTCTCTGGTTGCTATGATCCTGGTGTTCACGATTGATTCTTAATGATTAGGCAGCTATGGATACGAGTAACTGGAGGCCTACTCCTCCCACTGGGGAACCGACCATGGACGCCGGTGATTGGAGATCCCAATTGCCACCCGAATCACGGCACAGAATTGTCA
The DNA here is from genome assembly GCA_005392925.1 of Aquilaria sinensis. Taxonomy (NCBI): domain Eukaryota; kingdom Viridiplantae; phylum Streptophyta; class Magnoliopsida; order Malvales; family Thymelaeaceae; genus Aquilaria; species Aquilaria sinensis. Next base: position 4,959 of record SMDT01002768.1, on the reverse strand, counting down.
ACAAGATGTACGTTCTTATCACTACCTATGCAAATTTCAATGTTGCATTAATGAGTTTATGTGCTGTAACTTATTTTGCTCCGGGCATGGACCAAAGATTAAAACATGCTTTTCTAAGCAGTTATAGCCTTTTGTGGGTCAATGCTTGCATTGCTTGATACGAACCTCTTGGTAGTTCACTGTGAGATATGTTTATTTTCTCTACCACCGGAGGACAGTGGAAACGTAGGTTTTAGAGGCTTAACAGGATTACGAACTAAGAGTTATTGGGAATCAATCAATCAATCAATCAATAAGCCATAATCCCAACTTGCCGTGGTCGGCTACTTGAATCACGTGTCTCCACTCCACTCGGTTGGTAAAATCTGAGAGCCCTAAAAGGGCAAGATCTTTTTTGTATTAAATCTACCCAAGTGTGTTTATATCTCGCTTTGATTCTTTGAGTCCCCCTCCAGTAAAAATCATGTTGCTTTTATGTGCTATTACATCAATTGGTCTACCCTGGGTATGGCCAAATTATCTCGTGAGACCCTTCCTGAGTTTGTCCTCGACTGGAGCTGTTCATAGGTTGTACCCCGACCCTAATATTTTCATCCCTAATTCTATCCCTTGGCTTATTTCCACTCATCCACCACAACAACCTCATCTTTGCCACCTACATCTTTTTGTGTGTTGTTTTCCATTGCTCAACATCGGTGCTGAAAAGCATGGCTGGTTGAATGGCCCTCCTATAGTATTTTCCCATCAACTTGAACAACATATTCTTATATAACTACAGTGGCACTTCTCTCTTCTATCTATCCTGCTTTCATTTTGCTCAGGATCCCCCTTATTCTGAATAGTTAAGCCTAAGTAATAGATTAGAACTATGCCATTTCTAAATAGCATACACCACAGGACCTTATATTTGATAATTCGAGTTAATTCATCGATCAACAATGTAAAAAGGTGAGGACTCAAGAGCTTGATGCAAACCCATAGGCTTTGTTTGGGCTTAATTTGTAAGGTGCAAGGAGGGGAGGGAAGGGAGAGGGAGGTGGGGGACCACTTGCTTCCCCCTATTTAGGAGCCGTGGAAAATATGCACTAAGGGTGGAAGTGAGGGGTTAATGATTCCCCCCAACCCCACTATTTCCTTCTTTCCGAACAAAGAAGTCATATCATTATTCCTCCCCTTCCCTCCCCTCCCCTCCCCTCCCCTCAATCCCAGCAGACCCATGTTGATAGACAGATAGAGAATCCTTTTCTTGTAGCCGCCAGTTGTCTTAACACTAGAAGTGCTTCCTCATACATCTCTCTGATGATACAACATCTCTAACAGAAACTCTTTTGTTGCTAACACCTACTGTAGGTAAAAAACCTTTGACATCGCACCCTAGGGTTTCTGAGCATCACACCTAGTTCTAAATTGCATCACGTGTTGCAAGAAAGGCTGGAGCTCCCAATTTATATGAAATGATCAGTTTTGATTTATTGAAAGGAAGTACATGCTTACGTAGAATGTAAAAAGTCCTATTCCTTCTAATGTAAGCCTATTCAGCCTTAATTCGAATAGTATTGAGACTAATGCAAGTATTTGAATAACTCCTATATCATAAAGGAAACGTGATGATGCCAAGATAGGACTCAGACAAGTTTTGGTATACCCCGGAGAGCTGGAAAATTACTTGATATAACCTTTCTTGATGTTTTCCATAAGATGATTTTTTTCCTTTACCGACCAAAAAGAAAAATTAAATAAACAAATGCTTGCACTTGAAAAATGTAAGGTTTCAATAAATATACAATTTGAGGAAATAATCATTATATATAAAAATAAGTAGGAATAATGGATTTGTGGCTAATGCCAATTAAATTGGCCCAAAAAATTCATATTCATCTTTGCATCAAAATAGAAGTTTTATTCTGGCCTTATCTTAGTAACAACTTAATAATTGAGGCCTCTTGTTGCTTTCTCAATAAAGTTTTTTCTTATAAAAACGGTTATGGAAGAACATCATATTCAAATTTATTGTAATTTTCACCATACTCTTCATAAGCAAATTAGCTCATCATCATAAAAAGTTCTTTTTGGTTTTAAAATGTTTAAGTTTACTTGGAAGCATTAATGTTTGTTGTTTAGATAAAAATTGTTTTCTTAATAGGTGATTTACTCCATTTTTGTTCTAGTATTGCAGTTTTTTTTTTCTGTTTTGCAAGCTTGTCTGAGCTAATCCATTGCAGAAAACAGAGTTTGATGTGTCAGGTCATGATTTAATTCACAATCTGATGGATGACTAGTTTATCATATTTTAAATTAGAGTTATCAGATTTGCTCCTTTTATTCTTCTTCTCTTATTGGGTAATCTCTTTTGCTTCAAGGTGATGGGGTTCTTTTTGGGGAAATGACAAAGTGGAGCATGATATATTTTTTTGTTTTTCCATCACAATATAGTTTATATACCATTACTTCCGTTTGTTTAGTTAGTGAAATGTTCTTTCTTTTGATGTTGTATTTCTAATTGTGCTTACCAACTAATTGGAGTGCTTCATATGTAGAATGGAAACATTGAAAAGGCGCCTTCCATTTTCTGGACACGAGGGTATAAATGAACTCAAGAAGATTGCCATTAGATTTGAGGAGAAGATCTTTAGTGCAGCAAGTAGTCAGGTAACTATAAAATGCTTGGCTAATGTCTGCTTGGGCACTTGGGAGCAGCTTAGGTGTTTTATTTTGTGGCAAAATCTTGAAAGTGTTATTTCGTACTCTGTTTGTTTACCTGCCCCTGCAACTCCTTCTCTCTTTCCTCTTTTATTTGTGCCTGTCATTAACCCCTGCAAATAGAAGACACAGTTTGTGAGATATTTTTAATTTGTTTTATGTGAACTGTATGGGTTGGGAGTTATGATTTTATGTGTTTCAATTAGGAAAGGACCTTGTGAAGGAAGGCAAGAGATGGTTGATTGTTAAATCGATACCGTTCCTACTTGAGATTAATCATTAGTGTAATAGATGCTTTATTGTATAGACATTTTTGTGGTTATTTTGTGTTTTTATCAATAAAGTGAGTTAAAATAATTTGAAATCTCATGTTCTCCATGTTCTGCATTTTTAGTCAGATTACTTGAGACGAATCTCTTTGAAGATGCTTACATTGGAGAATAATGTTACTAGCAATCCTCCAGATCCAGGTAGGACCAGTTTTTGGCAGTTAAATGTTGTTGAAGAGGAACTAAAAAAGCAGCATATGTAGCACAAAGTCTACTACACTGTGAGCATAAGTTTGTTACCTTGCATGGCATGTAACCTTGTCCTTTTGGTTTATGTGTGTGTGTGTGTGTTTGTGTAATAACAACAGGAATAATTACCTAAAATTCTGACTGTTGGCTTTGTCATTTGTAGTTTGTTCTGGTCACCTTTTCCTTTGAATGTACTGCACAGAATTTTCATGCTATATGGTAGGTATCTTTCCATGATTTTGACAGTTCAAGGTTAAGGGAGAAGTGCTTTATGTGCAATGAAATTTACTTCTGTTCAGACGAGGCGTGATGTGTGCTTCTCTTGTTTAAGTAACGCCTATAGTGGTCTTATGTGGAGGGTGTGTTTTCTGGTGGTAAAGAATGTACTTTTTTTCCCATTATTTGGCTTATTTTCTTCTGTTCTTGTGGAAGGTTTGAAGCCTATGTTTTGGATTTGACATTAGAATTACCGTACTACCCGCAGGAGCCCAAAGTTCGTTATGAAGCAAAAGCCCTGTCCCTAGCTGTGGCGGCCTGAATACGAGCATGCAGAACATGTCTGGAGTTTCACAAAACATGGTTGGGAGTCAAACAGGTCAAGGCATGCCACCTAATATGCTTGCCAATCAACAGTAGTTATTTTTAAAAGTGTCCAAGACAATCTCAAGACGTGTCTAAAATAACATGTGTGAGTGTCCGAAGAAATATGTAATGTCTAAAGTAATATGAAGTTATTTTATTTTCTTTAGACAATATGTAAACTATAAAAGTGTTTGTGGTAATTTTTAAAAACGTCTAAAGTAATATGTTAAACTGTTTAATGTACCGAATTTCTGGTTGTTTTATTGGTTGAAAAGGGTCCTCTGTTCATCATCAACGGCCCCCTAAGGGAAAAACCGTTTTTGTGAGAAGAATTTGGTGGGAAATAATGAGACCCACCTCCCTTCAATAAAATGCAGCACAAATTCTTCGCAATGCTTCACTTCTTGCTCCTTTCTCTCTCCCCCTCCAGTGGCAAACTTTGTTTTTGAACATCCTGTTTCTGTCATTTTACTGCTTCCGACATTCCCTTCCATGCTCACCGCCACCATTCACTCCCTCTGCTTAGAGGCCATTGCCGATTTCCTCTCATCAAGCAGTTTCACCTTTGCCCACAACCTCACTTCCTCCGTCCGGCTCACCCTCCTTGTCAATCTTGACTCTGATTTTATCAACCGTCCCGTAGATGATTTTTTCTGCTGGTAGATCTTCACAGCTGGAGCCAGTGTTGAAACCACATAGAGGCAGGGGTGCCATACCACACCCCCCAGAACTGGTGGAAAAATATTAAAAGGTAAAAAGCGCTAGTAGTCATAATCTTTACTTTACACTACAAATTCATCTATAACCTTTCTATTATTGCATATCTGTCCCAAATTTTTGTCTAATTTGCATCTCTCTCAACGGCATTCTGTCTGACTCTACTTCAAGAATTATTAATCAAAACAAAAATAATTATTTTATTAATTTTTATTTAAAATAGATATTATTTGAATACTATATTACACCTAACAATTATTTAAATAAACTTTTTTTATAAAAGTGATTTTTTATAAATAATTATTTAAATAATAGTTTTCTCCTAGATTTTTATCGTCACTTGTCTCGTCTCTGCCTAGCCCCTTAAACCTAAAAATCTGGTTCCGTTGCTAGCCAGAGCCCTATGTTATCGAACCCTCCTTTCTCTGCCACCCAACACCAC